>OY987322.1:12686462-13027946 GCA_963920655.1 Geranium rotundifolium | reverse complement strand
GCCTTCCAGGTAAGTGCATTTTGGTAGCATTGAATATCAACTATATAAATGATTGAGAGAAGTAGACAAAGACATTTTAGAACAGTTGTCTGTCTTTGCTGAAAAGAGTTAATGTCATAACTCAAAATCTCATCAAAAAATGCAAATCAAATTCCAATATAGACATATCATATCAACTATGATATCCATTGACCTCTCTTATATGTATTTCTCAAGATTCTATTTCCACAACTACACTACCTATGACTGTACACTTTGTAGCCCATTACAAATGGCCCATAGGTTATTGGACGCTTGTCTTCAAGACTCAATTCGAATCATGTTCATTTTCCTTGTGATCTACTCGATAAGTTGTAATCAATACTTTCAAATTTGAACTATTCAATTATCGAACACTAAATTCATAAATTTGATTGGTTAGTTTTGTTAAATTATGTAATCAATGATTAAAATTGACACTTTCATATAGTAAACAATAAATTCAATTGTTTTACTCACATCTATAACTAATATCCATCAAGAAAATATTATCTGACTCACTAATTCTTTTTTTTTTTAAGCGAAAAAAATTTTTTTAGAAAAGAAAAGAGAGTCTGCTCAGGCTTCCAAGGAGGAAGCCAGGCTGGGAGATTACAAGTGTGCAACTCAAATATGAAGATATTACAGGAGAAGTGAGATGGGGAGTATAAGTTTTCTTGGACGATTCTTCATGTTGTAGTCTCTGGCAGAGGAACAATTTCGTTTATGAAATTGTTGAAGTCTCTGGCAGAGGAACCGGAGAAAGCACAGTTCACCCTTTCTAATGGTGATCGGACGCCGTTAAAATTAACTGCAATCATAAAGAAACGAGGTAACTGTGAGAGGGAATTTAAGATTGAGACCCATAGGCTTCGTCTCTCACAGCGTGGGACATGTATTTTCATTTTAACAAACAACTTGGTGTGAAATATATCTCTTTACTGGGAAGGAGATTGCATTACGCTTGGTGTCCACTGTGCCATCATCAATGTCTACGCTCCATGCCCATTGATAGAGAAACGAAACCTATGGGTCTCAATCTTAAATTCTATCTCACAGTTACCTCGTTTCTTTATGATTGCAGGTAATTTTAACGAAAGAATGATCGCTTTGATTTTTTTTGAAATCGATCTCAGCTTCTCTACTTTCCCTACTCCTCTGACATTCCAGCAGAGGAATTTAGGGATCAAGCCCATTAATGGCTCGAGTTTGAGCGAGATTTATTCTTGGCTTCGATCTGTTCGAGAGCAGAGATCATGTGTGCTTCGGGAATGTCACATTTCACACCCAATTCTTTGCATATATCCCATGTTCTGGTGGCACATTCACTGTAGTTGGGAACATAAATTTTCTGAGTATTATTCTGGGTTTCAAGGGCGACAGTGGAGATAATTTGATTGGTAGATGGGTATGTTGATGAGGTGGATGTATACGATGTATCTAGAGTGCGTATGTGGCGAGTGGGCGGGTTTGATGTGTTGGGAAGAAATGGATCCTCATAATTGATTGGAGACAAATTCGAGGGGAACTCTAAATCGTCATCCCGATGGGTCGACTGATTTGAGTTTTGGAACTTTGTGGTTTGGGTGTCTGATGCTTCGGTTTCTCGAGAGTTATTTTGAATTTGGGATTTTTGGATTTGGTCAGGTGTCGTTATTAATGAATCAGTCTCTTTGGATTTCGATTTGTCACCGCCGGCGACTGACTCTAATTTGCCTCTTTCAGATTCTGGTTCAGGTCTGAATTCTCCGTCCTTAAGGTCATTCCGAATTTTTTCAATTTCAGTGGTATTGATGTTTGAGATTGATGCCATCTCAAATTCTAAAGATTCTGCAGGACCTAATCTTGCGTTGGATTGAAGGAATTGGACTGGGACTTGTAATTGTCTTTCAACGATCTCTTCCATCTTCACAGTGTAGGTCGATCCACCGAGGACCAAATCGACAAGTTCATCAATCTAAATTGGTTGTCTTGTGTGAATAAGCGCATAAGCCACTTGGAGATTTGAGCCTGTCATAGATTTTAGGTGAAGATATTGCACTTCACCAGCGAACTTGACGATATTGATGATGGTTTCCGACGTCCATATAATTGCAGGAATGCAAAAGATAGCAATTCATTTGAAATAACCTTCATGAAGACTTGTTTCGTTGTCCTCTTTCAAAAATGGAAACCATGGTTTGAAAGAGGCCCAGCCAGAGCATATGTGAAAGTCCATAGTATCTTTGTTTTCAAAAGTGGTTACGAAACACCTGGCTCCGACTTGGTGAATATCGACACCACATAAGCCCTCATCCTTCAATTCGTTGAGGATGAATTTGATGTTGTTTTCAAAGCCTGAAACCCTAAATATGGAAAATTTTCTTTTTGCTTCAATCAAAATGTTGATTTCTCCACTACATTTTTTCCCGGATTTCATGGATCCACCCACAATGTCTTTAAAGCTAATTCCTTGTTGTATTTGAGCTCCTTTGTGAGTATTGTGATCCTTGTCTTTTGATGCAGATTGTATTGTTTGCCACGTTGGTTGTGAGGATGCTTTTTCTTGGGTGAGTGGGCGAGAATTGCCTTCTGGTTTAGTTTGGGAAAGTTTGGGGTGGAGGTTTTGGGTTTTGGTTGGAGTTCAGATCTGGCCCAGTAAACTATTAGATTTTTACCTAACATAGAGGCTCCGTTTAAACCTGTCTTCACCTTTTTTGCTTCAGCTGACGAATTGAATAGAACGAAAGCAAATCTCCTTCATGCTTTCGTTTTGGCTTCATGGATACTGATTTTCATTGCAGTTCCATGAAATTTTCATATGTACTTCTAGCAATTTTTGTTGATTTTCTTTGACAGGTTGCAAAAGAAGATGGTTTTGGGTCAGAAGATTTAGAAATTGTAGCAAGATTGGGTTATGGCTCTTTGGGTTTTGGTGGGGAGAGAGATTTGAGGGTGGTGGTTGGCCGAACTGGTGAAATTGGGTGAAGACGGTGGCAACTCTGGTTTCTCTTGAGAGAGCACCATTTTTTAATTCGAAAAACTAGAGTATATGCATACTATCACTAATTCAACTATGAGAATATTGATTTTTTCAGGCTTTGATCGTTGTTTCTTTTAATTTTGGAAAATGTTAGAGCATTATTGATGAAAGTGGAATACCCGATGCATGTGGTGTGTCAGGTATTACAAATGTTGTGTGTTGGGTACGCCATACTCGACGACATGCCCATGAAGCATCATCAATAGTCTTGTACGGTTCTTGGGTAGAGGGGGAGGACAAATCAAGCATGTGGGCTATCATTCTTTGGGAAATATTGGGTCAAAGAATCAAGTTGTTTAGAAAATGGAAGCCTTTCATCCGACGAGAGTGACAACGACGGAAAAAGGCTCTGGAGAATTTGGGCAACGTTAAAACAATCTGGAGGATTCTCGGGAGCATTTCAACTTGTGTCAGTGTCTCCGAGAGTCTGGGTCCTTGCGAACCTGGGAAGACTAAAGATAAATGTAGATGGGGGATTAGATGCAGAGGAGGGAACTGGAGCATAGGGCTTGTCTATAGGAACTCAGAGAGTGCAATTGTGGGAGCTCTATGTAGACGCTTTTCGGGTCATCTCCATTATGAAGAGGTTGAGGCCATGGGTGTCAGAGAGGTTTTATCATGGGTAAAAGGAAAGAACTGAACGGAGGTGGAGTTTGAAGTTGATTGTCTTAGGGTTGTGGACCATGTCCGACAAGGAAAACAAACTGGAAACATGTTCTGGGCATTATCTATGACAGTAAGCGCATTTTCTCATCTCTTGGGTTAGATTTCTCCTTTTCTTTTGTTTGTGCGTTCCTGTAATAAAGCGACTCACGAATTGGTCAAGTTTGCTTTAACTAACCATAACTGAGATTATGGTGAGAAATATATTTCACAATTTGTAATTTCAGTTGTCCAGCTTGATGCCGAGGTAGTTACTATTTATTAAACAAAATTTGTTTTCCTTCAAAAAAATATAGTATTGTACGGTTGTGCTAAATGGGACCAAATTAATATTTTCCTCGCATATGGTTTATTATATCTCTCAATAGGTATAATTGTATACACGACACACAATATGACCGCTTAGTGTGTTATTTCTAATTACATGACACGCAACATATATATGTCATATCATATCATTTTATAGTGGGTTAATTACAGTTTTTCCATACTGTACTGGCGCGTTTTACACTTTGCCCCAGCTATAATAAAAAGTTCAAATTAAGATACGCTAATTGTATTTTTCTTACACATTACCCTAACGCCGTTAAAATTTGGACGGAAACTTAATTTTTTCTAAGAAGACAAAAATACCCATGAATTGTTTTGAAATTTTAGAATGTCATAACTCTCTCATACGAGTTCCGTTTCGGGCTCATAGTACATCAAATCGAAGAAAACTGGAAGATCAACAACTTTGAAAAAATAAATTTTGTCTATATATTATTATTAATTAATTTTATAATTTTTTTAATAATTAGATCCGGATGACATTAATAACTATACATTTGAAATAAAAATTAAAATAATATTAAGAATATATTGAAACTTCTGAATTTCATAACTCTTTCATACGAGCTCCGTTTCCGACTCGTAATATATCAATTTGAAAAGAATCGGGAGATAAACAACTTTGAAAAAAATAAAATCATCTATGTATTGTTAATAATTAGACCCTGATAGCGTTAATAATTATACATTCGAAATAAAAAATAAAATAATAAAAATGATTAATAAAATAATATTAATAATATATTGAAAATTTATTAAGAAAATTATATACTACAATTATTTATATAATTAATTATTAATAATATATAGAATTTTTTTTCAAAGTTGTTGATCTTCCGGTTCTCTTCGATTTGATATACTACAAGCCCGAAACGGAGCTCGTATGAGAGAGCTGTGACATTCAAAAATTTCAAATCAATTCATGGGTATTTTCGTCTTTTTAGAAAAAATTTAGGTTTCCGTCCAAATTCTAACGACGTTATGGTAAAGTGTAAAAAAATATAATTAGCGTATCTGAATTTGAACTTTTTATTATAATTGAGGCAAAGTGTAAAACGCGTCAGTACATCATGGGCAAACTGTAATTAACCATTTTATAGTTGACTTAATCAGTTTCACCAATAACTGCCATATAACACAAATGTGCGTATAAATATTCATGGATACCATATTCCACTTGCATAACCCATGTCTAATGAGTTACATTTTCGCACCTATAAATACCTTATAGCTTCGCAACATAATATATTGCATGAACGGGTTCGAGAATATGTGTGTGGCACATATAAAATGGATACAAAGAGGATGTGTGGAGTGTGATGATCAAGTTATAATGATGTTGGGTAGTTAAGTGTCTTGCATGAAGAGTAAGAGAATGGATTTGAGTCAAGGATGACTTGCCGGCCGGCTAGACTTGAGTCAATTCATTATTCTGGGCGGCCTGCCGGCAGGGTCCTTACTCTAGTTCTTTCTCTTTTCCCTCATTCAAGACTTTAAACTTAAACTTCCCATTTCTAGCTACACGTTTAGCTTTAATTTGCATGCTTCCTCGGCTCATGAAGTGCACACACATATATACAATCATTTTTGTTGTTATTTCGTAACTAAACTAATATGAATTGATGGTAAATGTATATGGTACGTGACTTTTGTATATTTTCTTGAAACTAATGATTATGTTCTTCATGCATGAACTATATCCGCTCGATCATAGTCATCGGGCATTTGGAAAACGTTGTTTAAGAGATCATAGCTCCATGACATAAGGTAATATCTCCAAACATAATATATAAGCCCGACAGAGTAACTAATAGAAAAAAACATAAGTTAATTGATTTCATATTGAATATATAGGATCTGTACATATATGCCCATAATAGTTCATAGGGATAACTATATAAATGTACTATGATTCTTTTACATTCAGCTATTTTGAAAATATGTCGTGAACACAAAATGTATATATTTCTGAATTATCATTCTAATTAAAATAAAAAAGTAGAAAAATATAAACAACACAAAAGTCGCATCGTCTTCTCTAGCAAGCCCACCATTCGATTTCTCAACGAAGAGCACCGTTCATCTACTCCAACGAGTGGGAATAAGTCCAGTTGGAGTACTAAAAATTGATAATGATTCCCCTTACGGAAAATAGATTAGTAGGCTCCATGGAGAAAAAGAAATAACTCTTATTTTTCTTTACATTTTTAGAAAAATTAACTTTGTTGACAACATATTATTTAATCAAGTTATAATAACTATTCATAATAAAAAAATTCTATTAATAATATTTATTATAAATAATTATTTTTTGAATCATTATAGATAATTATTTAATAAAAATTAAGTGAATCAAATTTTAATTATTGAATAAAAATAATATCAATAATTAAAATTAAATTAATTATTAATAATTAAAATATTAATAATAATTGTAAGAATAGTTAATTAAGTTAGTGTTTCCTATTCGTATTTTATTTCCTAGTTTGGTTATTTTCTATCGTTCCTTATATAAAAGAACCACCTATTGTAATTTTTAAATCAAGTTATACATCAATAATACCAATTATATTTTAAAAATTCAACATGGTATCAGAGCCAGGTTAGATTCGATCCTAACCGTGTTGTTTGCCCACTCGCTAATTATATTTTTGGCAGGTGGGCGAGGCATTATTGTTCCGTTGTTCCTTAAAAAAATATTCTGAATTACTGTTAATCGCGCACTATTCACGCAATATTGTTCATCGTCACTATTCACGTGATACTGTTCATCGTCACTATTCACGTCAGTATTGTTCATACGCACTGTTCATCAATGTTTCCATATTTGTTTCTCGTTCAAGGAGTTTTCTGTACTCACCGGTCGCAAGTGAAGCTTCTGCAGCTCAGGTCTAGCCATTTTGTTGTCCCCTGGTCTCCGTCAATTGCACGTGAGTCTCACGCGCCGCCACAAGTTTTTGATGCTCGTTCTCCAAGATTTTTGCTCCACTAATTTTGTTGAGTTTTGCATCGTCCTAGTTGCTTGAAATAGTTTCGCACCGAAATAGTTGCTTGAGAAGTTTTAGTGATTCTTCTTAAAATCACTTTTGCACCGTTGTTATGCGACGTAGTTTCCTTACCGTCATTATATGACGTAGTTGCTTGAAAAGTTTGGTGATTAATGTTAAAATCACCTTGTACCATTGCTATGCGACGAGTTGTCGCACCGTCATCATGTGACGTAGTTGCTAGATTGTTTTGGTGATTCTTCTTAAAAACACTTGTTCTCATGTCTTTATAATCGGCATGATTGATGATGTTTTGCACCGTCGTTGTTCGACATATATGTTTCTTTCTTATTATTCTTGCTTCGCGTGCAAGACTTGTGTTACACAGTTTTTGCACGTAAGGGAGAGTGTTAGAATAGTTAATTAAATTAAGGTTTGTTATTATTTTTTTTGTTTCCTAATTTGATTATATTCTGTTGTGCCTTATATAAAGAAACCACCTATTAAAATTCTTAAATCAAGGGATTCATCAAAAATACCAATTATATTTTAGAAATTCAATAACAACAACAATAATAATAATCAATCAGCACACAAGTTCTGCATCTCATGACACACACACCAAGGAAACTGGGCCGCTAGCAAGAGAGACTACTGACTTCTCATTATCTTATTCTCTGGCTCGAGCTTGTTGGCTCCCACAAGCTTGTCAAGCTGCTGCCCATTTTTGAGGAAGAAGAATGTAGGAGTGGCCTTGATGTCCCATGAAAAGCTAAAATCCTGCACCGTTATATATGTCAACGGTAATTTCAAATTTAAGAGTTGAGACTACACAGAGCGTTCTTCCCGATTCATGTGATGGCCTGATTAACGATCAAACTGTTAGGATATAGATCCTTCAATTTTAATCGAGGATGCAACTCTGGTCAAGGAGCAACCAAGAAAACATTGAGAAATTAGCACAATGAACTATATCACACTTGAACAAAACTTGTTGCTATCTAAGCACTTCCTTGTCCAAATCTCACTCCGTGTGCCTATAAAAAACCAGGAATGTTACCAATCATATCCCATTTGAATGCCAACAACTTCTCACTCATAGTTTAAGGTGATCAATAGGCTACCAAATGATCAGTGTATAGATATCGAGTGCCTTATAAGTAGTGAAATAAAGTAACGACTTGCTTGCCTTTAGATGGCTCCGAGTAACAACTCTTGACAGCCTGATGCATACACTTTCTAAGCCGAGGTACTGAACCATCAATCTCTCTAAAAATAGGAACAACAAACCAGTGAGCATAACAAATTATTAACCGAAAAGTTCTCGGATGAACTTATATTAAAGATCATCAACAAAAAACGTATAAACACACCTGAATACAATTGGTGCATGAGTTTATGATTAGATCGTAGAGTACAAGCTTTTAGTAATTTCTTAGTGGAAGGAAACGATCAAGTAATTTCTTAGTTGATAGAAACGACCAAAGGATGAGACAACCTACCATTGTAATGCAACATTGATAATCAAGAGGACAGATCCTTTGTACACTGGCCAAGATTAACATTATTTCTGATAGCATCATGAAAAATTTAGTATACCTTTCATATCTATACAATACTAATATCAATACAAAATGCTTTAAAGTAAGAAAACAACTTTGCAGAATGCGTGATGAACATAAATACCCTTTTCCAGTCATTGACGAAATCCAAATAGTAAAATCTGTTCAAATGAAAACACTAACCTGCTTAACAGGAAATATAAATTGATGGGTTTTTGAACCCTCGGAGTCGCATCAGGTCCATCAAAGTAAAACAAAACCCAAATCATTTCCTCTATTTCTGTGGATGTACCTCTTATTTGTAATAACTGCTAAAGCTGCATGAGTGGACTACATCTGAATGAATCTGACTGGAGCATAAAATTTGCAAGTCTTACAGTTGAAAAAATAGACTCAACAATGCAGAGACTCGTGAAATTCACATATCTGAGGATTTATAAATGGTGGTCACTGAGAAAACCCAACTCCTCTTTGTGCGATCAAATTATAGCGTGAAATCACTTACATATTGAAAATGTGTAAAACTGATCAAATATACAACCACATTCATAAGTTTTGCAAAATTTGAATTCAAAAATAAAATACCTCTCTTGGAATAAGAGGGAGCCAATGTATCCACTCGTACAGATAATTAAACGTAGTGTGAAATAACATCCTTTCACAACATTCATGAAATTCCAAAAATCAAAATCAATGGTCGCCGCGATAAGGAAACAAGGCTTGGGTCCCATGGACGATGACACGTCCATCGTTGTAAGCGTTCCACTGCACAATCCTTACGTTGTTAATATTGTGTTCGTTTTGTCCCGTTACTACTTGCAACTTGCGCTTTTTATCCAATGTGGGCAGCTCCACCACACCGGAGTTGTGGAAGAATTTGGCGTCGACTTTGAAGGGCACCATCTGGTGCCCCATATTCTCCACCTCCACGCCGTCAAGTGCTTCGTCCCCAGGGGCAAATATGGTAATTACTTTGTTGTTTTGATTAATATTGTTGTTGTGGAGAAGCGTGGACATGGTGTTGTACCCAGCAGCTTTCAAGGCTTCACAGATGTTGTGGGTTTGTGAGGCTTGTGTCAGGGTTTCAAGGACAAGGACAATGATCACACAATTAGTAGCCATTGCTCTTGTAATATACATAATTATACACCACTCTGGCACTGGCACTGGTCATATATATTTGGTTACAACAATGTCTTCATTCTGAATCTGAATCTGCTCAGGGATTTGTTTCTTCTCTTTTATTTTTGAAATACATAAATGAATTGATTTCCATTCATTAATTGGGTCAATTTGTTTCTTTTAATGGATTCATTTCCAACAAGATACTTAGTTATCTTTTCACCATCCAATCCCAATTCAAGATTCCCAAACAGTTTTTTTCACCTTTTCTTAATTTCGTCACCTGCAAGAACGTGCGTCTTCAAACGTTTTTCTAGCGTTTCATTTTAATTTTGGTTTTGATTAATACTTGACTATTTAAATTCAGTGAAAATAACATTTTAATACATGCCCTAACTAATAACAAATTTCACTATAATTAATAAACTATGTCAAAGAAAACCCATTTGCATCCCATAACTCAAGTGGAAACACAAACTCCATCATCAAAACTGCCAATTAACAATCATCTTTGGCAATTCAACGTCCATGAAATCAACAAAACAGCACAATTAAGAAACGAGAACTCATACACATAAATACCCATCAAAAAATACAATCACCTAAATGAGTATTTACAAACATCCAAGCAATATTTGTGGGAGAGACTAAAAGGGATCTAAAAAATCATATACACTAATGGAAGTCACTCATGATTGGGTGTCTAGAGACGGGCAATGCAGGATCTGCCTCTCTTCGTCATGCTTCTGAAACTTTAAATTAGCATGGATTTTCTTCTACAAAACAATAATAAGGTTGAATCGAGAATGTAAAGAGTTATATAGTCTTTTTGGTGGGGAGATGTGGGTCTTGCCCAGGAGGAGAATGAAAGTACAAAGCTTCAAGTAAAACGAAAACATAGTGATGTTTTGTGAATCCAATCAAGTCAATACACTTCTTAACTGGTTCTTTTGTTTATTTATGCAACGATTACATGCTAAAAATAAAACCTAACTAACTGGTTACACAAAACCATAAACCCTAAAATGTAGGAGATGCTTGCGGAGCACGCAATCTCATCTTCTCCACTTGACTGACTTGTTCTTCTTCTAACAAAACGCACCGTTTTATTTAGTTTAAAATTAATAAACCAACACTCCCCCCTAATCTTGAACTGAGATCTCATCAACACATCCAGTTTGCTCTCATCTCCAGAAAAGCAATTCTTCTAAGTGTTTTTGTCAAGATATCAGCTTTCTGCAAATTGGAGCAAACATGCTCGAGCTTGATTCTTCCCTCCTGAACACACTCACGCGCAAAGTGGTAACGTGTATCAATGTGCTTACTCCGATCATGATGCACTGGATTCTTACTAAACATGATTGTTGACTTGTTGTCAATCTTCAAAATTACCTCCTCTGGTTCTCTCCCGAACATTTCAGCAATAAGACGTGCCAACCAGATTCCTTGACACGCTGCAAAAGTAGCTGCAATGTACTTTGCTTCACAAGATGACAGAACCACAACCCTCTGTTTCTAAGATGTCCAAGTGATCAAGCTTTTTCCTAGAAAGTACACGACACCTGTGGTACTCCTCCTATCATCAATATCCCCTGCGAGATCACTATCACAGTATCCTGTCAACTTCCCTTCATTTTCATCACGAAGATATTTCAAGCCAAACCCTAGAGTTCCTTGAACATATCTTATGATTCTCTTCACTGCTACCATGTGCACATCTCGAGGGGATTCCATATATCTACTGGCAATTCCCATATAACAACACAAGTCTGAGCGAGTGTTTACCAGATAACGAAGACTCCCAATCAAGCTTCGATAGAGGGTTGTATCAACTAGTTCACCTCCTTGCTCTCTGCTTAGCCTTTGTTTCTGCTCCATTGGCGTTTTACACAAGTTGCAGTTTTGCAAGCCTGCCATCATTACTAGTTTCTGGGCATACCTCCTTTGGCATAATGAGATTCCCTCAGTACTCTTCTTTACTTCAATATCTAGATTGAATGTAGATTAGCCCTAAATCACTCATCTGGAACTCTCTGCTCATCTCTTCTTTGAACACTTCAACCTCCCTTTTAAGCGACCCTATAATAATAAGATCATCTACATAAACACCCGCAATCAGTACAAACTCCTTGAATCTCCTTGTGTACACTGCATGCTCTGGAGAGGTTTTTTTAAATTTTAACTTGCAGAGGCTAGAGTTGAGCTTCTCATTCCAAGCTCGAGGAGCCTGTTTCAAACCATACAAAGCTTTCTTCAACCTCATTACATGGTTTGCCTTCTTAGCATCCTCAAAACCAGGAGGTTGTACCACATACACCTCTTCTGCCAGATCTCCA
Source organism: Geranium rotundifolium (assembly GCA_963920655.1). NCBI lineage: Eukaryota > Viridiplantae > Streptophyta > Magnoliopsida > Geraniales > Geraniaceae > Geranium > Geranium rotundifolium. Next base: position 13,015,906 of record OY987322.1, on the reverse strand, counting down.
TTCAAGAAAGTTGACTTCACATCCATATGATGAACCTCCCATCCTCTCTGAGCTGCAACAGCCAGAAGTAGGCTCACAGTTTCGATTCGAGCTACTGGAGCAAATACTTCATCGTAATCGATTCCCTCCCTCTATGCATAACCCTTGGCTACAAGACGTGCTTTGTAACGCAAGATTCTTCCTTGACCATCTCTTTTGAGTTTGAAAACCCATTTTAAGCCAATCGCCTTCACACCAAGTTTCAGCTCTGCAAGCTCCCATGTCTGGTTCTCTCGAATGCACCTTAGCTCTTCTTCTATGGCATGTTTCCACTTTTTCTCTGTCAATGCTTCACAAACACTAACAGGTTCATCAACGAGTAAAAAGAGCTCATGAGGTTCAAGTTCAACTTGAATTGTTTCCTCATAAATATCACGAAGAGATCGTTCACGCAGAGGAGCCTCTGGTGTCTCTATTTCGGTCAACGTCTGAGCTGATGGATGAGCTTGTGAGTTCTGGTGCAGTGCTTCTTCCTCAGATAGATCAGGTGGTATGTCAGTGTGAATTGGGTCTTGAACTTGCCCACTGTTTGGTAGAACAGAGTCTCCTCCTCCCTCAAGCTCATAACCCCAATTGACACTGAAGATTTCTTCACATGTAGGCACACTCTAATCATCAACAGAGGTCCAATCCCAACCTGTTTTCTCATCAAAAAAAAAATCCCTACTAATAACAACTCGATTAGTGATGGGATTATAGAATCTGTACCCTTTAGTTCCTGGTTCATAGCCAATGAATACGACTCGAGAGCTTCGGTCATCAAGCTTCTTCACAGATGGCTCTGTCCTCTTCACATATGCCAAACACCCAAAAACTTTAAGGTGACTAACAGAAGACTTTCGTTTGAACCATACCTCATATGGAGTCTTCTTCTCCAAGCTTTTCGTGAAGGATCGATTCAGTAGGTACACATATGTCATCACAGCTTCTCCTCAAAAACGCCCAGATACACCTCTGTTTTTCATCATACACCTTGCCATGCCCATAATAGTCTGATTTCTTCTCTCCACGACCCCATTTTGCTGTGGGGATCGAGGAGCTGTCAGATGTCAATTTAGACCCTCATCATCACTGAAGATTTTGAAATCTCCAGACAAGAACTCACCACTTCTGTCTGTTCGCAACGTTTTGAGTTTTGCCTCTGCTTCAACCTCAAGCTTTTGTTTCAAGACCTGAAAGGTTTTTAAGGCTTGATCCTTGCTCTTAAGCAAGACCACCCACAAATAACGAGAGAAGTCATCAACAATTAGGAAGAACAACTTATTCCCTGCTGATGTTTCTGGTGTAATCGGGCCACACAAATCAGCATGTGAGAGCTCTAATGGTTTTGAAGCTCGAAACAGAGACTTCTTAGGAAAGGCTTTACGTCGTTACTTTCCCAACATACATGCCTCACATATTTGATCTAGGTTTTTGAGAGTGGGAAGCCCTCTCACCAGATCTTGGCTCATCATTGTTCTTAAAGCAGTGAAGTGTAGGTGCCCGTACCTTTCATGTCATAGCCATCCTCTGTCCTCCATTTTGGTCAACATACATATGGGTTTGATGCTATTAAACTTTAGAGTATAGAGTCTGTTACTTGACCTCCCAACTCTGATCAAAAGTCTATGATCTGCATCAAAAAATTTCATCCATCCATCCTTCAACTCGATCTTGCATCCTTCTTCATCAAGTTGTCCCAAGCTAATGATATTCGATTTCAAACAGGGTATGTAGTACACATTCTCAAGCAACTTGTGTGCTCCACTTCTCCCTTCAAGCAAGACAGACCCTTTGCCCATTATCTCCACCAGTGACCCATCACCGAACTTCACCGAGCCTCTCAAACTTTGGTCAAGCATCGTGAACACTCCCTGACTCCCTGACATATGATTACTCGCTCCTGTGTCCAGGTACCAAACATCAGCTCCCATCTTCTCGGTGCCTAGAGAATTTAACTCAACTCCCTTCTCATTTAACAGCACGAGTTCCTCTATTTTACTGCAGGCTGAGATTTTCTGAGCTATTGTCATGAACAACACAGGTTCTTCTTCTTCCTGTTGCTCTAGCAGGTTTTCTTCCTCTCTGTCTGACTCTTTGCACTCATTTGCAAAGTGTGCAAAACCTGCACAACTAAAACACCTCACTTTAGATTTGTCAAACTTCCTCCCAAATCCACGACCTCCTCCTCGTCCTCCTCGTCCTCTTCCTCGTGAACTTTGGTCTCTCGTTTGCGGAGTTGACTCTGGATTCGATGGATCAATCATGATTATGTCTTACGAGGCTCTGATACCAAATTGAAAGAACAAAGCTTCAAGTAAAACGAAAACAGAGTGATGTTTTGTGAATCCAACCAAGTCAATACACTTCTTAGCTGGTTCTTTTGTTTATTTATTCAACGATTACATGCTAAAAATAAAACCTAACTGACTGGTTACACAAAAACAGGAAACACAAAACCATAAACCCTAGAATATAGGAGATGCTTGCGGAGCACACAATCTCATCTTCTCCACTTGACTGACATGTTCTTCCTCTAACAAAATGCACCGTTTTATTTAGTTTAAGATTAATAAACCAACAGAGAATACTCGCATGCGAATTTAACAATTCCCCCTCCACTTTAAGTTCGAACCAAGGTTATGATATCACTGTTTGGGAGATCTGGGCCGTACCCAGAAGGAGGTTGACATCACCGTGACATGAATGCCCTTTCTTCTTTCTTAAGTTGTTGGTCGGCCAAGACAAGATTCACCTGCATTTTTTTCTCAAATCCAATCTGTCCTGCCATGTATCTCCAACAAATTCAAATGAATTTTACCATATAGTTTCTTCTGGAACATCTTTCATTACACAATGTTCTCTTTGTAAAATTATAAAGTACATATGGAGCCGGACTCCAGAATAAAAACTCAAATTTATTAGTTGGGTTAGACTCTTTTATTTATATACAACTCTTTGATTTCATATTTTTTCAATGTGGGACTTTATATTCTCAACACTCTTCACAATCCTTCTCGCCTACGCTTTCTGAATCTCCTTGGAGGTCTTTCCACCTTCAGTTGCATAAATAAAATTTACATTCTCTGCTTTCTTTCCCATCACTTCAAGTCTCACTTTTATGGGGGTATTTAATGGGTCGGCCTTTTCTGATTCTGAGACTTGCTTGTGCTTGTCATCCAAATCGGAGTCCTCCCCGTGGATGTCGACGTATCTTGGCTTGAACTGACTCGACGTCTATGATGGGTTGTATTGAAATCAGTATAAAAAGGTTCAGGTTACCGCTGCTTTGGAAAATGTAATCAATAAATTTCAAAAACAGAAAGAAGATGATATTGCATGACACCAAACAGAATAGAACACCTAAAGTTAGTAGAATTATTCTAAACTGGGTCCTAAAGCTAGCATGTCTACTGTTACCAGAAACCCACCACAAAGGCCATCAGTCACCTTCACATTATCTGTTAATTGTGAATCAACCCTCTATTTACGGTGAAAGGGCATCTACTAATAAAGAACCGAATTTCGAAAAAAAAACAATAAGAGCAGTACATTTATAGTTCAGTTCGTTCTAACGAAAACAAGTGGAGTAAGCATAAACGTACTTAAGAAAGAAGTGTACAAAATCAAACAACACGTCTAGTTTCTTGTTATCTATTGGTAAAATCAGTCAGTCGTAGCTCGCATCACAGTAGCACTACAATGCAATCTGCAAGATTAAGGCCAAAGCTTTCTGCCCTCACTGCTCAAAGCACAAGGATCTTTTCTTCTCCAAATTATCGTCTCGACCCCCAACCAACATTTTCTATTGATGGAGCATCGAGCACTCAATTTATGCCCCAATTGTAAACTCTCCTATCACTCCCGACTCTTGGAGATGGTTCATGGAGATTGGCAGGTTCAATTTACGTCTAAGCTCACCATGAAAGTCTCTTTATCCTGCACAAAGCACTCTCCCCTCAGCAGCTCAAGGAAGAAGAAAGGGTGCTAATGTCAGCGCTCTATTTAAATTTATAATTGCTTAAAACTTTATGTAATTAAAAATATATTTTTTAATTGATCAGTGTAGCAACGTATATTAGTGTCCCAAATAGAGGGTGATAACATGAAGTTTTCCCAACTTATTAGTCATTAGGACATGTAAGCATATGTCAATCCTAATAGACTACACACGAATCGCAGGTATTTGGCATATCAAAACGTGTATTGTCAATTTAATCATAGGATGACTAAGCATTCATTTAATACCCTATAAAAACAACACTTTTCCTATTATGTATGAATAGATTTCCATAATTTAATAGATGAGTTGGAATTCTCAGTAAGATAAGTTATCCTAGTTATAACTGAAAATGTTCCACTAACCATAACTTTAGTTTGCTTCGATCCCACGAACCATAATAGAACAAATTTTATGGGTAATTCGATTTACTACCGTTCACTATGGCACTTTTTCAATTTATTATAATGTAATATTTTAAGTGTCAATTCGCCACAAAAATGTTTCATTAACGCTCACCGTTTTAAGAAAGTTAAATTTAATTTAAATATAAAAGAGTAAGGATTTTTGACAAATGGCAAACGTTCATTTACAAAAAAATACAACTTCTGCGTTTTTTGTGTTTTGTTTTTCAAAAAGAACTGACAAAATCGTTTTTTTGTGAAATTTTCTGGTTCAGCGTATTGGGTATACGCCCAGGTTCTGCGTATTGTTATTTCATGTCTATTGGTTTTTGGTCTTTTGCGGTGGCGTCTGTTCGGTTGTGACTCTTCGCCTGGTATATATACGTGGGCGCTGATTGTGGGTTTGACGGTGTGATTTTTTTATTTGCTGCAGAGCCCGCCTTTTGTTCTCGGAGAGAATTGCGTTCGCTGTTATGGTTCTCCGACCTTGTGTATGCGTTAGTGGCTGCAACGGTGTCTGTGAGTTTTCCCGATTGAGCATGTACGCGGTAGGCGTTGAGTAACGGATTGTGAATTGCTTTGCTTCTTATTTCTGTGTGTTTCTTGAATTTCGAAGGCATTGTCGCGTGCACGTGAATATGGTGTTTTTGTTTTCAATCTGGTATTGTCACGGTAATGGTCGGTGAGGTATTTTGTGGGTCCTGAATATTTATCGTTAATCAGTTTTTGGGATGTGTTTTGAATTCTTTTTCACGTCAAATATTTTTCAACTTGTTGGTGTAAGGAATTCTGCGCTCGGGATGTTGATGGAGTTTCGTCGAAATTTAGCCGGCTGTGTGTGGGGTTTTTTGGTGGTTGATGTGGAAGTTTGGTTTATTGATGATGCTGATTGTTGTGACAGAGAAGGCCATAGTTTTATTTTTCATATTGTGTTACAAAGAAGGTTGTTTATATTTTTTTTTTCTTTTTGTGGTTTATGGAAACGAGCTATGGTTGTAGAATTTCGGTTTGCCTAACACAGTTCACTTTCTTTGTGGAAAGTTTACGTATTAGTTCAATTTAATGTTCAAGTTTTTGGTTCTCTTATCTTACTACTCGTTCTATTATTATTTTTTGATTTATAATATTGTGTTTACTAATTTTTGATCTCATAATGGTTTTGTTTGATATGAATAATTGTTCGTATTTTTCTTTACATGTCGGTTGTGTGTGCCAAGATGTTTGTGTTTATTCTTGTTTGGGTTCGTAATTTTTACTGATTTATTTTTGTTTTTTTGCTATGTTGTGTGGTTTGTTGCGGCATTTTTTTTTGGGTTTTGTAGTGTGAATGTGATTTTGTTTTTGAAATTTGTTGAAACGTTGTCGATTGGTTTAGGAGTTCTGGTTATGAAGTTTAAAGGAATTTTTGATGGCCAAATGAAAGGATTTTATCAAGAATTACTTGATTGATATTTGATATTTTCATTTGTTGTTGAGGAGATTTTGATTGTAATTACTAAATGATTATTTTATTTTATGTATTTACTTGTTTTGTGGTATGTCTTCCAGCATAAAGGAGAAATGAAGTCATCTTGTCGAAGATGGCATTGGAGCGGAGGCTAACGACCCGAATCTAGGTGAGATTGGGAGAAGTCAAGAGAAGAGAGAGAGAGAGTGGGGGCATTCAGAGGAGGACGAGCGAGCTCTCTGTTTGGATTTTCATTGTGTCTTCTTTCTGATCTTAGTTTTTTCGTGACTTTTCCATATGGGTCGTCTTCAATCTGCGATTTTGCTGGGAACCAGGATTTTGGTTCTCATATTTTGGGAATTGGTATGAGTTTTGTATCTAATGTGACTGAATTTGCTTCTAGGTCTCTCAAATGTCATGGTTTTGTTTTTCGTTTGATTATTCTTGTATGATATGATTTTTGTAAATTGATTCTCAGATAAAAAACCCCAATTTCGAATATACTTACCATGAATAACTGTATCCAATTATTTTTTATTTCAGTGTGTTCCGACTCGACCCGCGACAACGATCACGGCGGTGACGGCGGCGACCTCCCCGGAATGGCCAAGGCCTTTAACATCTATGGCGGCATAGACTCGGTGATCTCCATTTGTATCGCTCTTGCGGCCCTGGCGCTCCCGATCTTCATGCAGTGTCTGCAGGGCTTGGATATGAAGACCAAAGTGCTCTACTACGCGACCCTGTTGTTTGGGTTATATATGGCCTGAAACATTGGGGCCAACGATGCGGCCAATGCAATGGGGACGTCGGTGGGGCCCACCGCGCTAAGCCTCCGGCAAGCGGTGGCCATGGCGGCGATGCTAGAGTTCTCAGACACGCATTTGATGTGGACGCATGTGACCAGCACGATGCAGAAGGGGATTCTGGTGGTTCATGTGTTTCAGGGGAAATGTACTCTGCTTTTTGTTGGTTGTTTTCTTGTTACTGCTAGCACTTGGTTACAGGTTCTTCTTCTTCTTCTTCTTGATTTTATTGGGGTACGGAATTTGAATTTTCAGGAGTTTTGGTGATTTTGTTAGTTTGATCAATGGCTCAATGTTGTTTGTTTGGTGTTGGTTGTTGATTTGGTTACTGGAACATATATGCGAAGATTAAAATGACATGAAATAGTTTATTATGATCTGTGTTAAATAACTTACTAACTCACTCATATTTAAAATTTATTAGACTGGATTTCTGAAAATAACTTGTAATACCATGATTATTTTAAGGGAAATGATACTCTTGTGCACCTAAATATACATTTTTCTCACTTTCATGTCCTACCTTTTATTTTTTTATTTTCAGTACCCTGAATTGCATTTCGGGAAAACTTACTCCTAAAATACTAAAAATATCTTAACTACCCCTAAAATTGAACCAAAATTAAATTCGATCTAATGTAGAGTGTAAAAAGACGAAATTACCTCAACTATTCATCAAATTTTCAAGTAAATGCCACATTTTCAATTTCTAATTTTTTTATTTTCTCTCTTTGATTTTTTTGTTTCTATCCCCCCCCCTCCAACATCTTCATCCTCGGCCTCGCCGTCGACCAAACCCACCGTCGTCGTTCGCAACCTCCACCTCCACCCTCCCATTAACGCCCTCGTCGTCCACGATCTCCCCTCCCACCGTCGTCGGCTCAGTGGGCGAGGTGGGGACCGGAGCAGAAGTGGTCACCGGTGCCGCTGAGGATGCAGACGTTGTGGTGGACAACACCTCCGCCAAGGTGTCTGTGCTCCTGCGAGATTCATTGGCCTAAGCACCGACCTCACCAAGCTCATCTTCTCCTACCTCCCCGTCCCCTTCATGATCCCCGCCTCCACCATCTGCAAGCTCTGGAACTCCATCGTCCTCAACCCCTCCTTCTCGTCTTTTCTAGCAATTTTTCGCCGAAGACGACCATGGTTCTTCCTCTGCAGCCTTCACAAAACCTCCGCCAAGAACCACCAGTCATTCGCCTTCGATCTGGCCTCAGGCTCCTGGTTCTGCCTCCCTCTCCCTCCATCGTTCTCTTCCCCCTACCCCTCCTCCTCCTTTGTCGCTGCCTCCGGCTTCCTCTTCACCATCGCCCCCAATTTCACCTTCACGTACGTCCTCATGCACCACCACGGAAGCGGCGTCGCTGATCTGCCGCCGCTACGGTTCTCGTGGATCAACCCGCTCCTCGGCGTCTCCACCGCGCTGTCCAGATTCATCGTCGCCGGAGGCGTGAGGTTCATTGGAGGCCTCGTCAACATCGAGGACCACCACCGTGGTCCGCCACATGCTCTACTCCACCACCGAGATGGGCCTCTACAGCCTCCTCAAGGAGCGGTGGACCGATGAGGACTTCGACACCATGCTGGAGAACCGCCGGCGAGGAGGGGACAGTAGAGGAGGAGGAGAGGAATAGTTGAAAGGGTGGCATTCACTTGAAAATTTGATGAATAGTTGAGGGTAATTTCGTCTTTTTACACTCTTTGAAAGTTGGGCCGCTTCTCTCCATTAAGCCAGATTTAATTTTGGTTCATTTTAGGGGTAATTTAGGTATTTTGAAATTTCAGGAGTATGTTGTCCCAAAATAAAATTAAGGATACTGAAAAAAAGAAATAAAAATGTGATAGCATTTTTGTGCCCTAGTCCAATTGCTAGTAGTCTATAAATGTCTATGTATAATTATCATCGTTTGTAATAAATAAAACGGCTTTGTATTACTTATGTGTTGAAGTAATATGCCCATTTTGGGCCAACAAGGGCCCATTTTGGGCCCAATAAGCCCAATGTGGCCGGCCACCTTGGTGGGTCCAAGGGTGGGGGCCACACACACCATGCTTAGTTGGTGATTGTTGATTAAGAGGTGAGTGATTTAAGGAGTATGGGTAATGACACCTTTAAACCCATGCTTTCACCTTTTAACTCATGCTTTCACCTTTTAGACTCATGCTTATGAGTTGATGAAGTAGAGAAATATCTAAGGGATTAATTACTCACTCACACTCACACAACCTCTCTCTCTCCTTGTGGCCGACCACTCCCTTCCCTCCTCTCTTCTTGCTCTCTTGTTCTTCACTTAATTGTTCCCTTATTTTAATTTACATTTGATTCCTCGATTATTATGAGCTTGCATTGATCAAAAGTAGTAAATCCCGATGATATCAATGAGCTCTAATCAAAAGTGCATTTTAAATCAAGGATTCAAAACATGGTTTTTACTTCTCAATATGGGACAACGTGTTCATTGTGTACAATTGTCCCCCTTCTTTGCTGCAACCGGTATCTCTTTTGCAACCTTTCCACTCAGTAAGCCCATTTCTTACGCCATCCTCCAATTTTTTTCTTTGTAAGATTTGCATTTGTAAAGGTTTAGATTTTGGGTTGCTTGTTTTACTTTTTCTGTGTAGGAGAAATGAAAATATGAACTTTGGGCATTGATATGAATCTTAGTAAGATAAACTGATGTAAATATGATCCGTGTGTGGTGATGGTTAATAGAATAATATATTTTATTAATTAAGATATATTTTGTTAATTAAGGAAGATTGAATATTTAAGGTAGATTTTATACTCTTTTATTATGGCATGTAATTATCATTTGATTATGTTAGATTAGTTGTATATATTTGACTATTGTAAGAATGTTATTCAATGAATGAAAATCATCTTCCATCATGGTAGCCGATTAAGGTTATTCCTCTCTCACTTCTGCAGCAATATATTTCCTTCTTTCTTCAAATCTCTTTCTTCCATCCTCTCTCTTCTTTGCCTATCACCATGAATGCAGCCCCGAAATTTCACCATGCCTTGGCCATCACCAATGTAAAATCTCTAATTTCTTACATTAGATATGAAATTCGATCAATATCATTCATGGGCAGCCTTTTTCAAGGTGCAAACTCGCATTCATGATGTTCTTGACCACATTATACCACCGACGGAGGCCGTAGAGGATGAGGCATATGAAACAGTCAAGGCAGCTGATCTCCCCTTGTGGAAAAGACTTGATGCCGTTGTCCTACAGTGGATATATGCCACGGTTTCACAAGTCATCCTAAGCTCCATTCTCATTGACGATAATTCGACGGAACACGCATGGAAAAGCGTCGCCGACCTATTCCATGATAATAAGCATTCGAGGGCTATGTATCTCAACAATGAGTTCACCACCACGAGACTTGACGATTTATCGACAACTAATGCTTATTGCAATCGTCTCAAGAGCTTAGCTGATCAATTAGCCAACGTTGGGGCTCCTGTCAATGATCACGCCTTGGTTCTAAAAATGCTTCAAGGTTTGAATGAGTCCTACAAAAAAATTTCCATGATTATGCAGAAGAAGAAGAACCTACCCTCATTTGGTGTGATGCGTTCTAAGCTCGCCCTGGCAGAGAAAACTCTCCAAGATCAGGCCAAGAATGAAGCACGTAATATTGCCTTCATCACCCACGACCAGCCGGCCAATGATCGATCAAATAACACCGCAAATTGGGACTCCTCTCTAGGTAACTCAATCGTAATAATAACAATGGCAATAATACCAAGAAACATAACAAGAATTATGGCGGGCGAAACTCTGGTAAGGACGGCGGTGGCCGAGGCAAATATTATGGCGAGGGCTCTGGTGGCTATAACGGTGGTGGGAGCCGTGAAGGTCAGGTCCAGCAGCAGTGGGCTCCATGGATGCCATGGCTACCGCGGGCATCTCCACCTTGTCCCTTTCCCACATTGAATAATTGGGCAAGGCCCAACTTTACTCCTAGGCCACATCAGCAGCAGTCCAGTGTCCTTGGACCAGTCCCTCAACACCCTTGGAATTACTCCTCCATATGCAAATTAGTATATGGATACCGGGGCCACCTCCCACATGACTTCCGCACAAAGTAACCTCTCGTCTTATTTTAATATGAGAAAAAATCGTGAAATTATTGTTGGTAATGGTCATTCAATTCCAATTCATGACTATGGTCACACTAAATTATCTTCCCCACACCCTCCATTGTCTTTGAATAATGTCCTTCATGCTTATAAGATTGTGAAATACTTAGTCTCAGCTCGAAAATTTACATATGATAATTTGGTTTCTGTGGAATTTGATCCTTTTAACTTTTCTGTGAAGGATTTTCAGACGGGGATGCGCCTAATGAGGTGTGAGAGTAGGGTTGAGTTGTATCCTATTACCCAAAATGATACACTCTCACCATCTACTTTTACTGCTTTAGCTCCTTTTTTATGGCATGATCGTTTCGGGCACCCAGGAGCTCCTATTCTTGATTCCCTTAGGCGTCGTAATTTTATTGAATGTACTCAAACTCGAAATAAGCATGTTTATCACTTATGTTCTCTTGGAAAGCATGTTAAATTACCATTTTTTCCCTCTAATACTAGCACTGTTATGCCTTTTGACATTATTCATAGTGATCTCTAGACATCTCCGGTTTTGAGCTATTTGGGACATCGTTATTATATTTTGTTATTAGATGATTTCTCTAATTTCTTTTGGATATTTCCTTTGTCAAACAAATCTCAAGCTTTTTTAACCTTTTCAAATTTCACAGCTTTAATCCACACTCAATTTGAAAGGGAAGTTAAGAATGTCCAATGTGATAATGGGAGAGAATTTGATAATGGGCCTTTTTGGGAGTTTTGTAAGCGTAATGGGATTTCTTTCCGTCTTTCATGTCCACATACTTCTTTACAAAATGGGAAAGCCAAAAGGAAAATTCGTTCCATTAACAACATCATTCAAACTCTTCTTGTCCATGCAGGTTTACCTCCCTCGTTTTGGCATCATGCTTTGCAAATGGAAACATACCTCATAAACATTCTTCCAATAAAAAATTGGGCTACTCATCTCCTCTTCGGATTCTTTATCAAAAGGATCCATCATACTCTCATTTAAGGGTCTTTGGGTGTTTATGCTATCCTCTCCTTCCGTCCACTACCATTAATAAACTTCAACCCCACTCTACTCCATGTGTATTTTTGGGGTATCCTCCTAATCATCGTGGTTACAAATGTAATGATTTTTCATCAAATAAAATATTGATCTGTCGTCACGTGATATTCGATGAGACACAATTTCCTTTTGCCAAGTTGCACAGTCCTCCACATCATATATATGATTTTTTGGATGATGGAATGTCTCATTATGTGATCCAACACATGGCATAACTTCCTTCCGACCAAATGGATCCAGTCATCTCGCCTACTTCCCCTCTAAATTCTGGCCCCTCTTCTATTGGCTCACATCCACCTAGTCCCAACTCACAACAACTTGTTCCCCTTCCTGTGTCCAGGCCAACCACTCGGAGTCAAAGTGGGATTTTTAAACCCAAATGCCACTTTACTTTCAACGCCACGATTTCTAAATCTCCTCTACCTCATAATCCCGTCTCTGCCCTTAGTGGCGTGAATTGGAAAATGGCTATGACTGACGAATATAACGCTCTTATTAAGAATAAGACGTGGGAGTTAGTGCGTCGTCCATCTGGTGTTAATGTGATTCGTTCAATGTGGAATTTTAGTCATAAAGAAAAATCTAATGGTTTGTTTGAGAGGCATAAAACCCGTCTTGTAGGTAATGGTGCAGAGCAACAAGTTGGCATTGATTGTGGAGAGACTTTTAGCCCGGTGGTCAAACCGGCGACCATTCGCACAGTCCTCCGTTTGGCCCTCTCAAAATCATGGGCTATTCACCAGCTTGACGTGAAAACGCCTTCTTACATGGGGAACTCAAGGAAACTGTGTATATGCATCAACCTATGGGGTTTCAAGGACCCTGATCGACCCTCTCATGTATGCTTGTTGAAAAAAATCTCTTTATGGGCTCAAGCAAACCCCTTGAGCTTGGTACATGCGGTTTGCAGATTATTTATACACTATTGGGTTCACTCATAGCATATCAGATAATTCTCTATTCATCTTTTGTAAAGGTACTACTATGGCTTACATACTTTTGTATGTTGATGATATTATCTTAACCGCTTCTTTAGATGTTCTTCGTAAGTCCGTCATTGCACTCCTGAACTCGAAATTTTCTATGAAAGACTTGGGCTCCTTGAGTTATTTCTTGGACATTACGGTCACTCGTCATGCAGGGGTTGTTTTTATCCCAAGAAAAATATGCAGCCGAGATCGTTGATCGGGCAGGCATGTCCTCATGTAAGCCATCTCCCACTCCGGTAGACATTAAACCGAAGCTTAGTGCTAAATCAAGCACTCCCTATGAGGACCCATCGCATTATCGGAGTCTTGCTGGGGCGCTTCAATACCTCACTTTCACAAGACCCGACATCACATATGATGTCCAACAGGTGTGTCTATTTATGCATGATCCCCATGACGAACATATGCATGCACTCAAATGCATTGTACACTGCATTCAGGGCACACTTGATCATGGTTTGCATTTATGTCCCTCTTCATCGTCTACTCTTACTTCTTATATTGATGCGGATTGGTACGTCAACCAACTCTCTCATGGTTAAGTGCAGAGGCTGAATATAGAGGTGTTGCAAATGTAGTTTATGAGTCATGTTGGCTGGAAAACCTACTGTTAGAGCTCCATTGCCCTATTTAGAAAGCTACGTTGGTGTATTGCGATAATGTTAGTGCAATATATTTATCTGGAAACCCGGTTCAACAGCAACGCACTAAACATATTGAAATGGATATTCATTTTGTCCGCAAAAAAATTGCCAAAGGGCAAGTTCGTGTTCTACATGTCCCGTCCCTCTACCAGATTGTCGACATCTTTACAAAGGGTCTTTCATTGGTTTCAGGGAAAAAGACACTTTTTTGCACCTAAATATACGCTTTTGACACTTTCATACCCTAACTTTTTTTTCTCTTTTTTCCATATCTGAATTTCATTTTGGGACAATAATTCTAAAATACCCATGAATTGAACCAAAATTCAGGGTACTTCTGGACCATTTTCCCAAAATACAATGAATTGAAGCAAAATACCCATGAATTGAACCAAAATTCAGAGTCATTTTTGGTAAATAAATTTTCAGTTGTCCCAAAATGAAATTCAGGTATAGAAAAAAGAGAAAACAAAAGTTAGGGTATGAAAGTGTCAAAAGTGTATATTTAGGTGCACAAAAGTGTCATTTCCCCTTGTTTTTATTTGAAGATTTTCGGGACAGTCTCATCGTACGCAAACCTCCCATTTCGACTGTAGAGGTGTAATAGAATAATATATTTTATTAATTAAGATATATTTTATTAATTAAGAAAGATTGTATAATTAAGGTTATACTCTTTTATTATGGCATATAATTAGCATTTGATTACGTTAGATTAGTTGTATATATTTGAGTAAGAGTGTCATTCAAGGAATGAAAATCATCTTCCATCAAGCTACTACCTCTTTCAATGTCCACTGCAAACTTATTTATTCTTAATTATGATTTGAAGAATTCCACTGATTATGATGTACTTCATTTGACATATACGTAAGTGGTCAAATTTGTTTTGAGGACCATGGTATACTACCTCTAGCTTACTGTAAGTACATTGCTTCTTGCATATTAAGCACCATTACTATATTCAGACTAAGTTGTTAGACCTGGCATGAGATGATTAGCTTTGATTTTTTTTTTCATAAGAAGCCAGTACAATTTCAAATTCAGAATTCATTATCAATTAATTGGATTATTCTATTGTCTTTCTTATATCACTTGAATAATGAATTAATCGTTGTAGTTATTATCATATTCAGGTTAGAGACTATGCAGCGAGGAAAGCTCGTAAAGTAGTGCGGCCAAGTGTTGATAGTGCAATCAAGAAAGAGGAAGGGGTTGTTGATACTGAAATAAAAAAATATAAAGGTGTTTATCTGATAATGAAGATGATATAGTCTAAATGATATTTGGAAGGAAATGAACATGGCCTTAGATCAGTTCTAAGGTATTTAATTTAAATTCACTATGCAAGAGTAGTCATCATTCTCTTCTTATTTGTTCATTCAATTTTATATTCTTTTGATACAAGATGTATTTTATACATTTTTCTACTTGCTTTTCAAACGTGTATAGTCTTTGTCAACTGCAAGTTATTTTTGGCCTTATGGCTCATCGTGGAATGGCGACCTCCTATGCAGTCTTGTATAGAGGCTCACATATAGTGATATAAGGTAGCTGATGCATGTTAAGGTTGGTTTAGCATAGTATTGGCCAAAACTATTCTCCGTCAATGAAGTTGGGATTCGGGTTCTGGTGTTATATCAATGGACTTGACTTATGGACCAACTATGCTCTTCAATAATTGTGTATAGTTGATTTAATTGTCTGTGGTTCTAAAATATGAATCAAATCTCTGTCTTTGCTAGGATATTGCTCTAAACCCTTTATCTGAAGAACGGGGCATGAGAACGGGCAGGCAATGAATTAATTTTTATGTTTAATTTAGAGTAGCAAGGGTCATTCTATTTTTAGACATAAATAAGAGTTCTCCAACTAAAATGATGGTACTTTTCAATTTTAATTTATTTTCAATTTTATACATTTATTATTTTGAACAACCACTCCCTGTTTATTTCAGTGACCATGTTGTTATGGTTCATTGACCATGTTATGTTTTTTAGGTTCTGCTCATTAATGCCACAAAATGTAAATAAAAATTAATTTCTACCAATCAATGACAGTAAACATTCTGTTATACATGTTTTTCAACAAACACCCCGTTATATATGTTTTTTAACCTATAAAATGAAGGGCTCAAAATTGCATAATCGATCCGTCCCTGTTCTTCTCCGAAAGTGCCTCTCAGAACGGCTATGGTTCTTCTTGTATTGGTAAGAACTTAGAACGTTCATCTCATGCGTGTCAAGTAGATGATAATCTAATATGGATATTTTCAATTCAAAAAATAATTAAAGTCGGGATGATTGTAGATAATTAGGAAGATTTATTGTGTATAAATAAAATCTATCATGCATGCAGCGTTAATTCGAAATTCATTGCATGGATAATTCCACTTAGATCACCACAAAATTATAGTTTCACTTAGGTCACCATAATTTTAATTTAATTTCTGGGTTACTACAAAAGTTTTTAGTCTCACTTAAGTCACCATAAATTAATTTCTGAGATCAACAAAATGAAATTTTGTCTCATTGTTACTAAACTCTGTCTATTTTTATTTTGAAAAGACTAAATTGTCCCATTTGTTTTCAAAATTTCAAAATATACCATTTCCCTTCAAAAATACCATTTCCCTCCACTCCACCGCCGACCACCACCTTCCACTCCTCTCACGACCACCACCTTCCACTCCTCTCCCGACCACCACCGCAACCTCCACTCCACCGTCCACAACTTCTTCTCCTCCGTCTTCTACGGCTCTGGCGCCTCCTCCTAAGAGAAGCTGGTCCGCCACTCCGCCGCCCCCAAGCGCCCCAACAGCTTCACAATCCTCGTTACCAGCGTCGTCGGCTTTGTCGGCATCCACTGCTCCCTCGCTCTCAAGGACGGCCCTCTCCTCCGCCGCCTCTACGACGTCGTTCCCTTCACCCACGTCCTCCACCTAGCTGCACTCTCTTTTTCTCGCTTCGGCGTGGTGGTCATGTTCGTCTCTAGCCGAGGCAGTTTCTAGAAACTCGACCCACATCACCAGAGAGTCTTGGCGAGAAGGAGGAGAAAGATGGAGGGCTTGAGTAAAGAAGAAAAGGAAGATGAGAGGGCATTTTGGTCCTTTCATTAAGAGTTGACAGAAAAAAAAATTAACGGTGTTAGACTTAAGTGAGACTACAAACATTTGTGGTGATTTCAGAAATTAAATTAGAATTATGGTGACCTAAGTGAGATTACAAACTTTTTTGATGATCCCAAAAATTAAATTAGAATTATGGTGACCTAAGTGAGACTATAAACTTTTGTAGTGACCTAAGTGGAATTACCCCTTCATTGTATTAAGATATTTTACTTTTAAATCATTATTATATAATCAGAAAATGACACTTTTGTGCACTTAAATATACACTTTTCACACTTTCATACCCTACTTTTTTTTTCGTTTTTTCATTACCCTAAATTATATTTTGGGACAATCTACTCCTAAAATACTAAAAATACCTAAACTACCACTGAAATTGAACCAAAATTAAATCTAGTCTAATCCGGTTCAATCTGGTCTAATTTCAATTGTTGAAAATAACAAAATGCTTTTAAATCAACTTCAAATTTTCAAAACATACCCCTTAACTCTCTCCTCACATCTCTCTCCACCTCCTCTGCGCCCCCTCCTCTTCTTTGAAGACTCCGGCGACGCCGACAGAAGTAGTCGAGCTGGAGGCGAGCGTGGTGGACCCCGCACCCGACGGAGACGACAACGCACGACCGGTGGAGGTCGCCGGAGTGGTGGTGGAGGTCGCTGGAGCGGTGTTGGTGGGGTTGGACGGAGCCAGAGCTGAGGCGGCGGTGGTGGGTGTCAGCGAGGACGAGGGAGTGACCAAAGTTGGTGTCGGCGCCAGAGACATCGCCGGAGTCGTGGTCGTCGAAGCAAGGGGCGATCCAAACCCAATAAAAATCAATTTTTGATCCAAACCAAATAAAAAAAAGATCGAATTTGGATCCAAACACATATAAGAAATTCAATTTTTCTGCTTTTAATTACCGAGAACATCGTCGACATGAAAGGCCTTGTTGAGATGTGTTACAGTAAGGCGTTAACTTACGTGGCCGATGACTCCAACTCCGACGCCGACGACACCTGCTCTGATGGCGCCGAGGAAGGTGGTGACTTACGTGGTAGGCGAAGCCATCGGTCTTGATGGAGCCGGAGGAGGGATCGTTGTTGGCATTGAAGGTGTCGAGGAGGGTTTGGGTGGATGGGTTCTAGACGGTGATGTGGTGGTCGGAAGCAGCGAAGAGGACGCCAAAGTGGAGGTTGAGGGAGGTGAAAATCAAAGAGAGAAAATAAAAAAATAAAAGTTGAAAGGGTAGCATTCAATTGAAATTTTGATGAATAGTTAAGGGTAATTTTGTCTTTTTACACTCTTTAAAAATTGGACTGGTTCTCTCAATAAGACCATATTTAATTTTGGTTCAATTTCAGGGGTAGTTTAGGTATTTTGAAATTTCAAGAATAGATTGTTCCAAAATATAATTCATGGTACTAAAAAAGGTAGGGTATATAAATGTAAAAAAGTGTATATTTAAGTGCACATAAGTGTTTTTTTCCGTTATATCATATATAATATTTAAAAAGTTGTACAATTTGAATGAATTTCATAGCCATAAATCAAGGTTCTTTCCATTTTTTACAAATCAATTGTGATATTGTACGAGTTAATTTGTAAAATATGGAAATAGCAAGTCATATGTCTGTCTCTGGATCAACAAGTCAGTGACCAGATGGAAATTGTTGGTGGACTTAGTTGGTTTGATTGGTAGATGAATGACAAACTATTTTATGACTTTGAAACATCTCCATATGATATTGTTGGTAAGGTACAAAAAGTGGCTTTCTCAATGTTAGTCTTAGATGGCTACTCGACATACATTTTTAATTTATCCTTAGTTGGAAGACTTTGTTGATGCTAGCATTTTTTTTTTTGAGTTTTAGTGTTTTTGTCTCTTTGTAATTGTCGTACTTATTGGTTTCAGCTCTATATTGGGTTTTGTTTGATGACTCTCTTTTTGGATTGTCAAATCTAATAAAAGTTTCTCTTTGCTGATAATTTTCTTGTTGTAAAATACGAAAATTGACAATGAAAATGAAAATTAATGGTGAGCTTTAAAATTCAATTTCTACGCTTTCTTTAATTTTATAAATTAAATAACTTCCTTACAATTTTGAATAAAAACTCAAACATTCTCACACCCTTGACGAACCGGCTGTCCATCACAAATGTTAGCCAAAATCATTTTTCATATACTCAATAATTATAATTTAATAATATCTGAAAATGTATTAAAAGAAAATAAGTGCATTAGAAATTAATTTGGTTGATTCTGCAAAGAATATATAATATTTTCTAATAAATACCTACACGTCTAGAAGTTTTTTTTTTGAAATAAAAACGAATTTTAAGAAGTGACAACTAACCTGGTATCTAGCCGAACAGCTGAAGTTATAATTGGTGGGATAATTCTCTCACCATAAATTCAGTCATTGTAGTTAAAGCGTATTTGGCTAATATGATCAAAAATACTTTATCACATTCTTCTAGAATTCAAAATAATATTTATCCACCAAGCATAAATAATAGTAAAATAAATCAAATAATAAAAGTTTAAAAGGTTGCAAACATAGTTTACAGAAGTGGGGTCTTTATTTATAACCATTTAAAAAATATTGGGATAAATCGAATTCCCAAGGGAAGGGGATCAACTTCTATCTCCATGGGGCGAGCATTCTCTTTGACTATACACATTTAATTTTTATTTTCTGTTGTAAGTGATACTTTTATCAAGAGATTAACGAACCGTGCAACTCACCTGTTGACTAGAGCCAGCCTTTCTGGTAATGATTAATATTTTGAGATGTTATTCTTGTTGATCCCGCGGTTCCCACCCAAAGGTTCAGGCCGAACTATAGAAAGTGGGTGATACGTTTTTGTCTGTCCTCCCGAGATATGTTGGTTTTGATTTTATTAAATTTGGGTTCTCTACAAATTTTATTTCTTCCTAATTTTTATTAACTCCTAATTTCTTTTTCGTTTTTTGGTGTTCGTTTGACCAGCTCTAGATTTCACACATTTTACCATCTCTTTATTAGTAGTGGTTTCCTTCAAATTGCTTCCCTCTCTCTCCCCCACGGTTTCTTCTTCCTCTCATCTAAACGCTCCATTTTGTGTCAATCTTCTCGTTCGTCTTTTCTCCGATAAGATACTGTTTTTCCTTTCAATTTTTATCATGGTTTTAAGCTCTAACTTTTGTGTTAATGTTTGGTTTAATACATATGAGATGAAAAGGTCAATAGAGTGAATTTATTTTTGAGTACACACATTTAACTGCTCTTATGAATCATGAATTTGAGTTTTTTAGTGCTATGTTCATGGATGAATTAGTGCTATTTTTGTTGTTTATTTTGATGCTCATGTTGTGTTGGGACCTTCATGATTGGTTTGTTTGTTTTTTTGTTGTTATTTTTAATCCAATTGCTTTTAAGAGTATGGACTATTTTTCTTGAAAATTGTATTCTTATATGGAGCACACTTCGAGCTTTACTTGTAGAGGGCTAAATAAATTTATACATTAGTAAGGGCAGAGTTGAGGTTACTGAAAGAATTTGATTGCATGGCCGACAAGAGGAAAATGTATGATTTCTATAATGAAATCGAGGAAGACAACTATGGTGACGTAATTGAGGATTATGATTTAGTATGTTTTGTTTGTTGTTTTGTTCGTCGTTTCATAATACCCTTTTGGTATTTTTCTTTGTGCTTGGAAGTTATGTTGAAAGGTTTCCGTGTGATTGGTTTGAATAGCTAATTCAAGTTTAAGATACACCTCTGCTCAAACAGGGAAAGGAAAGGATATCAAGGGCATTCTATGTGATAAATTAAATGTAAGTATAGAAAACTACAAAACAACAAGACTCAAAACATATAAGAACTACCACAATTTTCCTTTGCTTGAAAAAGAGATAGATAAGGTTTATACTAGATCATTTTGTTATATATAAACACCATGGGTTGTGTTTATGGTGTGTAGTTCTGGGATTGTGGGAAAGTATCAATATGAATTGTGGGTGGGTGCAACTTGTTGTACCAAGCTTTTGATTTTTAAGAACTGAGTGTTGTCTCTAACTGGTTTTAGTGTTTTTTTGCAAGATTTCTAATTGTTTGGAGTTTATTCTGATATATTTGGTAATTCTGTTTGAGTGTGTAATTTTGTAAAGAGGTGTGTTTGTTTTGTTGCTGAATTTTTTCGGGTTGCCTCGGTTTGATGAGTTTTAACGGGTACTAAGTGCTAAGTAAGTTTATTGATACGTTTTGTGACTTGACCTCCTTAGTGGTATATGATTCTTTTGGATTTACGTTTGTAATTTTAGTTCTTCTTACTCTTCAAAAATTGTTTATAGTTCTGTGTACAATAAATAATAATAATAATAATAATAATAATAATAATAATAATAACACTTATTCTTTCACAAGTTTTTTGATGATTCATTTTTGAAAATAATTATTGATAACATATATGCATAAATTCATCTTGCGTTCAAATATGTGTTGAATGAATGTGGTCCTTACTATCATCCTCATTCGACACCCTTTCAAGTTGTGACCGAATTTACGTTATAAATTGGTAGTCAAGATCGTTTTTGATTTGTTGCGGTATGAGAGGGTGTCAACAACGGCGGCATCATTGTTGAGAATGATGCGTTATGTTGCAAGATGGTTTTGATATGTTTGTTTGTTCTAAATATGCTCTTCTTTTGTGTTTCTTTTGATAGTTTTTTTTCTGGTCTTCTTTATTTTGGGCATATTTCGTATTGTTAATTATTCCGATCGTTTAATTTTTGCAGAATGGGTTGCATACTAAGATCGAGAAGCAAAGAAGAATTGAAGTAAATAAAGAACATGACAAAAAAGATTCGTGGCATAAAGAATGTGAGTCAATAGTTGTTCTTTTTAGGGAAAATTCCAGATAACCCTCATTAACTATACGTGAATTTCACATGAACCCCCTTAAGTATAAAATCAATCTGAGAGGTGCCCTAAGTATCAAAAAGTTCCACTTTATCCTTTTCAGTTAACCTTTTTAAAAATTCTGTTAAGTTTTTTGTAAAATGACAAAAATACCATTGTATATGAAAAATTAAAATAAACAAGTAAAAATGATTTTGAACTTATTATCTAATTTTCTCGTTGTACAAATAAAATAATAAAATTATGTTTTAGTAAAAATAATTTTTAAAAAGTTCTTTTTTATAAAAAAAATTTTAAAATCAAAATTTATTTTTAAGCATTGTTTTATTTTTATTTTTATTAGTTTTATAAATACATTTTTTAAATAATACTTAAATATAATTTTATTTTATTTTTATAAAAAAGTTATAAAAAAAGAAGTTCAAAGTCATTTTTATTTATTTTAATTTTTCAGATACAATGGTATTTTTGTCATTTCATAAAAAAAACTTAACAAAACTTTTAAAAAATATAACAGAAAAGGGTAAAGTGGGACTTTTTGATACTTATGGCAGCTATAAGATTGATTTTGTACTTAAGGGGGTTCATGTGAGATTCGCGTATAGTTAAGGGGGTTATCTGAAATTTTCCCTTCTTTTTAACTATTTCCTTTTGAGCCGCGAACATTGTGTTTACATATCTCGTGATCTGATTTTGCCTATAACACGAATGTCCTCTTTTCTTCATCTACACAGACTAAGGCGAGGGATGCTCCAAAGGCTTGCAAGAAGAAGTGATTTGCGAGAGATTTCTCGGATGCTCAGAATAGTGCCATCAACATCTACCTTTTGTTACTCTTTTGTTTTTACCATGTTGTCAGAAGCCATTTTCACCTTCATAATTCAGTTTTGACTTTGAGAATGTTGGTAAATATGAAGGGGTAATTTCATGCTAGTACCCCAAGTTTGCTTCATTTTCAAATCAGTACCCCAGTTTGAAAAGTTTTTTGCTACCCCAAGTTTAATTAGTTGCAGATAAATACCTAATCTGTTAAATTTAACATAATTGGGATGTGAAAAAAACTAAAATGCTCTAATGTTAATGATTTGAAATTTGACCAGTTTGACCGGTTCAATTTGATTGGTTTAATTATTAATAAATAAAATAATTATTAATAATAATATAATAATTAATTGTTATTAATAATTAATATTACATTGAAACTTTCGAATCGAATAACTCTCTCATACGACCTCCATTTCAAGCTCATAAAATATCAAATCGAAGAGAATCCGACGATAAACAACTTTGAACAATAATATTAATAACTAAATTAAAATAATAATTAATATTATCTAATTATTAATTATTAATATTATTTAATAATTAATACTATCTAATTATAAATATTATTTAATTAATAATAAGTAATAAGTTATTAATATTATTCTTCAAAATTGTTTATCATCCGATTCTCTTCGATTTGATATACTATAAGCCCGAAACGGAAGTCGTATGAGAGAGTTACTGAATTCGAAAGTTCCAATGTAATATTAATTATTTTATTAATAATAATAATAATAATTTTAATTATTAATATTTAAACCGGTCAAATTGAACCGATTTGATTTGATTTGAACCGACCAGATCGGTCAGATTTCAAATCATAAGCATTATAGGCATTTTGGTCTTTTCACATCCCAATTCTGTTAGATTTAATAGATTAGATACTTATCTGCAACTAATTAAACTTGGGGTACCGGCAAAAAACTTTTCAAACTTGAGGTACTTATTTGAAAATGAGGCAAAGTTGAGGTACTGACATGGAATAACCCTAAATATGAATGAAGACTCATTGTTGATTTAATTTATATTAGCATTTTGAAGGGTTGTATTTTCATTATTTATCTTTACTTTAATAGATGAGTTTATAATTTATTTAAGTCAAGTTTTTATTTTCAAGTAAGACATCTCATTTGATAATTAACACTTTTATATGTTTCATTTAGAGATGTTTCTAATGTTCAACGTGGTGTCCAACTTGTATCTTTAATTTGATTTTGTCAAAGATGAGAATTACTAAATTTGTTTGTGATAACTTGATTTTATGACACGTATAATTTGTTTTCTTCTTTAATTTGTTTGTCATTACCAAGGACAAAAAATGATCAATGTGACCATTTAGCATTTTCGATCCCCATAAACATCGACGACCAGAACCAAAACAATACCCGAATCCTCGATTCACCATCATCAGTCTCTAAGATTGAATCTATTTCTAATTTTGCTTAAATAATTATTTATGAACCCATCAAAATTATCTAGTGGGTTCATTTTCATGGAAGTGAAAATTTATAATAATTACTATATAGTTTATGATATATTTAGTAATTGTCGGTTTCAACCATGTTTTTGTTTCATTCTCAAAATTTTGTTGATTGTTGAGTTTTTTTGATACTTTGTTTTTTAAAATAAGCGTAACATTCGGTTATTTCTTATGAATCAGTAGATGTTTTGCAGGATTGGTTGGGTACAAATGTATTAGTTAAGAAAATATAAAAAATCTTTCAAAATTGGTTCAGGTTCAATGCATGATATTCAGTCGTGAATAATCATCTCAATTGATTTGCACCCGTTATACTTAATCGGCGTCGCATATGTTCGTATTTTCTTTCTCAAGACTCGTAGATCGTCATCAAATTAATAATAGGATTATTTGGTTGGAGGAAGACGAATTTTAAGGTTTGTTGTGTGTGAATTTCATAATCAATTAGATGATGGTACATTGAATTGGGATATGTTTGTCTAGGTAAATGTGACGTTCTTTGCGTTTGGTTTATGGATAGAGAATCTCTTTTGGTTTGCTTTATGGTACATGTTATTTTTTCAATTTTTCTACGTTGTAGACTAGTTGATTTTGGGGTTCGCCTCCAAGAACTATGGTTGCTTGGGTGCAAGTTAGGCGGAATTTGGTTATGAAATGTTACAATTTATTGTTGGTGAGGGAAGTGTATGTGATTAATAATTTTAGTGTTGTGTTGTCGACTAGTCTATATAGACCAATTGGTAACCCCTTGAAAATATCTTTTTAAATTGTTGACCTCGGTTAGGAGGATTGCTTCCGACAGTCCTTAGGTATCCTTGCATGTTTTTCAATTTTGCGATCATGAGACTGTTGTTGGGCATATTAATGATAATGCAGTTCTTATTGGTCCGTTTATTTGTTTACTGTCCATGTAATGTATAATCATGTTCGTTTTTTTTCTATTATGTCGGATATATTGATGGGTTACATGATGTATATATTTTTGTATTGTTTTGACTTTAAAATTATTATCAAATTATGTTAAGAAGATGATTTTACTCATTGAAAAAGAAGAAGATGATTTTACATGTTAATTTTTATGGGTAGAGCGCGCATCGCGCGTGCCTTCTACTAGATTAATATAAAATTTCCATATTCCCCATGTATTAAAAATAATATTGATAGTGAAATTGAAAAAGTGATATAATATACGATGTATTTTTTCATTAAAAATATTTTAGTAACGTATCTCCTAACGTTTTGGATGTAATAAATGTTTCACATTGGCTTAAAACACATTAATATTGTAAATCACCTGACAAATTCTACAACACATTAATATCTAAGACAACTTAACCAGTTCCACAATTTGAATACGTTGGGCCAGATCATACAAAAAAAGTGTATTAAATTTGAGTAGTAAAATATTATTTGAATATTGAATTTTTTTCCATGTTTGCACAAAAACAACAATAGACTTGGAGAGCAGTTGCGATAGAGAAAGCGAAAGCGAGGTGACGGCTTCTCCGCCCGCCTCTTCCTCCACTGCATGTTTTCTCGTTGGTTCTTCATGAGATCGACGTCATCGTTTGCGAGCAGAGACCTACAGACCATGGTGAGATTGGAGAAGTCGTTTTTGGTGGAGGTTTCGATGTTGTTGCTTCCTCTTCGACGTTGATGGCGGTGCCGATCCCTCTCCAGTGTGGTGGCGGTGCTGGGTCTGGTCTGTGTTGCCGTTGCGGCCTTGCGATGTAGGATGAAATGTTCAGCGCGTCCGTGGCTGTGGCGACGGGCTTACGTTTTGGATCCTGTTCTGTTCGCCGTTGACTTCGTCGGAGTTACGGTCGGGGCGGCACTACTGGACGGTCTGCCCCATCCTTTGTCTCCTGACGTTTGGTGTTCCTTTATTGATGGTAATTCTCTCTCTGAATATGGAAGGACCCGTCTTCGTAGAGGCGTTTTGCCTCCATCGTTTTGGGTATTTATTTGTTTAATTGTTGTTGTTTATGACCCTTTTTTGGTGGATCGCCTAGTGCGATTGAGTATATCGTTTTATGCGATTAGTGTCCCATTGTGGAACATAAAGGACACTGGGAGAATTTGTGAGTGAATGATAGTCTCGAGTACGCAACCTTTCTTGAGCTCTATTTTTGGCAATGGGTGTTGACGACGATAGAGACTTTTGGAGGAGGTCGTAAGAATTTTAGGTTGTGCTTGAAAAAAGGTTGAGTTTGGTTCTTTTTGACATAAGAAATGGAGTTTCGATTTCGACTCTCCCTTGCGCTGGGCACGATGGGACCTCCGAGGAGTGTGACCAAGTCATCCAAGTCTCACGGGGTCCCAGTCCCGTAACACCTTGCTGAGGAACTCTGGGAGAAGCGCTCTCTCTCTATCCTGGACCGGTTATTTCTGGTTGGTTTTTGAGTCTTGGGTTTTTGAACCTAATTTAACACCGAGAGGGGGCAGAGTTGAGAGGGGTCGTCTAGATTTTGTGAACATTTGTGGCGAGGGGTGTGGAGTTCAAAAGTTGGAAAGAGATGGTTCCGATAGAAGATGAGGTTGATATAGAAGAGTAGGAAGATGACGAAATATTAAGAGTTTTCTTTCTACACTGCTTGAAATGTATTTTAGTTGATTTTCTATCATGTTTTAGTTTTGAATAATGATCAGGCTATCAGATGGTATTTAATAAGACCGCCTTGCTCTTTTTAGGTTATGACTAGGAGGTGGATATAAATTTTGTTACAGTTACAGACAATTTAATAATATTATTCTGATTATCAGATGGGATCTGAACAACGTTTATGTAACACGCGCCTTTTGGGTGCGTTGTGGAAGGTAACATTGAATTAAGCAAAAAGATGACAAAGCCGGCTCGAAATGTTGTTGTTGGGAGCGAGCCAATCGTCATGTCTCGGAGAAGTTGTGGGAGAGAGAAGAGTCGCTCACTCACAGAGCTTCGAATACGATTGAAACGCATATATACATAAATACATCAGTCAGATATATGTATTTGTCAAATGTATTTATCTCTCTCTATTCTGCTTGTCTTGTTCCTCTCTTCTGGTGCACCTATCTGTTTTGTGCGACCCAGATCTCGAGACCCGATAAACCAGGAGCTCCTGTTTGTTATAGATCTTTTCGAATCAGGTATCGTAAGTTTCATTTGTTTTGTTTTATGGGAAAGTGGAGAACAATAGACAGGATTTACCGGGTGATGTGGTTTTCTTGCGAATGGGTCCATCCCCAACTGACGATGATATCAATTTCTGGTCTCCTTTTGTTTTGTAATTTTTTCAACTTTTCTGAGGTACCCATTTGGATATTTGAATTGGAAAGTTTCTGTTTCAATCCCACTGTCTTATTATTTTGTTTGGTTGGTGGGATAACTGAGGAAAGTGTAGGAAAATGGAAAGTTGTGCAACTTTTTGTGTCGTTTGTATTATGCGTGTTCCTGGGAGTGGGAAATTCGATGAAATGGTTGATAATTTGAGCTATGGTGTGTTTGGAGCATCCAGACAGAGGGATCTGTGAGTTTGACCTGGAGGATGAAATGGGATGTGCATTTTGGATTTGAATTTGAAAAAGTCTTGGTCTTCATAGTCTGGTTCTGTGGGGGCTTTGGACTTTTTATTACTACTGCCCATTCACAAGTTCTAAGAAATTTGTTTACTCTTAGCAACTGGGCTTATTAAGAGCAATGAATTGATGTTCCAAGTTGAGTTTCCTTTGTTTGAGTGTGCATGAGTCTTCTTCTCTTTCTTAATCCGTGCTTGTATCTTCAGTCTCGATTTCAGACTTTTAGGTGATAGATGACATGTATGTTGGCTGAGTTGAGCTGATTCTGAGAAGTAGTAGTTTGAATTTTTACAAGCAAGCTCGCCACAACCCATGTGTTTTGATTTTTGTTTTGCCTTCCTATGATAACTCTCAACTTCATCAAGATCTATAATTATTTTTAGCATAATCTTTATTAGATAATTTCTGAGCGGTGCTTTCTTTTCTCTTTATGTATTTAGATATAGTTGGGGATTTAGCTTTATCCTATTGCTTTAGCCTTTCTTTATAGGGTTGTCATTGGCTAATATTTTCCCCTTCTATCATCTACTTATATTCCTTTTTTAGTCATTGGGGTCATTAACCTTTGTTCTTATTGGTACATAATTTTCCTTTTTTAGTCATTGGGGGCAAATGGATTAATTTGTGATTTTCAATTTTAGCAGTCAGTTGAAGTTCACCAATTTGTATGCTGGATCCTTATTGAGGAGATTATATTGGTTGATGGAGGCAACAGAAAACAACACTCTGTCCAGATAGCTCTGTGACACACATATTTTGAAATGAAGACAGCTAAAGCATGGCGTCTACACATGGGAGATTTGCAGAGTTTGCCTGTTTCTCATCAAATATCTCCTTTGAAGAGGCCAATGTGGATTATTGTCTTGGTTTCTCTTGTCAGTGTATTGCTGATTTGTGCTTATTTATATCCACCTCAAGGAAGTGCTAGTTGTTACATATTTTCTTCTAAAGGTTGCACTAATTCCATCTGGCTTCCGCCTATGCCGGCTAGGGAATTGACTGACCAAGAGATTGCTTCACACGTGGTTATTAGGAATATATTAGATACACCTCCACTGATAACAAATAACCCAAAAATTGCTTTTATGTTCTTGACTCCTGGTTCGTTGCCTTTCGAAAAACTATGGGAAAAGTTCTTCCAGGTAAGGTTCTTCTTCTTATTGATACTGTACATAATGTCCTAAGATGTTCATAATCGATTTTGTGTTAGCTGTTGCTATCATGAAGTAGTAAAATGCCAAGGGATGGATCTTTACTTCAAATTTGCATGTGTGGTACCAGTGTTGTAAAAATTGGGGTAGGCGGGGTTTTTACAAAACATGCCCGATTTTATGTAATTGGCCGGTTTAAGTCGGCTAGGCATTTTTAGGCGAGTCAATGTGCATTTAGGCAAAAAATCGATTTACAATATAAAAATTAAATATACTTTAAACTAATTGATACTTTCATTAATACATTTATATTTCTCAAGTATATAAATGTAACAAATATTTATTTTTATATAGAATAATTCAAATTTTGATTGTATATATGTGTATATATATATAAGATATCAGCTACAAACCAATTAAAAATGTCAAAACGTCCGAACTGTATAACATGCAGTGCAATGTTGTATAACCACATATAACATGTAGTGCAATGTTGTATAACATGTTAGATTCGTGCAAAATTGAAGTCATATATAACATGTTGGACCCTGCCACGGGTCGCAATCTGAGATAACGCGCGTCTCAGATCCGACAGTTCTATATGGTTTGTACGTTTGGACATTTTATATAGGTTTGTAGCCGAGTGTGCCCCTATATATATACATATAATATAAATTGAAAAAAATACAAATGTACAAACATATTAATGACCAAACTAGCGCCCAATGACTTTTAGAACACTGTGGTACTCACGAAATAAAAGAAACTCACATGAAAAACAATCTTCATTCAGTCCTCACTTGCACAGTTGTGTGGCCTAATACTCAAATTATTTGCTTAATATACCATATGTATATCTGTGCACTGTTGGATTATTGATCCTCAACCAAGGACACTAGCTTTTAGAGATATTTGATATTCTTCAATAGTTTAAGTTGTTTTCCTTTCATTCATTTATCAGTAAATGTATTTCAGCTTAGTGGTTTACATAAATAACAAACTACACATCAGCCTTACGTCCACATTTGCTGTGTGGCTCCTAATGTTCAGCTATATGAAGTTCCTATTCCTTCCACATCATTATTATTAGTATTCATGAAATGTGCTTAATAATTATTGTTAAAGTCAACTATTTTTTCAAGCTAAAGGTCCTTCCAATTTATGGCAGGGTCATGAAGGCAAGTTCTCTATTTATGTGCATTCATCCAAGGATAAACCAGTACATGTCAGCCGGTACTTTTATAATCGAGAGATACGCAGCAGACAGGTTCAAAAGCTCAATGCCAATAATTTATCAACTGTCACATTGCATTTTCTGTTGGTCTTTGGATGCTGAAATTCATGATACAACATGGTTAATTTCAGTGCTATGAAAGTCCCTATTTCTTCCCAAGAACTCAGTAAAATTGAGTTGACCGAGTGTTGAAATTCGTTCTCGGTAGTTCAATTTTACCGAGTTGTTACTCGATCAAAGTTGATCAAACTTTATTTTTATATTTGAATATTTTACATAGGCTTGTAAATTGTTCTATAACTTGTGCTTTAGTTTTAACTTATAAAATTGTTTGAACATATCTTATTTTACTAAAATATTGCAATTTTTGTCTTTCATATGAGTTATACATGAACATATGTATACCTAATAATTATTTAATAGAAAACGAGTTTTGCCGATTTCTCTAAGGGTTCTCAAAACTCCTTATTTTTTGTTTTGTCAAGTTCTCCTCAAATCCGAATTTTAGAACTTTATTATTTTAAGTCACTTGCGTGCTATATGCTTTCTTAGGCCCAAGGTTATAAAACTACTCTTTTTTCTATTAAATGAATAACTATATCCATACATATATGTATAAATTCATATTTAATTATTTTTAATCCCAAACTTGTCATCAATTATCATGTTCTCTTACTAATTGATACAAATTGAATCATAACACAATAATTATCATTACACATATGTTCAATTGTTCAGTCAAGAAAAGGGAAGAGAATAATATGGGGTAAATTAGCAATTTATGCCTTAGCTGCCTTGCATTTCATTGAGCTTTTAAATATTGTTGAGAAAAATTCAGCCCTAGCCTAGCAATCCTTTCTCTCTTGCCACCTCTCTTCTCCTTCTCTATTCTGCTAACCCTAACTCCCGACACCTCTCTTCTCTCTCGATTCTGCTAATCCTAACCTCCGATCTCCTCTATCTCCTTCTCAACTTCTTTTGAATCACATCAGAGAAAGAACAAACCTTCAGTCTTTGAATCGAACGGAGGTGAATGGACACATGAATCGTCGAAAACAGAGCTTAGATTTAGTTTTTTTTTGTTTTCGTTTTTGCAACCGAGTTGACTCTGGCTTGACCGGGTTTGAATAAGATTTGATCAAGTCCAACCGGGTTTGACCGGCATTGATCAAGTTTGGGCTTCTCGCCTCGGGGAGTTCGAAATTCCCGAGTTCTCTCGAGTTCTATAACACTGCTTAGCACCTTAGTTATGCTTGTAAAAAGCACAAACATACGCTGGCAAATTTTGTTAACCGACTCTACATTTTGATAACAGACTCTGCATTTTGATTCTTTTCAAGCTTAGCAGAATTTAGTGTCAGCCGATAATGTTGAACAAATTGTACAATTATGTGTCATGATAAAGCTTTTTGCAAGGAGCTAACATTTCAAACTGACACATTTAATTTTGCAGGTGGTTTGGGGAAGAATATCCATGGTTGATGCGGAGAGGCGATTACTGGCAACTGCACTAAAAGATCCTGATAACCAGCATTTTGTGTTACTTTCTGATAGGTAAATCCAGTTATGTGGACTGTTAATACTACTTGCATGTATCTTGTAATTGATAAAAGTAAGTTTTTGCCATTATCTATCTTCACTATGTCTTTTTTGGCACTGCAGTTGTATTCCGGTTCAGAAATTTGAGTATGTCTTCAATTATCTCCTGTACACAAATATCAGCTTTATTGATAGGTATTGATAGTATATCTTTTAAGATTTGCTTCCAGTTTTACTTCCCTGTGGTTAGTGGCATACAGCGAATAAACTTGAGTTTGTTTGAGAGAAATGTGTTTGTAGGGATATATAATTATTAATATATTTACATTCTCTTGCACTTTTATGGATCTGCTCTCCCAAACCACCTTAACAGTGGGGATATTGTCCTTTTTCCCTTGTAACTTAGAAGGATATTGATTTCACTCTGTAACATCCTTGTGTGTTTCCAGTTATGTGGATCCTGGTCCTCATGGAAATGGAAGATATATAGAAAAGATGTTACCTGAAGTTGAGAAGAAAGACTTTAGAAAGGGAGCACAGGTATGTTCTTACGGATATATTATTCTGACACTAGAAACATGTTTTGAACAGTTTCTATTTTTCACTAGCCACTGTAGTTATTCATGATTTTTTTCCAAAAAATGCAATTGATTTAAGTATTTACCAGAATGCGTTACTATTCAAAGTATTTACAAAAATGTGCTTGGGCCCTACCAAAGTTGCCACGTGTCAGTCACACAGGAAATGACAGTTTTTTTGAATTTATTTACTGTGTTTCTACAGTACAGATTTTTGAAAAATAAAAATTATCCCATATTGCCAATGGGGGATTCGAAACTGGGCCTCTCACCCTCTCCAACCCTAACCAACCAAACTAAGACAAGTTTTTTTTGGTTCGCATAAGTACTCTTAGTCATATATTAATTTTGGCTTATATTTTAAATTGAGGCTCATGCCTCATTTTGAATTTTGTAAAATAATAAATTTCATCAAAAAAAAATATAGAGTGAAATTAATTTCATTAATTTTTATATGAAATTTTTTATTTTATAAAATTTGAAATAGACCACAATTAATGATATAAGCCAAAAATAATATATAAAAAGCGTGCTAAATCTTATAAAATAATATTGATCCAAACTAGAATTTAATGTGAGGATTTACTAATTTTTTATTTTTTAGATAAAATTATTTATTTTATAAAATTTAAAGTAGGACTCAATTAATGACGAAGGCGATAAATAAAATATAGAAAGAGTACTAAACTTTTAGAAAATAACAAAATCCATACTGAAATCTAAGGTTGGCCTCAATCAATTTGTTAGATGTAATTAATTATTTTACAAAATTCAAAATGGGCCTCAATTCAAGACATAAGCCAAAAATAATATATGAGTTGGCCAGGGCTTGGAAAGGGTTGGAGACCCAGTTTCGAATCCCTATTGGCCAACATGGATTAATTTTTGTTTCAATAATACTGTAGCAACAAGTTAAATTATAGGGAAAATGACACTTTTGTGCACCTAAATATACACTTTTGACACTTTCATACCCTACCTATTTTTTTTCAGTAACATGAATTTTATTTTGAGACAACTGACCATTTATTTACCAAAAAATGGCCTTGAATTTTGGTTCAATTCATGGGCATTTGGTTCAATTCATTAGTATTTTGGTTCAATTCATGGGTATTTTGAGAAAATGGCTTGAAAGTATACTGAATTTTGGTTCAATTCATGTGTATTTTGGAATTTTTGTCCCAAAATAAAATTTAGGGTACTGAAAAAAGAGAGTAGGGTATGAAAGTGTCAAAAGTGTGTATTTAGGTCTACAAAAGTGTCATTTTCCTTAAATTATATAATAACTACCATTCTATCTCTGGCTGACATGTGGCAACTCCTGTGGGCCCAAACACATTTTTGTAAATATTTTGAATAGTAACACATTTTGGTAAATTCTTTCATTAATTGCATTTTTTTGGAAAAAAAACACAGTTATTCAGGGATGAGGAAATATCTTTGGGGATGGTTTAGTTGATTCATCAACCTGAGATGTGCATTTTTTAACAGTTGCATGATACAGAGTCTTATGGTCACTTGTTCCATTGAATTATGGTAATGTTACAAATGTGTATATTGGAAGCCGTACATGGCTCTTATTGTTGTAGTCCGCAATCCGATGGTCTAGAAATTGTGCTAATGCATTGTTGAATATGGCTACGGAATTCAGCTTTCCTGCTGTCCTAGCCAACGTCTATTTTGTGTTGCCCGCCTTTAGTTGGGATATAGCATAAAGAGTAGGTGAAGTTAAATTGTAATACTTGTGCAGTGGTTCTCCATGAAGCGGCAGCACGCTCTGATAATTGTGGCTGACAGTCTTTATTACTGTAAATTCAGGGATCATTGCAAGGTGATTTTTTTATTTTCTTCGAGTTGCTTTATCTTTTGTTATCTGCAAACCACAAATACAAATTTCTAGTTTTCTTATGATCTATTTCTTCCTCATAGCTGTAAGGGGTGGTCCAGTTGTTTATTACATTCTATACTTGATCCAACTGTGACTTGGATGCTATCTATAGGCGCTGGCAACTTTCCAGTTTTAATCTCACAGGTCTCATTTTGACATATAGCATGGCATTGATGGGGGGCATTGTATTGCTGACGAGCATTATTTGCCAACCTTGTTCAACGTGAGAATCTATCCGTGTTTGCCTTCTTACATTCCAGTTGTGTTACTGAATGTGTTGTGGTTTCAGATGATTGATCCCCATGGAGTTGCAAACTGGTCGGTAACATATGTAGATTGGTCTGAAAGAAAGTGGCATCCAAGATCATTTAGGCTTGCGGATTTAAACCATGGGCTCATGAAGAATTTAAGGGTATGATTCTTCTCTATCTATTTTTTCGTTTGAGACCATAATTGACTTTTGCCGATATGCAGTCAATTGGCGTAAGTGTGCACCTAACAAGTGATAATAAGGTATGTATAATAGATTGTTTAGGAAATTTCCATTTCCATGGCTTTTTGAACAGTGAGTTGATGAAAAACACTTGGAACTTTTGCAGAAGCGAGAGACAATGACAGATTGCATATGGAACGGAATCAATAGACCGTGTTATTTATTTGCTAGGAAATTCCACCCAGAAACAGTAGATAAATTGGTGTCACTTTTCTCCAATTACACAGCATATTGATTGAAGACAATTAATTCTTTGGTCGGATCAGATCAGCAATTGGTATCGATCCATTCACATGTAAAATGCACACGATGGCTGGGATGTGTAAAGTTGTTGTTAGGAATTGGATTGGATTGGATTGGCGATTTCTTATCATTTTATTTGTTTCCCCTCTGCATGGGCTACATAGTTTGTTTGTACACAATTTTTGGTGAATTGCATGCTTGCTTTTCATCTTTGTATAAAATCAGAATGTCAAGTTAGAAATGCAATGCAGTGCTGCTAAATACTATTTTCATGTGTTTTCCAAATTATCAGCTCATGGATTTTTATCCTCTACCAATACTCCCAGAAAGCCTTCTAAAAATACACGAGGAATGGATTGACCTATCTTTATTTTGTCACTTTTCCGTCATTCATTCTCACTTCATATATACATACCAATTCAAATACATATTTCTATTTTCAACTCTTGAACAGCAAGCCATCCCTCCCATTTTAAATGAAAGATGAGTAAAATTGCAAAGCTTGAAAACAGAGTCCGAGTTGGATGAGAATGAAAATAATTTTTCGTAAACCTAAATATCATGTTTTTCAAGTTCATGTCGGTATTGTTTTTAGTGTAAATCCCTCTAAATAAGTTTTTTTGCACCGTCTATTAAGTTGGATGAAAATTTGAACTTTTATTTAAGTTTATTCATCAGCAACAATTTGAGAAATCTTAATAGTACTAAAATTTGAACGCTGGGCGACATCACGTATATAAAGCGACTCCAAAGTCATGTGAGACCTTAATTTTTTAATAATGACAAAATTAATCTGAAATAAAATAATAAAAGGTTGTTAACGTCAATAATCTTAAATTTTTTTGTATTAACATCAACAAAGTCGAATGAACGACAACGAAACTGAATTTGAGGTCTTCGGGAGATTTAGTTGCACTAGTTCTGACCGATGGCTTGAGATCACAGATTGAGAGTGTGCCATGGGCAGACCCGACCTCCGTGTACCTCCTCTGCTGGTGCGATGTTAGACTCATATCAATATATAGAAAAGAGTGGTAACATTGCATCGTTGGAAAGAGAGGAGTGAGAGAGACACGGATTCATGTCAATTAATATCTTGTATTGACATCCTTAACCCGCATCTTTTACTATTACATCCTTTGTTTTATGTAGTTTTTTAAGTAATTTGTTCCACTTTATGCTCCGAGGTATGTCTTGGTATTTGGTGTAGGTTATAGGTCATATTTGGACATTTTTGGACCTACTGTTGAAAAGTGGACTTTCAATCCAAGTGCGATGGGGCAGTGTCAAGGGCATGTTGTGCCCGTGACTCTGGCAAAGCAGTTGGAGTTGATATCGCAAGAAAGAGTCGTGGGCCGTGTCACGGGCAAGCCAAGCCCATGACAATTCGACAGAGAAAACATATGAAAATTTTTTGCTAAAAAGAATTGTCACGTGGATCGTCGCTGATGAGCCTAACCCGTGATATTTGGGCATAAACAAGAAGAGGCGAAATTTTTCTAAGTTCGCATCACATGAGAAGCCATAGGCAAGCATATTCGGTGGCACATTGACAGAGAGCTCGTGAGCCCTGCCAAAGGTGCAACAGGTTGCGTTACAGGCTTACAGTGGCCTGTAAAATTTGTGCCCTAATCCAATACAAATTTATGTTTGTAATTATTGTATCATCAGGTTTGCAATGAAATAAAATCGGCATTTTATCGCTAGTGTGTTGTAATAATAAGTTGAATGCGAATTAATCTGTATCATTGAGTGTGTCATCACTAATAGTAGAACTATAGGTTTGTACGGTTCACATTCAACGGGTCCCTGGTCAGTTAAACTTCATCAGAAGCGACCAGTATGAGAATGACTCTTTATGATCACACTCTACTGTTCATTGGTAATAGAATTACCGAAGTTAGATAATATATATCATTTAAAAATGATATTGGGCGTCCCGATATGAGTATGCAGCATAGATGTAGTCATGAGCATACTCATTTGACATAGTATATCATTGTATTCTTATCACCGAGGAGTATTTGTGATTACTATACAGTCAATACCCAAGTTTCACATACTCCTAACGCTACTTGTAACATGGTAGCCATAACGGATATAATTGGCTTGGGAACGGGCTGTATGAGTGATACAGATGACGACTAAGGGATTTGTCCCTTATACTGCGGTATAAGAACGATATCTGTTTGGGCCGCTTGATGAGAATGACTGAGGGGAAATGCATGGCCATGCTACTGATACCGGGTATCATTCTTGGTCATCTCTAGATCAAGAAACAATGATTGATTAAATAAGGATGACGGCTATATGCCTTATGATCAATCTGGATATCTAGTGACAAATGGATAGTGATATAGACGTCATGAGGTCAAGTCGAATCAGTCGATCATCGTGGTCATTTGGTAATCATAATGTCTTTGCTAGAGGCCACTTATGATGGATTGGGTGAAACGGGGTTTCAAGCCAATCTGCCAATTGAGTCATGAGCCTACATGGTCACACACAAACGATGCGACCCAAAGCTAGTGGGAGAGGAAAGTAAAAGGAAAGGGCCACAGACCGTGGAGTTGGCCACGGGTCTGTGGCGGAAACCATGGTCGGGCCGCGGTGGGTATGGCAAGACCGTGGCTAGGTGAACCACGGGAACGTGACTAAGGGATTGGCCACGGGTCTGTGTTGGGACCAAGTTAATGGCCACGGGCCGTGGCGGGGCCACGGTGCGGCAAACATTGGCCACGACCCCGTGGCGGGTCGACGTACGACATATTTGCGGAAACAATTTCCGTAAATATTTACCATATTCTGAAGTAGATATAACAACTATTTCATATCAGAAAAAGACGATTTAGTTTTACGAAAAGTCAGTTTTATTTTTCCCTTCACCAGAGAGACTCACAGAAAGAGAAGAAGAGTTCTAGCAAACTCAATTTTCTCAAGTTTCGAAGCAAGGCGTATCGGTGTGCATACCAGTAGAGGATGGGTAACGTTTGCGTTGCTGATTCAAGAGAAAAGCTGGATCTACAAAGGTATAAATCCCAATTAATCCCAATTTGGTAAATTGCTAGATCGCATAAAGGAACGAGGTTATTATTGCTTCTGCTGCATGATTAATTGGATCTCTCGTTTCCCAACATGGTAGTGACAGTCACGCGCCCCTAATGTTTAGAGTGCCATGGGCTCGTGAAAATGCATGCGACACCACCATTATTCTCTTCCAACTTGTGTTGGACCTTTTTCCCAACTTTGTTGGGTCTCTCCTTCGGTGGGAGTCAAGTTGCAATATGGGCTCCCTTCTACATGAGAGTGTCTTGAACACATTATAAATACAATAATCTTAAGAAATCTTAAGAATCACAAGTTTGGTGATGACACGCTCAATCACCAAATAATCGAGTCCAAATCTTGATACACAATTTGCCGATAAAAAAATGCGAGCTTTTTCAACTATCTATAAAAGGATCTTCACCAACACAAAAACATTGTTCAGAAAGAGTCTTGGAAGCTTTTCTCTCTGCTTGGAGGCCATTTCTTTGGAGAGTGAATGGAGTTCTTCAAAGATTTACCATCTACTATCAAGAGTTGGAGCTAAAATATCAAGAACACCAAAATTTGGAGGCATAGGAGGAGTTTTTTTTCTACAAGGCCATTTGGGTCATTTTTCCTTTATATTTGGTTGATGCTAAATATGTATTTGACTTAATTTAGCACCATGGTTGTCGGTTAAACAATCATAACCATGGGCGCTAGTATTGAACTCATACTTTCTAATTATTGAGATATTTTTTGTGACAATTGTTGTGGCTGTTTATTTGTTTTAAATGTATTCTCACTGCTGCCGCCGCCAAAAGCCGTAGCCCTTCCCCTGGGAATGCTAGGGAGGAGGAGAGGGTTAGTCATGAAGTGAAGAGGCCGTGGAAGCCAGTTTTGGACCCCATCACCGAGCTCTCGGATGAGCCACTCTGATTTGCAAGAACATGACCATTTATTTTAGGCTAAATCTTGGCATGTAAATGTTTTCAGCTTTATGGTTTATGGATTAATGATGCTAAATATGGTGAGTTTTGAGTACACAATCATCATTCCTTTGAGTACTAGTATCTCCTGCAAACAGAAAAAAGATGTAATGTAAATATCTTTCCAGACCTTTATATTTTTCCCCACTTTGGTGTTTGTCTAGCTTCGAAAGCTCCAACAGAAGCAAAGCATTTTAGTGTCCCACTTCCATAATTTGTATTCACACAAGTGTTTAGATGATAAAATCAAATGTGAGAACAGAGTAGAGACAAAAGCCCAGAATAAATATATGTATATATATATGGTTAATGTGGAGATGAAGATTGAGGAACAACTATAGGGGCTGGAGACACCCATTTCTCAAGTGGTGAGCAATCATAACCACTTTCCTTACTGTAAGATATGCTAAAATGCTTAGGAACCAAAGCCTCTCTTTTTGACTTCCTCTCTCTCTGTGCCTCCTCCACTTGATTCTTTGCCTTCCTCGCCTTGTCCCACTCTCTGCTCATGATGCCTTGGCTCACCTCACTCCACACCAATGCCGATTCACTCCCCCAAATTCCCTGCCATTCAACAATGCGCATATCATATGCATCAAAACCAAACACAACTTAAACATTGCAATAAAGGTTGGTAATTTACCTTGGGATCTTTGACAACAGGTGCTTTCATGCCTGCCAGCACTTCTTTGGCATTGTATATAACTGTGACTTTCTTACTTTTGGCGTCTTTTAATGAAACACTCCTGCATTGCACAAACTAATATAATTATCATAACAAGCATATTGGTTCTTCTAAAGGTAAAGGGTACTGCTAATACTTGATAATTGACAACAATATAACACGTTAGAGAAAAATGATATAGTTCAGTACATTACCTATCCCAACGACCCTCTATGTCGTAGAGTTTTTCTGATGAGGAAGACATAAAAACTTTTCCCTTTACGGATCTTGCTTTACGGCCAAGAAGTAAACTGCTTCTGTAGTATAGGTTGGCTTGCAGGCCGGTCTGTTGGCACTGGATTGTTACATCCCCAACCCAATCAACCGAAGGGAAAGGAATGAATCTAATCAGAAGCTTAGGAAAGTTCATTAAGTAAGTCTCGCCCCGACTCAGCAAGTTGAGCTGCCTCTTCCCTTGGACCTCTGCTTCCACGCAAGAACCTAGAAATTTAGGGATAGGCTGTTGACACCATATGATCTCAATATTGTGTTGCTGGTCAGTGGCGTGAAGGGCAGTGACAGGAGGATGATGTGAAATCTAAAACACGTAGAAATTGATCAACTAGAGTCTAGGAGGAGAAGAGAATATGTATATATTATACCTGTTCAAGGAGGACATGGAGATTATTGTTGGAAACATGGTGGGTCTCCCCAGCAATGGGGTTGTAAGGAGCAACGCCGAAGAGAGAAGGACGGACGGTGGAGATGGACCAGGCGAGGACAGACGTGAAACGGTGAAGAGGGGTCTCCCCATGGCTGCACTTGCTCAACATTCCATTCCCATTCCCATTCCCATTCCCATTCCCATAGCAGTACACAGCCTCCCCATAACACTGTAGCTGAGACTTTGGAAGATTGAACTCTGGCGGCAACTGCAACAACGACAATTATGATTCATTAACATTCACAAGCCCTACCCTATGTCATGCTCCATTCCATTTCATTCAAATCCCAAATCACGCTATCTCCTATGTATTAGGTCTAAATGTTGACATTGCAAAATTCAAATTGAAAACAAGAGAAAAACATGCCTTGAATCGTGAGAGATCAGAACCAGGACGAACATTTTTGAAAAGGCTAAGGACGAGGTGGGCAACATTGGGAGCTCTGTAATCATCTGAATCTCCATTCCCATCCCCGTCTAATGCAAAAGGATTCGTTAGGACAACCTTTGCCTCACTGTTCTTTTCCTGGACCTGCATCACATCCAAACATCTATTTTTCTTTATTTATTATTCATTACCTTTCTCTACTTCTATTTACATTATCTTTATTTATACTCATTATTGCCATCTCCCTCCCTACTTCTATAAATACCACACCTTTTATTACCATCCAATTACTCTAAACAAATATCTTATACCAACGTATGTTTTCTCTGATTCAATTTTATTATCAGATTGACCGTACACTTTCGTGGGGATGAATTCATGTACAAATACTATGTTTAGCTACAAATCTACAAATATATAATGGCCTTAGGATTGAAATTTCAACGCACCAGATCAACAGTAACTTCCAATGGCACGAGGTGTAAATAGTGTGAAGTGGAAGACCATAAACGTGATTAATGGACACATAATAAGGGCAATTATGTATTTTGCACATTCAATCAATCACTGAATTTGAATAAGGACTCTTCGCTTGATTTTAGGTGAGCATTGAATGAAATCTTTCCTTTTTCTAATAGAGTCAAACCCTAGTGCTTATATACATCTTAGCAAATCACACCGATCGCCCAACTAGACTACATCGCTCGCCCATCTCAGTTACATGTCCCTTATTCCACGGTTCCATTTCAAATGGCTTATTCCACGATTCCATTAGACTGACCTTAATATATTGTTCCATGATTCCATTATACTGTCTTATTCCATGAGTCCTACGGTCTCTTATTTATTATGCCACCAGTCCATTTCAATCATCTGATTTCATGATTTCAATGCAATTACCTGATGCCATGGCCCCATTGAATGTTACATTAGCAGCTGCATATAATTCCATTATTCCATAAAGATTATTCGTGGTCTCATTGCTCCATTTGTAGTGTGAAGTTATTCATTGTTTCATGTGAATGATTTTTTTTCCATTGTTCCATATAAATTGTAATATGATCCCAATGTGTCATATACATGTTTTTAAATTCTATTGTTCCATTTTAACATCACATATTGATTCCAATATTGAAATTCACTTTGGTTTCATTGTATTATATGTACAAAATGACAAATGGAAACTACAATTCAGAAGGAATTGCCACCAATTGTAGTTGACAAGAGATTCAGAATTTTGATACCAATCAAACTGTGTATCGAAAAAAAATGAGAATACATATAGCTTGTATGGAGTAATGGAACCTAATGAACCTCCAATGGAACAATGTAAATATTACACAAACCTTCAATCTATGGAGCTTCGATTTGTGGAGTTTCGATCCGGGAAGGCGGCGAATCGGAAGCCAAGGGCAGCAGAGCGGAGCGGAAGGCATGAACTTTGATTTGTGGAGCTTCGATCCGGGGAAGCGGCGGAGAAGAAGCCATGGGAGGAGGCCATGTGCAACAGAGCGGAGAACATGGGAGGAGGCCATGTGCGACAGAGCCGAGGCCATGGGAGGAGGCCATGTGTGGCAGAGCAGAGACCATGGGAGGAGGCCACGTGCGACAGAGCGGAGGCCGTGGACTTCGATCTATGGAGCTTCGATCCAGGGGGCGACGGAACGGAGGTCATGGACTACGATCTAAGGAGCTTCGATGCGGGGATGTGGCGGAGCGGAGGCCATGAACGACGGAGAGACGCGGCGAGGAGAGGCGCATGGTGGAGGACTGGTGTGGCGGCGGGATATGCAACGCGGAGGTACCTATTTTTTTGAAGAAGACGATTGTGAATTTTAGTTTAGGGAATGAAATGGGAATCAAAGCAATTTAGGGTTGTGATGGGTGAATGGAATGACGATGATGCCCTTTTGATTTAGTATTGATTTAATTAATTCATGAAATTAGTGGAGAATCTGAACCATTTATTATTTACATCCAACGGATGTAAGATATTCTTATATTTGTATCTAAGGGGCCATTTGTCAAGGAGTGCATCCCCACTTTCGTGTATTCATGAAAATATTTCTAAAACAACAATTAAATATAACAAAATCAAACGACCTTGGAGAGTTTCAACTCATTTGAGGTGGAAGCCACGAGTTTGCAAGAACTCTTTCGGTGCACTATTGTTTATGTTGCTCGTCGTTCTCAAGGTGGATCTTGTAATGAATTTGCAGAAAGTCTCAACCCATTTGAGGTGAAGACCACGAGATTGCAAGAGGCATGTCGTTGCGGTATATTTTATATCGCTCGTTCTTCTTGTAATTTCATGGCTCATAAATTACTAAGGTATGTTTTTATTAACAGTAAATGGGATCACGATGAGGGGTCTGTCCCACCATTTTGTATTTTGGCTGTCCAGTATAATGTCAGGTTAGTTACTTTATAATTAAAAATATGTCGTGATTTTCCTCGAAAAAATAATTTTACAAGACCTATACTAACGTGGATTTTTTTAATATACCTATTTTAAATATATGTATTTATATTAGGAATACAAAAGTATAATATATTTATGGGATGCACTCGGCTATAAATGAGTGCTCATATACAAATATAGGAATAAATCACATCCAATAGATGTAATTCATTTATGGTCAAGATTCTTCTATGATTTGATGAATTCAAAATCAATTAAAAGGGTATTGTAGTCATTTTGTTTGATTCTAATAATGAATAATATGTATTAAAATGGGAAATTGAGTAATAAATATTCACAAATTTAGGGATTTGAATTTGTGATAAATATTCAAAAAAATCTTACCAAAATTAAGGAGAAGAGTTTAAATTCAAACTCTTCTACTTAATTAAATCACGAAGTGCAACACTTAATTAAATCCAAACACTGAAACAGATGGAAACATGTACTCATGGAAATAAGTACAAATTATTTAATGGTTCCATTAAGGGTGAAACCATGAAATGGAATCATGAGATTTTGTGCAAATGAAATCATAATTTTGCATATAATCTCATGATTCTATTTCATGATTCCATTTCCCGATTATAATGATTCTATAATTTCATTTCACAATTTTAATGATTCATAATTTTATTTTGTACAAAATCACATAATTCAATATTATCATTATGTATGGATGAAAACATGAAACATGATATGAAATGAAAATAAGGAATTATAATTACAATGTACCTGAAATCATGAGATTACATACGAATGGAATCAAGATGGAAACGTGGAATGTGCACATATTCTCAAGATTCAAGTAATTCCAACTAGTTGTTACGTTTAGTGTTGGATGTATTTTTTAATGCAAAGAAAGATGTTAGCCATCATGTTTCAACTTCTGGTAAGACATTCTTCAGTATGTATTTTTGGAAAGTTTCGGTGTGATCTATTTGATTTGCAGAATCGTGTATGCGAGATATTTTCTCAAACAGAATCATATCTGTGATATATTCTCGGCCTGCATGAGTAAGGAAACTCAGGATACATCTAGATACGTC
The DNA here is from genome assembly GCA_963920655.1 of Geranium rotundifolium. Classification (NCBI taxonomy): domain Eukaryota; kingdom Viridiplantae; phylum Streptophyta; class Magnoliopsida; order Geraniales; family Geraniaceae; genus Geranium; species Geranium rotundifolium. The sequence goes on along the minus strand of OY987322.1, from coordinate 12,972,121 downwards.
TAGATAGATTTTGGTATGGCAAGATACCTCTTGAGGGAAACGGAAACCCTAGTGGTGTCTCAAGACTTTGTGGTAGCTACTATTAAAGTCGAGAGCTTCCCCTTAGCAGTTTGACGTTCTTTAGTGCAAATTATTCAGAGCTCCTAAGCGTGCAAAATTGGCGTGTTAGGATGCTGTATGTTTTGATAAGAACGACATACTTCACTAAACATCAATCGAGGAGATTGAGTGTTTGCGTGATTAAGGTGTTGTGCTTTTGTGATTGAAGATTCACGAGCTGTTGAAGACAGTGGACATCCGAGCATAGACTTTATAGTGAAATTCTTTCCACTGGCAGAGTACCCCCAGACGTAGGTGATGTTGCACCGAACTGGGTAAACATATTGTGTGTCTTTTATTTTCTGTTTTTACTTGTACGTTATCCATTATATGTGATTGAGCAAGTTGTCGGACATAAAGTCACAACATCGTGTTCGACATCTTGCTCCTATGACTAACCAGAATTTCAATTGGTATCAGAGGGGGCACCTTGTCTATTAGGCGGTCTCCTGGGTAATTCTGAGTACCAGATATGGATAGTTTTAGCGAAGGAGGCTCAGTCTATCGTCCCCCAGTTCTTGATGGATCAACTATGGTTATTGGAAGGCATATGAAATTCTGAATCGTAGCCGAGTCAAGAAGTCGAACACAAAGTCGTAACTTGTGTATCGACTACTTGCCTAAAACGTAAACCGTAAGCAAAACAGTAAACAGATAATAATAACGACACCAGAGATGATTACCCAGTTCGGTGACTCCGCACCTACGTCTGGGGGCACTTTGCCAGTGGAAAGGTTTTCACTATTAGGTAGTCAATAGTACAACTTCAAGCACCAACTAGCTATCACACAAGCTATTGTCCTAAGCTACTATAGATCTCACCGTGAACAACTTCGACCAAGGGCCTCTCCCCCTGTCTTTGAGATCCTCTCAATTCCACCCTTCGAGCAAGCCTATGCTCAGTGTTGTTGTCTTCTTTGACGGAGTTGTGAATCTTCAATCACAAACAAAAACCCTAACCGATCCAAACACTCAATCTTCACGACTTGATGTTTGATCGGAGCAAAGCCGTTCTAGCAAATATAATCAACCTCTCAACACGCCAATGGTGCACGGTTAAGAGCTCTGAGAAATCTTGCAATTTTAGAACAAGAACGGATGATCTGCTAATGGGAAGCACAAGACTTTTTATAGCAGCTCACATTCCTAATCCTTCTCGGATTAGGAACAGGAAATTTCAGACTTCCTGAACAAATTAGGCAAGTCGTTGCCGCCTGACAGATTGGAAGTCGTCTTGCCTGTTCGGACTTCCTGAATAAATCAGGCAAGTCGTTGCCGCCTATTGCTGACGTGTTACTGACAGCTAGAAGTCGCCTGGCTTGTCGACGTTACTCTCTTGCCCTCCAAGTCTTCGTGGCGTCTTTCCTCTTTTGCTCCAAGCGTTGTTGGAATGGGAAAGCTTCAGATCTTTCCTAATCTTGATCGTAACTAGTCGCTCCACATGTCATGTAACATGTTGCACCGACTTCTTTCTTTTGCGCTAAAAAATTATGCCAACACTTGAACGTTGCAACAGCATGTATGAGCATTTTTAAGAAATCCCTTGACAGCAGAACAAGGAAGGCGGTGATCCATGGTTGGAACGCTCCAGAGGCGGTTGCTGACCAAGGGGTTGTGACGAGTCCCAAACTAGAGAAGGACTTGTTAGAGTTATGCCCCAGTCCAATATAAAAGTGATCTACAGATGTAATGTTTTATCATCTTTCCGAATAAATAAATCGGCATATATTACTAATGTGTTGTAGTAATATATCGAATGTAATTTGATCTGTCATTATGTGTGTAACCACTAATAGTAGAACTATAGATCAGAAAGAATTACATTTGATGAGTCCCTGATCAGCTAAACTTCTTTATGAAGCGATCAGTATGAGACTAACTCCTTGTGATCATGCTCTACTGATCATGGCAAAGTGCGTGCCGGAGTTATATCATAGATACCATCAGGTCGATGATATCGGACAACCCGATTGTGAGTATGCTGCATAGATTCAGTCATGAGATACTCACATATCGTAGCTTGTCATTATATCCTAAGACCAAGGAGTCTTTGTGTACACTATGTAACGAATACCTAAATTTAACCTAGTCTAACGTTATCTGTAAAAGGGTAACTATAACGACTTCGATTGGCTTTGATATTGATTGCACTAGTGAACTCGAAAGGCGTCTGAGAGATTTATCACTCATACTTCGGTATGAGAAAGATATCCGTTTATGCCACTTGATGAGTATGACTGAAGAAAGAGCACAGTCGTCCAGGTGATACCTTAGTATCAGTTTTCAGTCATCTCAGATATCAAGAAACAGTGATTGATAAATTAGGATGACCATTCTATGCCTATTGATCAATATGGATATCGGTTTGATAAAAGGACAGTGACATGTACGATAACAGGTTAAGTCGAATAATCGATAATCACGAACATTGGATAATCATAATGTCTTGCTAGAGGCCACTTATGATGGAAAGGGTAAAATAGTAATGTTACCAGTCTCCCAATTGCTCGTGAGCCTAGAGGGTCACACGTATTAAGCACGATACATGACAAATAATTATGGATGATAATTGAGAATGATTCGGTAGTTTTCTGGCCTAAGGTTTTAACCAGACGGTTGAAGAAATCAATTCGAGGAAATTGAACTGTTTCGTCTAAACAGAAATTAGAACTCAATTTAATGGGTTTGATTTGGGTTTTGGTTAAACAGGCTTAAAGCCCATTTAGGGATTTAACTGATGAATGGGAACAAATGAAAATAGAGGGTTTATGGAGGATGGATATGCAATTTTGATTTGAAAAATTCAATTTTATTTTTTCAAATTAAAATTCCAATATTTTCATAACTTCCTCTAATTTTCAGCAGCCACTTCCATCTTCTTCTCCCTCCCTTTGGCTGAATTCTCTCTCTCTCTTCATCCTCCATTGTTGTCAAGCTTCTCTAAAAAATTCATAACAAAATTCTTGAGTGAAAACCTCTTCGGTTGTGGTGCTTGTGTGGACTTGATAGAGAAACACTATACTTGTGTTTTCATCGATTAGAAGAGGTAACTTTCAGATTTATATTTATATATATAACATGTTGAAATTGCATTAAGATCTAAGCTTGTTTCGATCACCACGGTTACATAACGTCCGCTGCATGATATTCATGGATTGGAACCCGTGGTGATCTCTTTCAGTGGTATCAGAGCCATGGTTCTTATGTATTCTTCTACATGTTTAAATCTGATTTTTTTTTAGTTTATATGTGTTCATCACCTTAGCATGCATGTGAATCGAAAAAAAATTCAGATTTGATTGATTTTGGAAAATTACAAAATAAATTTTTTTGGGTGTTTCGGGTTAGCCATGGCCGACCAGGTCGAGACCCTTGGTTGACCATGGAATGCCCTAGGGCAGACCATGGTCAGCACCAAGGGCCGACGAGGGTCGCCTACGGGCGACCATGGCAGCCCTCGCGGGCGACCACGGTCTGCCAATGCGGGCGACCATTGCAGCCCGTGAGGGCCACCATGGTTGCCTCGCGGGCGAATAGGGTCTGCCCTAGGGGTGACCATGGCTGCCCTCGCGGGCTACCATGGTCGTTCCCGTGGCCGATCACGGTCAGCCCCGCGGGCGACCTCGGCAGCCCTCACGGGCCACCGTGGTTGCCTCCGCGGGCGACCTTGGTTGAGCCGGTTCGGCTCGACCAGATTCGAGCTGACCCGGTTGGTTAGCAAGAATATTTTGAAACCCTAAAGAAAAAATTAATTTTCAAATTTGGTTCGGTTTCGATAAACCATCGAGAACCGGTTCAAAATTCAATTAATCAGTTAAACTGTCCGATTTCGATAAACCGGAATATTCCACACTTAAGAAAGATAAAATTTGGAAAATTTATTTGTTTGATAAGCATGTTGATTGTATACATGATCTTTGATAACATGATGTTTTCCACATGATGCTAGCTAAACCCATTAGATTTGCATTTTAATTTCGGTTTTGCAACCTACGTGTTGCTTAATTTTGGGTTGTAGTAAATACGGCCTGCGTGTCGTGATTTGTATTTCATTTTATTTATTTAAACTTGTAATCACGAAGACCGACACAAGAATCAAGTCAAGAGGAACACTCGGATTGGTGGAGGCTCGAAGCCAGTGGGAGTTCACGAGAATGGAGCAAGTTTAGATCTTGAAGACCATGTCTTTAGGATCAATTTTGCTAGATTCTTAGGAACTTAAGATGGGCTTAGCTATGCATATTTTAACGTTACATTTATATGTTTGAATGTATGATAGTTTAAATATACAAGTTTATGTATGATTTGCTATCACCCACATGCAAAGATTAAAATCGGAATTTAATCAAACTCGCATGTAACCTGCTAAGGGATCATCTTTGCATGGATTTGCAATCGATGATTCCAGATTAAGATTGTATCGATATGCAATCAGACTTTTATAATTCACTTAAACGCAAATAATTACAAGTCAAGCGTGATACCATCCAAGTTTGGGCACTCAAAAGGGCTTTGACCCTATGGATGTGGTACGCCTTCGCGTAACATTCATAGAGAAAATGTCTGGATGAGATGGGTAGTTCTGTGTGGGTGCGTGCGCCTCCGCGTAGTAGCCACATTAGTTCTATCCATAGTTCAAGCTTGGTAGACTTGTCTACGATTGTCAGCTAGGGCTGACCTAGGGTATCAGTATAGGGTATGCCGTGTACTTTTAGTACAGACCCTAGCAAGGAATTACATGGTTTTGTAAATGGATGTATTCCTTCCTTGATGCTGTCAATTGGAGCAGTGAGCCTCCGTTCACCTCAATTGAGGGTATGATAGGATCCTGGTTCAGATTCTAATGTTAGAATCAGACAAGTGTTTTGTAACTTAATCTCCAACTTGAATTTTAACTAATTTTACCATGTAGAACTAAAAGGAAAACACAACACAAAGGAGTAATAGCGCACTAAGAGTGCAGATTGAGGACAGACTCAAGGGCGTGAATTACTCAGAATGGAATAGAAACTTGAGGCTTGTACTCAAGCATGAATGCAAGTAGTATATCCTTACCAAGGAACGTCCTACCGAGCCACCGCTGAACGCCGCTAGGGCACTAACGATACTTATCAAAGTTTCTTAGTAACCAAATCGACGAGTCATGCATTATGGCAGGCAGTAGGATGCCAGAGTTGCAGAAGCAGTTCAGGAACGTTTCAGATGACCCTCATACCTGTAAGGCAGAGGTCAAGGAAATGCTCAAGGAGAAAGCTCGTGTCGAAAGATATGATACTTTCATAGAACTTAACTCCTGCAAACTTAAGGCTGGAGCCCTGTTAGTCCCCATGTCACGAAGATTTAATGTCTTCAGGAACATCTAACCAGACTCGGTTTTGATGATCAGGAGGAAATGGCTGCGGATTTTATGTTGCAGTCATTTCCAGATACATATAGTGATTTCATAGTAAATTACAATATACATGACATGGAGAAGTCCTTAACAGAGCTTCATGGGATGCTTGTGACCGCTGAAAAGAACCTCAAGGGCAAGACCAAGGAGGTCCTTATGGTCAACAAGAAGGTCTACTTCAAGAAAGCTGATCTGGGTAAGGGTAAGGCTCCTGGGCACCTTGCAGGGCAGATCAGACACCCCAAGCGTCCAAAGGTTCAAGCAGCTCCCAAAACTGCTGTGAATTCTAAGGACAAATTGGAGGAGATCTGCTATCACTGCAATAAGCCAGGACACGGGAATAAGGGATTGTAAGCAATACAAGGATCATGTGAAGAAGAGTGGGTATCCACGTCTTCAAGATCAGATATTTACGTTTGTAAGCTTAACCGCTATAATGTAAATAAGAAAAGGCTTAAATCTAATGATTTAAACCAAGTTATAATCTGACGTTGTCATTTAAGGCACATAGGCGAGAAATGCATTTCAACACTTCACAAGTGTGGACTTTAAGTCCGTTTGAATTCACTCAAACTGAAAGATGAAAGTCTTGCCTAATGAGCGAGAAAAGCATTTCTAAACTTCACAAGTGTGGACTTTTAAGTCCGTTTGAATTCACTCAAACTGGAAGATGCAAGCCTTGCCTAATGAGCGAGAAACGCATTTCAACACTTCACAAGTGTGGACTTCTTAAGTCCGTTTGAATTCACTCAAACTAAAAGACGCAAGTTTCGCCTAATGGGCAAAATGACAAAGGCACTTTTCACAGGTTTATGTGGAAGGCGAGTGACTTGTTAAGTCTAATACATTCCGACGTATGTGGACCTATGAGTACTCAGGCCAAAAGAGAGCTCAACTTATACTTGACTCTGGAAATGGCCGCATTCATTTTGAATCGGGCTCCGATGAAGACAACGATAGTACACCTTGTGACAGTCTTTCTGTCTCTCATTATTGTGGATGCGTGCGCCTCCGTATAGTATTCATTGGGATGCGAGCTGAATAAGGTAATCAGTTCTATTTGGATGCGTGCGCCTCCGCGTAGTAGCCAAATAAGAGCTGGACCAGAGTCACAGAAGGTATACCACACGACACTCATTACGTCTCCCGTTACTGTGGATGCGTGCGCCTCCGCGTAGTATTCAATGGGATTGGAGGGGGATGAGATGGTCAGTTCTATTTGGATGCGTGCGCCTTCGCGTAGTAGCCAAATAAGAAATGGACCATAGTCATATATTGTGTGGGAAACATTATAGTATGTTTTTCCTAAAAGATTTGGGTAGCAGAGATGCAGGCATCCAAATCAGACAAATGTGTTTTCGTAAGGTATCCTTAAGAAACTAAGAGATACAACTTCTACATACCCAGAGAGTACAAAGTCTTTGTTGCTCGAGTGAGGAAATGAAATCCATGTATTTCAACCAAGTCTGGTGCTTGGTTGATCAAACCCCTGGGATGGAAATCCTCAGACCAATGAGGCTAGGATGACACCTTTTCACCAGTAGCAATGAGGCTAGGATGGTTGTAAAAGGTTATCGTCAGATTCAATGCATGTATTATGATGACACCTTTTAACCAGTAGCAATGGTCAGATTGATCCGGATTTCAAAACCCCTTCCTTAGCAGGAACTTACTGGATGACGTGTATATCACACGACCCGTGGGTTTTGTAGATCCAAAGAATCCCGGAAAGATATGTAAGCTGCAAAGATCCATTTATGGATTTAAGCAAGCTTCAGGGAGTTGGAGTAATATTGTATTCTTGGTATTTATTCATCGGGAATGACATCCCGACCTTGCCACCAAAGCTTGGTTAGGGAAGTACTTATCGATGAAGGACTTAGGTGATGCTACATTTAATGTAGGCATCAGGATCTCTACAGATCATTCCAAAAGGATTTTGGGCCTAAGTCAGAACATGTTGCTAAGTCAGAACATGTACATAGGTAAAGTGTTGAGAAGATCTCAATGCTTGATTTTAAGAAATGATACATACCCATGCGTCATGGCATTAAGCTCAGCAAGCTACAGAGTCCTAGTACTCCTGATAAGCTGAGCAGGATGAGTAAGATCCCTTATGCTTCGGCTGTGGGATCCATCATGTATGCCAGGATGTGCACGAGACTGGAAGTCTCGTTTGCACTAAGCTGTACCAGGAGATTCCAATCTAACCCCGACCAATTACACTGGATTACTGTCAAAGGTCATCCTCAAATATTTGAGGAGGACCAATGATACATTCCCAGTGTGTTGGGATATAGATAGAGAACTAGCAGTCAAAGGACAAGTCGATGCTAGTTTTCAGACATATCCATATGACTTTCAAATTCTGTCAGGATATATTTTGTGTTGAGTTGTGGCGCTTTCAGGTGGATAAGCTTTAAGCAAGCCAAAATTGCCAACTCTACAACGGAGGCTGAGTATATAGCTGCAACAAAAGCAACTAAAGAGGCCGTATGGATTACAAGCTTTCTAATCGGATTAGATGCAACGCCGCGAGCGTCTGATCCGATAAGCTTGTTGTGGGACAACACAGGTGCCGTAGCTATTGCTCAAGAGCCTAGATTCCACAACAGATCCAAACATATACTCAGCAGGCTTCACCTCGTGAGAGTTATCAAATATAGAGGTGATGTGGAGATTAAACACTATTCGACTGATGATAATATGGCCGATCCCTTGACAAAGGCTCAGCCGCAGCCTAGGCATGAGAAACATGCAGGGTCTATGGAAGTAGATCAGAACTTAAATTGGAACTAGTGGTAAGTGGGAGATTGTTAGAGTTATGCCCCAGTCCAATATAAAAGTGATCTACAGATGTAATGTTTTATCATCTTTCCGAATAAATAAATCGGCATATATTACTAATATGTTGTAGTAATATATCGAATGTAATTTGATCTATGTCATTATGTGTGTAACCACTAATAGTAGAACTATAGATCAGAAAGAATTACATTCGATGAGTCCCTGATCAGCTAAGCTTCTATATGAAGCGATCAGTATGAGACTAACTCCTTGTGATCATGCTCTACTGATTATGGCAAAGTGCGTGCCGGAGTTATATCATAGATACCATCAGGTCGATGATATCGGACAACCCGATTGTGAGTATGCTGCATACATCCAGTCATGAGATACTCACATATCGTAGCTTGTCATTATATCCTAAGACCAAGGAGTCTTTGTGTACACTATGTAACGAATACCTAAGTTTAACCTAGTCTAACGTTATCTGTAAAAGGGTAACTATAACGGCTTCGATTGGCTTTGATATTGATTGCACCAGTGAACTCGAAAGGCGTCTTAGGGATTTATCACTCATACTTCGGTATGAGAAAGATATCCGTTTAGGCCACTTGATGAGTATGACTGAAGAAAGAGCACGACCGTGCAGGTGATACCTTAGTATCAGTTTTCAGTCATCTCAGATATCAAGAAACAGTGATTGATAAATTAGGATGACCATTCAGCAACCTCTCCCTTCATTCTCTCCCTCTAATGGCTGAAAATTCTCTCCCTCTCTTCCTCCATTGTTGCTCTTGTTTTCTCTCAAAATTTCTAGCAAAATATTGAGTGAAAAATCATTTCGGTTGTGGTGCTTGTATGGACTTGATAGAGAGAACACTACACTTGTGTTTTTGTCGATTACAAGAGGTAAATATCAGATTTATATTTATGTTTATAACATGTTCAAATGGCATTAAGATCTTAGCTTTTTACGATCACCACGGTTACATAAAGTCCGCTGCATGATATTCATCGTTTGGAACCCGTGGTGATCTCTTTCAGATGAGGAAGATCAGGGTAACTCTCGTGCACTCAATGCAATATTTAATGGGGTTTATACGAATGTTTTCAGGCTGATCAACACATGCACAAGTGCCAAAGAATCTTGGGAAATTCTTGATGTCGCCTATTAGGGAACCACTAAAGTTCATGAGCATAATCTTCAGTATGTCACTTCAATCTTTTAAGCTCTCACTATGCATGAAGATGAGTCTTTTGCCGACTTCAATGTACGTATTCAAGATCTTGCCAATGAGTCATACTCTCTTGGCAAACCTATGACCGATGAAGATCTAGTCAGAAAAACTCTAAGAGCTTTAAGTCCAAGGTACAAAATGAAGATCACGGCAATAGAAGAAGTCCACGACCTTAAAACTCTAAACTTTGATGAAATTATGGGATCCATTATGACCTTCGAGCTCTCCCTTCCCAATGTGGAGAAGAAACACAAAGTAATGGCTCTCAAAAAACAATTCTCAATTTGCGTGCCATATTCAATTACAAATATCCATGGCTCTAAACGCCCAGTTTTTCCCTTGCCTCCCTCTCGAGTGTCGCTGACCTTTTTTTGTCTCTCATAATCCATATCCTTTGTGTGTGACCCTCTACGCTCATGCCAACTTCGGCGGATCGGCGTAAAATTTCATTTTACCCGATTCATCATAAGTGGCTTTTAGTAAGACGTTCTGATTACCCGACGTGCATGATGATTGATGATTCGATTCAACCTCATGTAGTACATGTCGCTATCCCATTATCGCCCAATATCTAGATTGATCATAGGGCCTAGAGACGTCACCCTTATTTAATCAATCTCTGTTTCTCGATCTGTGAGATTATTGAATACTAATAACCCGTATTGTTTGCGTGGCCATGCTCTCACTTTAGTTAATCTCTATCGAGTGGCCTAAATAGATACCTATCTCATACCGTAGTATGACGGATAAATCCCTTAACCGCCTTTCGTATCACTCATACACTCTGTCCCCGTGTCAATCATGTCCGTTATGGTTGTCTTGTTACGCAAAACGTTAGGAACAAGTCAAATGTGGTTCTTTACTGTATAGCGATCACAAAGACTCTTTGGTCTAAGGATACGACGACAAGCTACCACAATTGAATGTGTTCATGACTGTATCTATGCAACACCATTTAGAGCGGGTCGTCCAGTATCACTTCCCGAGTGATATCTATGATATGATTCCGAGAGCCCTTCCCAATGGTAAATAGAACTATACCATAAAGAATCATCCTTATACTTGGTCGCTTCATTGAAGCAAATTTGACTAAGGACCCGTTAAGTATGATCCGTACAGATATATGGTTCTATTACTTTGGTGGACATATATCAGATCATACTTAACCTATTACTTCAACACATAAGTAATATAATGTTGATTTTATATATTGCAATCTAAGCCCCTGTCTATACCCATTGACCTCACATGCTTTTCGTGCTTAGGTTGAGGAAGAGCCTTGGTCAAAGGGTCGGCTGTGTTATTATCTGATGCAACGTAAGTGATCTTCACATCACCCTCTCGACGATTTCTCGTATTTGGTGATATTTCCTAAGTACATGTTTGGATATGTTAAGTGCTCTAGGTTCTTTAGCTTGCGCAATGGCCCATGTGTTGTCACAAAATAAGCTTATTGGATCAGACGCGTTTGACATTACGCCTATTCCAGTTAGGAAGGTCTTGATCCATACAACCTCCTTTGCTGCTTCCGAGGCAGCAATGTACTCATCTTACGTTGTAGAGTCAGCTGTGGAATCCTGCTTATTGCTCTTCCAACTAAAAGCTCCTCCATTCAACGTGAACACATATCCATACTGACTTTTATTGTCATCAGGATCCGTCTGGAAACTAGCGTCAACAAAACCTTTGACGACTAGTTCATCATCATCTCTTCCCCCATAAACAAGAAAGGCGTCCTTAATTCTCCTCAAGTATTTAAGGATTGCCTTGACCGCAATCCAATGTTCTTCACCGGGGTTGGATTGATGCCTACTGGTACAGCTTAAGGCAAACGAGATGTCCGGTCTCGTACATATCATTGCATACATGATGGATCCAATAGCCGAAGCGTATGGAATTCCACTTATTCTTTTCAGCTCATCAGTCGTCACCGGACGCCGAGTCTAGCTAAGTCTTATACCATGACGAATGGATAAGAATCCCTTCTTGGCATCAAGCATTGAGAATCTCTTCAACACTTTGTCTATGTTGCTACGTTTAATTGTTGACATAATTTTTTTAGCGCAAATGGAAGAAGTTGTGCAACATGTTACATGACATGTGGAGCGACTTGTTGCGATCCAGATTAGGAAAGATCTGAAGCTTTCCTATTTCGACGAAGCTTGGAGCGAAAGAAGAAAGGCGCCACGAAGACTTGGAGCGCAAGAGAGTGATGTCGACAAGTCAGGCGACTTCCAGCTGGCAGTTACACGTCAGCAATAGGCGGCAACTCGACTTGCCTGATTTATTCAGGAAGTCAGAATAGGCAAGACGACTTCCAGCTGTTGTGGAAGGCGGCAACAACTTGCATGACTTTCCTGTTCCTGATCTGAGAAGGATTAGGAATGTGAGCTACTATAAAAAGCCCTTGGCTTCCCATTAGCAGTCATCCGTTCTTGTTCTAAACTGCAAGATTTCTCAGAGCTCTTAACCGTGCACCATCGGCGTGTTGAGAGGCTGATTAAGATTCGATAGAACGGATCTTTGCTCCGATCAAACATCAAGTCGCGAAGACTGAAGTGTTTGGATCGGTTAGGGTTTTTGTTTGTGATTGAAGATTCACAACGCCGTCCAAGAAGACAACGACACCGAGCATAGGCTTGCTCGAAGGGTGGAATTGAGGGAATCTCAAAGACAGGGGGAGAGGCTCCTGGTCGAGGTGATTCACGGTGAGATCTATAGTAGCTTAGGACAATAGCTTGTGTGATAGCTAGTTGGTGCTTGAAGTTGTACTATTGACTACCTGATAGTGAAAAACCTTTCCACTGGCAAAGTGCCCCCAGACGTAGGTGCGGAGTCACCGAACTGGGTAATCATATCTGGTGTCATTATTATCTGTTTACTGTTTTACTTACGGTTTACGTTTTAGGCAAGTAGTCGATCCACACGATACGACTTTGGGTTCGACTTCTTGACTCGGCTAGGATTCAGAATTTCAATTGGTATCAGAGGAGGCACCTTTTCTTTTAGGTGATTTTCCTGCAAAATTTCTGAATAGCCAATATAGACTCAAAGGAAGGAGGATCAGTAAATCGACCACCGGTGCTCGACGGAACAAACTATGGATATTGGAAAGCACGGATGTGTGCCTTCTTGAAGTCCCTCGACAGCAAAACCTGGAAGTCTATCATCAATGGATGGGAGGAACCTTACTATGCTGATGCTCATGGAAATCAAAATAGCATCAAACCAGAAAAGGAGTGGAGCGCGGAAGAAGATGAAGCCGCCCTAGGTAATTCTCGTGCACTCAGTGCTATTTTTAATGGAGTAGACAAGAATGTGTTTCGACTCATCAACACATACACAAGTGCCAAAATTGCCTGGGACACGCTTGCTGTTGCTTACGAGGGTAGCTCCAAAGTCAAAGAGCAGAAGTTACAATACCTCACGACTAACTTTGAGGCCCTGACCATAATGAAGACGAAACTATTGCGGAGTTTAATGTGCGCATCGAGGATCTGGCCAATGAATCATGTTCACTTGACAAGCCTATGTCCGATGAAGATTTAGTCAGAAAAACGCTGAGAGCTCTAAGTCCCAGATTCAAGATGAAGATAACAGCCATAGAAGAAGTCCATGACTTGAAGACACTGAAGTTTGACGAGCTCATGGGATCTCTAATGACTTTCGAGCTCTCCCTACCTCTTATCGAGAAGAAACACAAAGGTGTGGCTTTCAAAAGTTCTACTCAGAAGCAGAAGAACTCAACGCACTCTGATTCGGATAGTGATATTGAGGAAACTATCGCCATGCTGGCCAAAAACTACAACAAAGTCATGAAAAGATTCGGCTAGATGACAGGAAGGAACGTCACCCGAGAAGTCAGAGACAAGCCGCAGCACAAGTTTCAGAAGCTCGAAAACACAAACGATGGTAGACGAGGAGAGCGATCAAGTAAAGGAGTTCAGTGTTTTGAATCTGAGGGGTATGGACACATGCAAAAGGAATGTCCCAACTTCTTAAAGAAACAAAAGAAGGGATTCAATGCCTCTCTAACTGACGATGAAGATGAGGAAGACAGTGACCTTGAGCATACAAGTAACTATGTGGCTTTCACTTCCTCCACGATAGATCAACCAGCTGAAAGCTCAAAGAAGTATGACTCTAATGATGAGCTATCCGATGAGACCCTCAACAACGCTTACAACAAATGGTATGTCAAGTGGCTTGAAGACTCTCAGGTAATCGAAAAACAGAATGCTCTCATTCTTACTCTTAATAAAGACAAGTCAAGACTTCTTGAGACGACTATTGATCTCAAAAAGGAAGTTGCTCGACTAAAAGGCGAGTTAGAGCAGGTCACCAAGTCTGTAAAGATGATGAATCCAAGTACTGACACTCTGGACCAAATACTTTCGATCGGGAAACCATCTAGAAATATGGAAGGTCTTGGATACTCAAAAGAAACCTCATCATCACACACCGTCTTCGTTCCGCAGAAGGTTATCCCCCAGAAGCCCCGTCAGAAGTCTCCTAACTTCACGCCTGACCAAGCGACCAAAAAGCCTTCTACCCTGGCCGCTTCAAAAACCCAGAACAAAAGACATAAATGGGTTTGTCATCACTGTAAACGAAGAGGACATATTCGACCCTTCTGCTATCAGCTATATGGGAAGAGCTTGGTCAAGAAAAGGACCACCATCAAGAAAAGCCAACCACGGAAGGAATGGCGAGTCAAGGAGGTAAACTATCGAGCTAACATCGCGTACACCGCTCTAAAGGCTTCAACCAGCAACGATTGGTACTTTGATAGTGGATCCTCTCGACATATGACGGGCAATAGCTCTTTCTTGGTCACTTTAATACCTTGCACAAATAGCTTCGTCACTTTTGGAGATGGAGTAAAAGCTAGAGTACTTGGGAAAGGAAAACTCAATCTTCCCAACTCTCCATGTCTGAAAGAAGCTCTACTAGTAGAAGGTCTCACAGCAAATGTCATCAGCATAAGCCAAATATGCGATTTAAATCTGGATGTCCACTTCACTCGTGACAAGTGCTCGGTCAAAGACGAACAACAGAAGGAAGTCATGACAGGCCACAGGTCCCTTGATAATTGTTAATTATGGTCCCCAACAGTCACAACTTTGTCAACCAAGTGCCTATTGTCCAAAGCTCAAGAGACAAAGCTATGGCATCAAAAACTTGGTCACATAAATTTGAGGAGCATGCAAAAGATTCTCTCTGAAAAGGCGATCATTGGAGTTCCCAACCTCAAGATCATTGAAGGAAAAATCTGTGGAGAATGCCAGATTGGGAAACAAGTCAAGTCGTCACACAAGAAGGTACAACATCTTACTACTTCTCGTGTTCTAGAACTTCTTCATGTTGACCTTATGGGACCCATGCAAGTAGAAAGTCTAGGAGGGAAGAAGTACATATTTGTATGTGTAGACAACTTCTCGAGGTACACTTGGGTAGACTTTATTCGAGAAAATTCAGACACCTTCTCAGTCTTTGAAGCCCTATGTCGGAGGGTTCAACGAGAAAAGGGAGAAGTCATTGGAAAAGTCGTTCGACTTCGAAGCGATCATGGAAAGGAGTTTGAGAACATCAGCTTCGCAAATTTCTGTGATGCTGAAGGAATTGCACACGAATTTTCTGCTCCCATCACTCCCCAGCAAAACGGGATCGTTGAAAGGAAAAATCGCACTCTTCAAGAAATGGCAAGAGTCATGATGTTAGAAAAAGACATCCCGCAACACTTATGGGCTGAAGCTTTGAATACGGTGTGCCATATTCATAATAGAGTGACCCTCCGCCCTGGAACTTCGCTCACTCTTTATGAAATATGGAGGGGGAGAAAGCCGAATGTCAAATATTTCCATGTCTTTGGATCGATATGCTACATACTTGCAGATAGGGAACCTCGACGCAAACTTGATCCTAAGAGCGACGAAGGCATCTTCCTCGGGTACTCCAGAAATAGTCGGGCTTTTCGTGTATTCAACAAACGCACCCGGACTATCATGGAATCCATCAATGTCGTGATTGATGACAGTAACGAGCAACCCAGTGACGAGGACGAAGAAGTCCTAAATCTCTCAGGAGAAGTCAGACCAGAAGTCAGAGGAGAAGTCAGACCAGAAGTCAAAGACGATGAGCGCAACAAAGAGTCTGAAGACGAAAGCTTAATCATCCCGGATAAAGAAGCATCTCCTATAAGGCAAAGAGCTCCGTCAAGAAGAATTCAGAAGGATCATCCACCCCATGATGTAATTGGAGACATTAATGAGGGAGTGCGGACTCGACAAAAGGCATCTCTTGACTACAACGAGATGATAGGTAACGTTTGCTTTATTTCCAAAATTGAGCCAAAGAATATACAAGAGGCCATCAATGATGAGTACTGGGTTTGCGCCATGCAAGAAGAATTGGCTCAATTTTCAAGGAACGAAGTCTGGGAACTAGTACCCAAGCCTGACAATGTCAATGTCATCGGGACAAAGTGGATATTCAAAAACAAGTCTGACGAGCAAGGAAACATCACTCGAAACAAAGCGAGACTGGTGGCTCAAGGATACACACAAGTCGAAGGAGTCGACTTTGAAGAAACTTTTGCTCCGGTAGCCAGTGTTGTGGGGTCAAATATTCTCTTTTTGACCCTGTTTAACCGCACAGTTTGAGGCTCATTTGCCTCGTTAGTGGCCAAGTAAGGCCAAATAGGGTGTATTTTATGCTTGATTGTGTTTTGAGTGTGAATGCAGGAGATGGTGCAAAACCGGGCAAGAATTGAGGGTCGGGAAGGTCGAATCTTAGCGAGCAAGAAAGCAGGGCACGATCGTGCCTCCCTGAATATAATTGGATGATTTATGCTCAACTTACAGTGCGCACCCCCGATCTCAGTCGCGACGGAGGGACGATCGTGGAAGACCTCGAGGCACGATCGTGACTTGCCAGTCACGATCGGGACCAAGGCACGATCGTGCCCAATGCAAAACAGCTCCAAATTCCAGCAGCAACGAGCTGTCTTGCAAAGGCCGTATCTTCCTCATCTGATGTCCAATTCGAACAAACGATATGTCGAAATTGAAGAGAACGGAAAGATCTACGACTATCATGAAGAGAGTTTTTCAATTGGAGGACCCGAAGACGGCCGAAACGCGCCGGAACAGTGACTGGTCGGCCGGGACAGTTTCTGCTGAAAATGTTATTTTGTTCCATGTAATTGTTATCCACCCAAAAACCATTTTCCCTCTCACCTACCCACTCAAATCAGCCACCATTAACCACTAGCTCATATAATATAATATGATATAATATATTATTATTGGGAGAAGAGAAAGGGGATATTATAAAAAAACAACAACACAACACAACATAGAGAAGAAACACACACCCCTCTCTCTCGGTAGTGAGCTCCCTCACCCCTCCATCTCTTCCATTTTTGGCTCTCCATCCTACCTAATCTTCACCAAGTGACAAGTGAAGATTGCTCTACCATAGACTCAACCTTTGGAGCTAGGAAATGAAGCTTTGGAGAGATTCCCGCCATGAAATCCACCGAGCTTGAAGATCCATCTTGCTCAAGAACACCAAGAGCAATTTCTATCCCTATTTACTAGTTTATTTTGATGTTTTTGTTTAACTTAGTTGATTGTATGATGATAGTTGGATTGAGCACCATGGTTGAGGGCTAAATCCCTTTGCCATGGGTGCTAGACATTTGTGATGTGATTATTGAGTTTATTGAGGTATTAGTTCTAGGAATGAAGACTTGTTGTGTGGATTGTTGTTTGAATGCATGTATTGTTTAATTGACGCTTTACAATATGTGTTTGAGGAATTCTATCCTATACCAAAAGGGAAGGAATAGAATCCGGACCTAGCATCCACCGAGGGTTGTAGGCTCAAAACCATGTCTTGGCACCTCATAATAACCCTTAGCTTATTATTGTCAATCTAATGCGGTCTCGAGTTGTTCTCAATACCGAAAGGGCACGAGGAGACTCGGGATTAGGCTAACCTCATTACCGAAAGGCGAGGTCGGCACTTAAGATATAGGCTCAACATTAATTTCGATCCAAAGGAATTAAAACTCGCAAACTTATTTACATTGCTATTTGTCTAGCACCCTAGGCGCTTTACTTCCATTGTTATCATGTTGTTGCTATTTACTTGTTGGTAGTTTACTAAAATAAATACAAATACTCAAAACAGCCTACGACCCTCATTAGTCCCTGTGGATTCGACTCGGTATCTTACCGGTTTATTTGTACTTGCCGCGACCGCGTGTTGTTGCGCGAGAGATGGGAGACCGCTTTTTCCCCCAACAGCCAGACTGGAAGCCATACGACTTCTTCTCGGCATCGCATGTCATCTGCGTTTCAAACTCTATCAAATGGATGTAAAGAGTGCCTTCCTTAATGGAAATCTCAACGAAGAAGTCTATGTGGCTCAACCAAAGGGATTTGAAGACCATGACTCTCCGCACCATGTCTACAAGCTAAAGAAAGCCCTCTACAGACTCAAACAAGCTCCACGAGCATGATATGAACGTCTTACCCAATTCCTTGTGCATAATGGCTATATTCGAGGGGGAGTAGACAAAACTCTCTTTGTGAAAAAGGAAGGAAGGGACATCATGATTGCTCAAATATATGTCGACGACATTGTATTTGGAGGGAAGTCAGACAAGATGGTGGAACGTTTCGTCCAACATATGCAGTCTGAATTTGAAATGAGTATGGTCGGTGAGCTCACATACTTCCTAGGCTTCCAGATCAAGCAGATGTCAGATGGAATATTTATCTCCCAAAGCAAATATGCAAAGAACATTGTCAAGAAGTTCGGGTTAGAAAAGGCCTCACATAAGAGAACTCCTATTGCCACACATGACAAATGCACAAAGGACGAGATGGGAGAATCAGTTGATCAAAGTCTTTATCGAAGCATAATAGGAAGTCTCCTCTATCTAACAGCAAGTCGACCCGACATCGCTTACTCCGTGGGAGTCTGTGCTCGATACCAAGCCAATCCAAAAGTCAGTCACTTGGCTCATGCAAAGAGGATCATAAGGTACATCTCGAGAACCTCTGAATTGGGTTTGCTATATTCCTTTGATACCTCTCATACTCTTGTTGGATATTGTGATGCTGACTGGGCGGGAAGCACACCAGATCGAAGAAGTACCTCTGCAGGTTGTTTCTATCTGGGGAACAATCTTGTATCGTGGTTCAGCAAAAAGCAAAATTGTATTGCTTTGTCTACTACTGAGTCCGAATATATTGCAGCCGAAAGTAGCTGTACTCAACTTCTTTGGATGAAACAAATGTTGGCAGAGTATGGAGTCAAGCAAGACGTCATGACTTTGTTCTGTGACAACATCAGTGCAATCAACATCTCAAAGAATCCAGTCAAACACAGCAAAACAAAGCATATCGGCATCAGGCACCACTTTATTCGAGAGCTTGTAGAAGACAAGAAAATAAAGCTCGAGTACCTACCCACTGAGAAACAAGTCACAGACATCTTTACAAAGGCGTTAGATGCCAACAGGTTTGAAAGTCTAAGGTCAACCCTTGGACTTTGCTGTCTAGAGTAACCAGAAGTCAAGAAAGAAGAGGGAGAGCTTTTGGTGAATTTTTGCTCTCTCTCTATCTGGACCAGCCAGGGTCCACAAAATTTACCCGGGCCCAAATCTCATTATCAGAAGCCCAGGTGGAATTATTTGTTTAAAAATTCAAAAAGGGGAATGATTGAAAAAAACTGACGACAATCCAATCAGCTCTCAACCCCCTTCAACTTCCGCAGAAAAGGCTCTGCATCTCCTCCACCTTTTGAAACCGCTAGGGCACCACAAATCAAAAGTCTGCAACTGACAGATTTTGTTTTCACCTCTCAAGAGCAAATCCTATCAAGCTTTCTACCAAATGGTACCCGAAGCGGACGAATACCATCTGCCTCCAAGACGCTACGAGCAAAAATGAGGGCAAAAGTGATTGCCAAGAAGTTGTCGGCCTCCAAATCGACGACAAACAAATATGGAGTGAAGATTCGTGGAAGAAATCTGCCTGGGGAAGGATCAGCGAAACCTAAGGATGGACCAATTGAGGCAATTACCTCCGCTGAAGAGAAGGACAAAGCTGCCAAAATTTTCAAACCATGAATCAATTTCAAACCAAAATTTTCAAAACTAACAGTAAATCATAAGCCATTAACTAATTTCACACCAAAAAATCTTCAACATATACGACATCCTAATAGTATATAATCACATTTATTGGATCGGGATATGTGAACAATATGATATTCATATTTTTGACATTCAGTATGCAAACGCCATCACTAGAACCAAAATCATCTAAGAGCCAATTTAGAGTGAAGAAATTAAGGGGAACATAATCCTAAAGAAACGTCAGTATGAGATAATCAATTACAAATAAAACTACTAAGTTACATATGCTTAACATCTGTACATAAACACGGATTAACCATACATACATCACTGAGTAAAATGATAAAATAAAAACATAAAATATTCTTATTCCCGCAGAAAAAAAGAATATTACAATCATGACTCATGATCCTCAACTCAAAACTATCTGTGATATCCCATGGCTACTACTGGAATCCTTACTTTGTGCCCTCTGCTACCTTTCATTAAAACCTCCCCAAAACTGTATGCTCCAGTCACTGATCGAGCTGTCAGTGTCACTGTGAATTTCCCCATTGCACCCGCTCTCAGAGTTATGGCCAGAGGACTTGTTTCAATGGCAATAGCCGGTGCCATTCTCGCTGTGATCACGTAAGTTTCCTCCTCGCCTACATTTGTCACTGTGCGGGTGACTGTTTTGGTTCCTGCAAGATGGGCAATGGTAATTGATGGAATGTTGAGATTAGAGGGGTGGCCCATGGAGTAGTTGCAGGCCGAGTTTGTGTAGTTCTTTATCTCGTGGACATCAATGCCCGGGGTTGTGCACAAGAACCCTAAGTAATCCTTGTAGCCTTCAAAAACAAGAGTAAACTGAAGTCAAAGACGTATTCTACATCAATAGAAGAAGAGTACAACAACTGTATACAACTTTCAGCTTCACCTAAAGAACAAAAAGATATGAAGGAAAACCGATCTCAATTGGTTAATGGGAAAATAGCAAAAACCTGTTGTATATTATCACAATGTTGCAAGAGGGTGCGGTGTACTTTGTTAATGGCAAAAAGTTGCTGCAAACTTTGATATTTTGTGTAAAATGTGTGTATTTGTACAAAAATGACAAAATTGCCCTTAACATTAAGCATTATTTTTTATAAGATAAATGTTTTTAAAAGTTTTTCTGAAAATTTTTTTTAACTATAATTTGTATAATCAAAGTTTTTAATTTCATTTCTTAGTAAAATAATTTTTGTTAAAATAATTATATTTCTCAATTTCATGGGCAATTTTGTCATTTCAGTACAAATACACACATTTTGCTTAATATCAGAGTTCAAATCATATGTTTGTCATTAACAAAGTACACAATACCCTCTTGCAAAAGTGGGATTGCATACAACATATTCTTTTTGGCATTTTCCCTTGTTTAATTGACGTTCTGAGTAACCTGTTAATTTTGAGTGTAATGACACGTTTAGTGTACTATGCAGTTCTTTCAGAAACTATCTTCTAGTTGTGTCTAAAATCTTTAGATTTTGTGACTGTGAGACTAAGATAGGTGAGTTACCTTATTATATTTTACAGAAATAGAATATATAAATGGCAATGCTATTTATATGGGCCAGTCAGCTAGAAATAATACATCTATGGGAGAAGCGTTTCGGTAAACGATTGGATTTATAAAGATGAAGAAAGAACCTGCATCAAAGATGAGTCCAGGATCCAAAGCTGCAGTTGGATTGACATGCCCGCTTCCATAATCAAAAGGCGTAGCTTTAACAAACTTTATGGATTCTGTTTCAGAATACTGCTGTGCTTGAAGAGGTCTTCCGGCTCTGTCCAGCTTTGAGGATGTTGTCATGAGGGCTGACTTGATGGCGGCAGGGCTCCAATGAGGGTGTTTCTGCTTCACGAGGGCGGCTATGCCAGCTATATGTGGTGCAGCCATGCTAGTTCCAGATATCAGAGCAAATGCTTCACCTGTTCAAAACAAGTAATTGATTAAAACCAATCGGTTTATCTTCAACATACTTCTTTCTGGTAAAGCCTGCTTCAGTCCTTTGAAAAAGATAATTGATGGAGATTGCGTACAATAGCTAAGAGTTTTCATGATTTGCTCATACACTTGTACCAGTTTGCATGGAAATGGAAATGGGAAATTTTGTACGAGGGTGAAATGGGTAAAGTGAGGGAATACAAATAAGAATGAAAATAAAAATAATGCATGCATGCATGCAAATCCAAATGAAGATTCAACTGAAATCAGTTTTTATCTTTTCAGGCAAAATTTCAGTGGAGAGATCAAATTTTGTACCAACATAATCGGGTTCATCTGTTCCATTGGGTGACCAAGCAGCCCATATGAGAGAACCAGGAGCTAGTATATCCGGCTTTAGAAGATCTGCATCTCGGAAGCTGAAATCCCTAATGTTAGGCCCCCGAGAGGAGAATAAAGCCACTAGTGGTGCTGATTTGTAGAGTATTGGCGTCAAACCATCCCCAATGCTGCCCATAGCTTTGAAGCTTTTAACTCGTCCTGTCCAATCTCTTGAAGTAGATGTGTTGTAGTAATCAATAAGATCCTAAAATAACACAAATGCAACATGGATGAACTACAAGGAAAGAAAAACAGGGCTTGTAAGTGTAAAGAAGCGACACACTAAAGAGGAAATGGAGGGGATGTTGTCAAAATAGCAGATGACAAAGTGCATAAATATTTGGTAAGAATATTACTGATGCATCATGATGAACTTTTTGCCACACTCAACTCAAATTCACTATTGATATATGTGCTGAGCTTATGTCTACTGATGACAACAGGTTATGTGCACGTCAAAAGAACATGCATAACAATGCCACACAAAATACCCTATACTCCAGACTTCAGAGATGATACTGATGTTATATAAGACTTTAGTATAAGCATTGAAAGGGCATACAACATTTTACATTCATCGTGGGAATCTCAACTTCATATACCAAACAGACTAACCAAAGATTTGAATGCTCACCATTGTTTTTTTGACATCTGTGATAAGTATCCCAGGTAGACAAGCAGGAACTGGGTCAAATTTTGTTCCTGGAGAAACATTTTCCACAGCCAGAACAAAACCAACTGCACCAAGGCTCTTTGCTGTTTCTGCAACTTTCTTAATTGATGCAGTACCAACAACAAAATTGAAGGAACAACCACAAAGAAGAATGTTACCCTCAATCAAATTCTTATTTAAGAGTTCTGGTTTCTGACAATCTGAGGGGCTGTATTTCATAACTGAAGAATCAAGCAGCACATCATTTGCAGCAACCAAGTTATATGTTCGATTGGCATGAGTGGAAGCTGCAGTCAAAGTTTAAAAAGGCTAAATCGGAACAGGCGTTTTCCCTTAGCATCGAGGTGCAGTGAGGCATAAGACTCAATAATAAGACCAATAAATTCATATAATATGATAAGAATAAGAAATAATATAAGGAAAAATAAGCAAAATAGAAATCATCAAAGAATTATCAGGAATTAAAAACTAAAATAAGCAATTATAAGAAATTATAGATTAAGAAAATATCAGGTAAAAACAAATAAATAATCAGCAAATTAAATAAAAATCATCAAAGAATTAACAAAATTTATAGAAGGTGAGAGGGAGGAAGGGAGAAGAGTGGTCGGCTAGAAAAGGTTGTTGAATGGAGGTGTTGCTGATTTCTCTTCTAATTTATGTTTTAATTTTGTATTCCTTAGATTTGTTAGGTTAACTTTAGCTTCTTAGTTCTTACTGACTTAAAAGGCTCAATAACAACATTAAAAAACCTCAGATATAAAACTTTCATAAAAGGCCCAAAATCGGCTTTTAAAAATTTAAATTTTAGCCTACAATTTGAGGTGTAAGCCTCAACTGCCTCGATGCCCAAGGCGCGAGGCGTAAGCCTTGACGGAGCTCAGGCGTTAGCCTCGGTACACAGATGAAAGGCGTAGCCTCAAAGGCTGTTTTCGACAGCCTCACCTTGAGGCGAGCCTCAAGGCATAAGCCTCAATAGTTTTTTTAAACTATGGCTGCAGTATTCATAGAAAGTGCTTGAGAATTTTATTACACCAAGTGATATTAATAGAGCACATTGAAGGATGCTCACAACTTCCTAATGGGCTTCCTTTATCTCTTTCTTTTGTCATTTTGGTTTTATCTTTTTATATAAGAAATTAGTCAACCTAACAAAAGGAAAAAGAGGGGAACATTCCAGATACACCAAAGGCATGCAACTGAATACACCAACAAGAAAGCTAGTACATCAACAAACTTACGTGATAACCCAAGTCCAGCTAAGATTTTTCCATTGCCAAGGGTCAGATGGTTTTTGTATCTACGATCATCCATAGCTGCTGCCACTGATGCTATCCACGGGCTGTAAGAAACCAAAGTTCTAGCGGAAGGACCACCATTTCCAGCAGCCTGTGCAACAAATACACCTGCTTTCACAGCTGAGAGAAGTGTCGCATCAAAAGGGTTTAAGAATGTTGTCTTTGTCGTTGCTGGTGGACTGTTTGGCCCCACAGACAAGCTGAGTATGTCTATACCATCATGAACGGCCTGTTCATAAAATTTAAATGCAAGTATAATCAGTCCATTGCAAAATAATAATCATCATATATATGTGGTATATCTGTCTGCAATATTTCAACGAGCAATTTGCATTTGCAAGTATCTGGAAAACAAAATTTTCTGCAGTTCTGTATTTTCCAAATTTGTCCCTATTCTATTTAGTGAATGTTCCTTGCATCAGAATCAACAGCATTGTGAATTCGTTTTCAATCCTATTTTATAAGAATCACAATAGGATGGTTCTCTTTGTTTATTGGCATTTTATTACCTGATATACACGCTCTTCTGGGAATTTAAGTTCATTACTTCAAATGTTGGAAATTAGTCATGAGCTTCTTAATCTTACTATTTGGCAAATCATTTCTCTCTGAATAACCTATTCCACCACCCAAAAGATTATGCTTTCTTGATGATCCAATTTACGATGCTTTTGAAAGTAAAAATGCCAGAAGATCAAGAATATATTATACCATGTTAATCAGTCATAGATGATTTATAAATAAATGTTGATCCTATTTATCAGGATTTCGTAAATATTTCATTCAAAATATAGAAACCTCCCATGTTTCTTCTTCTTTGAGCTAGAAATCTGTGAGCTAACAGTCCATTACACAGGAAAAAGGTCACACCTGATCAATTGCAGCTACCACATCAGCAACAAAACCTCCAAAAAGCCTGTAAAGTGCTTTGTACACAGCAATCCTGGACACATGGATTATTTCAATCTTACATATCGAAACAGGAATAAAATTTAGAAACTTGAAGAAACAAAACACCTTGAGTAAAGATCATAAGTCCTCACCTGGCACGAGGAGCCATTCCACTTGCTTTTCCAAACTCATGCCCATGCAATCTCACTGGAATTCCATTATTTCCAGCTGCAATGGCTGCTGTGTGACTGATAGTTTGATGGAGAAAAAGAAAAATAAACAAATCAGAATAATTAACATCTCACAGAAAATTAGCAAAACAAATACACTATAAAATCAACGATTTAGAAACTTATACGCATTTACCTACCACACAAACACTTAATTTATCACTCCTTTTAATACATAAGTTCACTAGCATAGAATGATGATACATACAGTTTAGGCTTCTAGCAAGAATTTAGAAAAAAATAAGTGGACAAATAGGCAAATGACTCTATTGAAATTGGTGTATAAGAATCATATGGAATCTGACCTTCCATGCCCATCACCATCCATGGGTGAAGCATAATCAACAGCAGGATTAAATGCTCCAGCTGCTATTGCAGCCTTGGAAAAATGTTGAGCTCCAATGATCTTCCCATTACAGAAGCTCCTCTTGGTGGCCGGATCTACCTCACATTTTCCTCTGTACTTCGGGAGAGGCCCATATGGTTCAGTATTATAGGTTCCAAAGCTTGGATGACGTGGATAAATACCGGAGTCCACAAATCCTATGACAATGTCCTCCCCTGCCCTGTCAGAGCCACCTCCCATTGGCCACACTCCAGTTGGAAGTCCCAAAAATTTTGGGGTATGTGTTGTAAGTCTCCTCACCTTCCAATCTCTATCTACTGATTTCACACCAGGAGTACGTCTTAAGGTTTCTGCCTACTAGTATAGTTAGTGTAAGAGGATGAGAATATAAGGAATGAAATTTGTTATTCTGAAAAGCCAAGACAAGTAGTGATACTGAGAATATTTAAAGGTTTCACCTGTTCAGGGGAAATGTGAGCTGCAAATCCATTTATGAGATGTCGGTAGCTGTAGAGTTTTATGTAGGTCCCATGCTCGAACAACATTCCAAGAAGCATATCATGTTTTTTCTCGAGATGGCGGGCATATGAAGCAACCAATTCGCTAAATGTACAAAGAGAAGAATGAGTAAGCAGACTTCAAATTACAAGCAGTTCTTGATCTCGGAGCGGGAAATAACTGACAAATCATAATTAATAAATACATAAGGCACCGTGAATTAAAGAAAAGCCACACCTTTGGCGAGATAAGTATATTCAAGCAGCATCATACAGAAACTTATTATATTATAAGGATAACAAATGCCATGTAGAATGTAAGTTTCCTCTTTCCCTCCAGTCTGGATATGAACTGGTAGAAAGTCTTGATTTATGATAGATTGGCGCTAAAAGGGTATATTATGACAATAAACCACCCAACATAAACTGATGGAAGAGAAAATAGATAAACGTCAATTTACCAAATGACTACAAACAGAGAAAAGATACTACGCTGATCAACTTATTAAATCTCAACATTTCTATTGCCATATTTATAGCTCTGCTACTGTTAGCTTTACCAATCAAGTTCTTTTCAGTGATAGCTGTAGAATTTAAATCGAGATACATTTACTGGATCTCTGCAGCTAAAAGGTCAACCTCGCATATGGTCCAGAGACTACAAGTCCAATTCGGGACATGATACATACAATTAGAATTTTAAGTTGCATATGTACTAGACCAGACTCTAAGACTAAATATGATCAACCTTTCTAGTTAGGTGTAACTCTTTCCTTTAACTGTATCTCCTTTCTTTCTATTTTAACGCGATGTGGGAATTTATATTTCAACAATAGCTCGGAATGTCAGCCCTTGTTTTATTTAAGGTACATTTGCTTATAACTGATCTAAGACACTTTTGGTGCATGCTAATTTAGTTTGATGAATACTAAGTACATGATTTTGAAATTTTTTTATGGGTAACATACCAACCAAAAAGAAATGCTTAATTTCGTAATGGATATCAGTAATGTCAAATTAAGATGGAAAGAGAGTAAATAATTATTTGATAAACTGGCATAGCAGAACTTAGCAAACACAGACGGCTAAAGTGCTGTACATGGCAAAAGCTGAAGCCTTATTGTGGAGTATGAAGAACTCCATAGGTTTTCTATGGTTAATCTGTAATCACCGCTTAATTATGTCAAAAAAAATTTTTTAAAGTGAACTAAAAAATTCTGAGTTAAAATAATAAGTCATCCAAGATAAACCTATCAGGAAAAGAGCAAAATCATTTAAACCCAAGTTCATCGATTATGGTTCAATTTAGACTTCCCAGCTCCACCAAACCTGTATTGAAATTATACATCCCTGACTCAAAGTAGAAGTGCGCAGGAGCATGACTATTATTAACACAATATTTCCTAATGGTCTTTTACAATCGATTCACTCAACAGCAGCAGGTAATTGAAAAGAAGTCCAAGGTCTGACAATGATATCACACACATCATGTCCCGTGTAGATAAGGAAAAGTGTAGCCTATTCCATAATAAACAATTGAACATGGTCAAGGAATGAAAGGATGGCAAGTATTGGATGGCAGCAAAGTAACAGAATTAGACATTGTGAAAACTGAAAGTCTGATTATTTATCAAAATAATATGTTACAAGTAGAAACAAAAAGTACCTAGATGAATCGATCTTCTCATCAGAATCAACAGCAGTGGCTTCAAAACCATCGACCCCACCTTCATAACTTATAACAGGCTCTCCTTCAACCGTCACAATGTAAACCTCTGCCTTTCCAATAGCTAGAAGTAAAAATAACAGCAAAATAGTGCATCTGAGCTCCACCGCCCCCATAGCAGCTCACAAGATCTGTCTCATGACAACCACAAGGAGATTATAATAGTGGAGAAAAGCATAGAAGAAATGAGGAGGCACAAACAGTAACAACTACAATACTGGTCGAACTAATGATTGATAACAATTCTAGAACTATTTTTTTATTCTCCTAGTAATACTTTAAGCTCCTCCATTTCCTCGCATACAAAATAAAAACTATGTTTTTCTGTCAATGGGAGGAATTAGTTTTATGAAATTTAAGGTGAATTCTATACTAAGCAAAACAATAATAGAAAAACCCATCTGGGATATGAAGTAATCAAAGAAAGTTTTCCAATTCTGCTGGAGAAAATTAAATAAACTAAGAACATCATGAGAGTTTCTTTTCCTCCATTTCTAAGTAATCAAAGAAAGAAGCTCAAAACCATGAACTTGCTCACCAGCAGCAAGAGCCAGAAGTGAGTAGTCAGCAAGAAAGATGATAGGCAATGAGCATTGATCACTAAAAGCAGCTAAGAAGCACCCAATCAAAGAGAGAAGCAGAAATCACAAGTGCCCCATTTCTGATCTTTAAAGCCACCACCCAAATACAAAAAAAAAAGTTACCCAAATTACCGAACACCCATTTGCAGAAAAAATCAGCACATGGCCACCAAAGAAAAGGGTAAAGGACACAACTCCAATGGCCCAATCGAATCCAAACACAAACAACAAAAGCACGTGAACTTACATAAAACTTCATAACCACATTTAGAATATAAAAAAATAAGTAAAGTTATCAACGATCCAAGCAAAGAATAATAAGCCCAGACGATGAATACCAAAATAAAGGAAGAAAATTTCTTCTTTTTGTTGCTCTTTATCACCCACACTGATCCGAGAAGGAAATCGATCAGAAGGGAGGAGAGTGGATCAGCTGTGCAGTAGTGATGAGCATTTTAGAGCGTTTGATAATGATACAATGCGTTGGTCTGAGTTGGAGTGAAGATCTGTAGATTACATTAGAGTGAGAGAGTGAGAAATGGACTGACAGTGAAGAGAGTGAGTAGTGCTAATTAGGGTTTTGTTTTCTTCCCAGAGAGAGACACACACACATGGTAATGGTACCGGAGACGAAGGAGAAGAGTTTGGACGATTTATTATTTTTTAATATTTTTGTTAAATTAGGATGTCCGTATTTCTTTTCTTTTTTATTATGAGCTGGAAAATGGAGAGAGAAGATTGGCGCGTTTGATGTCGGACACTGTTGTTCCCGCCGTAATTACCGAACCAACCTTATCTATTAATATTTCACATCATTTTCACAATATTTCCTTCCTTTCCTTTTTGGCTTCAAAAGATTTTGTTAAATAATATTACAAAATGATTATTTTATTTTTACTCGCACATGAAATTTATTATATCAAATATATGACTTATCGGCAAAAAGATACCCCGATGATTAACCCTTACATTACTCAATTCACATTATACGATGGAGGGAAGGGTTTTAAGAGTGAATAGAAATGTTATAGTTCCTTCTCAAAAAAAGAAATATTATAATTTTCAAAGGAATAGCAATTCTAATGAATACTTGTGAATTTAATTTTTTTTGGGAAAGGGTGCGATGTCTGGAACGGCAAGAGACACGCCTAGACAAACCTTTTTGGTAGTGAGATAGGTGATTGTTTATAGTTATGTACTAACTATAATCGAATCAATAGAGGTTCGGTAAGGTTTGTAGCCGACCAAAAAGTCAAGAGAAGGGGAGAGAGGTGGCTGATTGGGATTTGTGGCCGATCGGTCAAAGAAATAGGGGAGAGGGATAGGGTTTAAGACTAAACGTTTTAGGGGCTGTGCGTCGGGGTTATTTTATTGGCCGGAAATTTTCTCCGGCGTCGTAAGGAGGCGACGAGGTGATCGAACAATACTCTTGGCTTGCTTTCGATGTCTTACAATGATAGAGATCACCCATATTTATATTAATCCTATACAAGAGATCTCATATGAAAAGAAAATAAAATAAAATCTCTACAGGATCCTAGATTCTAGGAGGCTTGCTTGCAGAGAAAGTTGATGACGTGGCGACTTGCTCTCATTGTATTATGAACAAAAATGATCAATAAAGCTTGAGATTGACAAGATCAAATCTAGGAAGAGAGGCGCTAGCAATCGACCTAGGTGAAACGTATGATTTAGGAGCCGGACTTACACGGTGTACCTTGGGGTTGTAATTTGATTTGTGAAGACTTTATAATTGAATGCATGTGACAGGGGTACAGATGTCGCAAGTACGGTTTACATCTATAGGGCATCAACCTTAAGGGATAGAGATTCCTACACGAACATTAAGGCGAACCTAATTGTTAGGGCACGAAGGGTCCAATTATCATGCTGCGGAAGCAAAAGTTAATCTCGTCACGTCATGTGATCATGCAATTTACTAGATTAGAATAAGTAGGGAATAAAAAAATTATACCTTTCAAAATCTAATCTAAAACACACAGCGTGTGTGCTCTCCAAGGTATCCACATGAACGTGCTGATTTTGAATCAAGGATTTGTTGACCTACTAGAATCATTAAAATCCCTTTGGAACGAATTTGGCAGAGTAACGGCGTATTTTGTTTTCTATTTTTAATAATCCCAAAATGGGATATATTAATAAGCAAGTCGTAGGGTTTCTGAAAAGTTGTGCATGAGTCGCCATGGACCTCAACACGGGGCCGCAGTGACTTTTAGTGCCGCCTGTGTCCCTTTGTGAGCCGCCACGGACCCGTGGCCAAACCCTAGGGTTGGCCACGATTCTTGGCGCTGTCACAGCCACGGCTCGTGGCGGTGTGATGGCCACGGTCCATGGTCGAGTTGCCTTTGTCGCATCTCCTCAATTGTCCTCAGTACACGTCCTTTTGTGTGTGACCCTTTAGACTCATGTCCCGTTGGCATATCGGCTTTAAATCACATTTCACCATATCCATCATAAGTGGCCTATAATAAGAAATTATGATTACCCAACGTACATGATTATCGATGATTCGACTTAACCTCATTTCGTCTATGTCACTAGATATCCTTATTGGTCATAAGGCATAGATTCGTCATCATTATTTAATCAATCATTGTTTCTCGATATATGAGATGATTGAAAATGATACCCCGTATAATCAGCATGACCATGCATTTCCTTTCAGTCATTCTCATCAAGCGGCCTAAACGGATATCGTTCCCATACTAGAGTATGAGGGACAAATCCCTTAGCCGTCTTTCGTATCATTCATGCAGCCCGATTCGGAGCCAATCATATATGTTATGGCTACCCTATTACAAGTAACATTGGGCGTACGTCAAACTCAAATATTGACTACATAGCGATGGCAAAGACTCCTCGGTCTAAGGATACCATGAAAAGTTACGACAACTGAATATGCTCATAACATAATCTATGTCGCATATACTGGTCGGGTCGTCCAATATCATTTCTCAAATGATATCTATGATCCAACTCAGGCAATCTCATTGCCAATGATCATTAGAGCGTGATCATAAAGAGTCATCCTCATACTGGTCGCTTCTGATGAACTTAACTAACCAGGGACCCGTTTAATATTACCCGTACAGATCTATAGTTCTACTATTAGTGATGACACGATCCGGTGCAAGGGAATGTAGTTATATCGTGTTTGAAATGCTTCAGCTGCGTGAATGGATCCTACGTTCCCCAACAGACGAGGCCTAACCCTGAGCCGAGGCATAGGGAGGGTATCAAGTTCCAGATTTTTTCCAGGATCATTGATAATCCACTCGTTCCCCTTGATTGCATTTTTGTGCCCTAGTCCAATTGCTAGTAGTCTATAAATGTCTATATATATATTAATCATCGTTTGTAATGAATAAAAACGGTTTTGTATTATTTATGTGTTGAAGTAATATGTTGAGCATGATCTGATTTATGATCACTAAAGTAGTAGAACCATAAATCTGTACGGATCATACTTAACGAGTCCCTGGTAAAATACGCTTCAATTAAAGCGACCAGTATGAGGATGGTTCTCAGGGATGTAGTTCTGCTTATCATAGGGATGTGGGATCCCTGAATCATATCATAGATATCATGAGGTGATTGGTATCAGACGACCCGCTCTGAATAGTATTTCATAGATTAAGTCATGAACATATTCAAATGCGATAGCTTGTCACAATATCCTTAGACCAATGAGTCTTTGTGATCGCTATGCAGTCGACGTACGACTTTGACTTGTGCCTAACGCTTTCCGTAACTCGATTGCAATAACGGGTATGATTGGGTGGCGGAAGGATTGCATGAGTGACACGAAAGACGGCTAAGGGATTTATCCCTCATACTGCGGTATGGGAAAGATATCTGTTTAGGCCACTTGATCGAGAGTGACTGAGAAGAAGTGCATGGCCATGCCAGTGATACGAGTTATCAATTCTCATTCGTCTCACATATCAAGTAACAATGATTGATTAAACAAGAATGACGACTCTATGCCTTGTGATCAATCAGGATGTCTAGAGATAATAGGATACTGACTTGTATGCACAAGGTTAAATCGAATCATCGATCATCATGCACCTTGGGTAATCATAATGTCTTACTATAGGCCACTTATGATGGATCATGCAAGAGAGATCTCTTACGCCGATCTGCCAACGGTGGCATGAGCCTAGAGGGTCACACACGTACAATATGGGTTACTTAGACAATGAAAGGTTGGCGTTTTCTTGAGGAGCGAGACATGGCCAAAACTGGGGGTTTTAGGCCATGGGTTCGGATTTGTGAGAATGATTAGCGAATCGAGAAAACTGAGTTTTTCGTCGATATCGCGTCACACTTTCTTTGATAAGTGACGACAAGGGTCGAATAATTTTTGGACTCGGCACACGACCACATGGGCGAGCCCATTGGGCTCGGCCTATGAGGCCACAAGGCCGACCAATTAAAGGCCCAACAAAAGGCCCAATTGGCCATGTCTTGGCCGGCCCATATGTGAGGGCCACTCACCATGCTTAGTTGGTATTGTTGATTTTGATGAAGAGCAAATTATGGGATTAGGTGATGGAATGACTTGAGCCATGCCTTCATCATTTGTTGATTTACCAAATCAACATATAATATATCATTTTGTTCTCACAAATCAGAACACACATCATTTTGGGCTCTCACCTCCTCTCTTATCAAGACCGGCCGAACCTCCCCTCCCCTTTCCTTCTTTTGCTCTCTTGTTTTTCACACTAGTAGGCTAAGTGTATTGGATGAAAAGGATCATCCTATTGGTGCGGACTTGCTCTAGAGAAGGAGATCATCTAGTTCTTCTTTCTTGATTCAACAAAACCAAAGGTAGATTCTTGTGAAATAGTTTTTGCCTTGATATTTAATGGTTTATGTTCTTGACAGATTTTGGAGTTCACATTGTTGTTGCTTCTGCTATTATATTCATCTTGGTAGCTCCAAATCCCTACAGTGGTATAAGAGCGTGGTTAACTCTCTTGATCTTTTTTTTGTTGAATTTATTTCAGTTTTATGATGATTTACATGCCATATTTGTTGATAACATTATTTTAATGCTTTTATGGGTTAATTGCATGAAATATGTTAATTTTGAAAAATATATTGAATTTGGAATTTTTTGGAATTTTATTTGATTTGTCGGGTCCAAGACGGGACTCTCGGGGAGCCGAATTGGAGGTACCGGATGGAGGTCACCATAGAGGCCGGCGTTGGCCGACAGTGAGTGGGGCCGTCCCTGCCCTTGGTCGAGGCCGAGGGTGGCGGCAAGCCCGGTTTGGGTTTTCCAAACCCCAAACCGGACCGTGTGCTTGGCCTCACCCAAAAGGGCTTCGGCCCATTGGGCTTGGGCCCAAATAGGTTTGTGCACGGTGTTTTGATCCGTAGCAAGAATCCGCGATCCAATATTTTGAAAACTTTTAAATTTGATCGGTTTCGATAAACCATTTTTCGAAAAGGTCTAGTTTCGATAAACTCGACCAAGTAACTTGGCAAAGTTAAAACCAGAAAATTGCATCTTGTTTGATGACATGTTTGTGTGATAACATGTTGGATGATGTGATGAAATGCATGATGCATTAGTAGCCCATAAGAATTTTATCGCTTTCACGGTTTGCACATCGTTAATGTTAGCGTGTAATTATTCGTTTATTCAAGTCGTTAAAAGTGTAATTATTTTTTATTCGGTCTGCGAACCGAGTATTAATTGTAAATTCTAGAACGGTGACGGTCTTGAAGGAAGTCCAAGAGCTAGTGGGAGCCCAAATGGGGATGACGAGAAGATGTTATGTCTCGTAGACTCTTAGGGCTAGGATGGGCTATTGATGCATATTTAAATGCTTTAAATGCATGCTTGAATTATTAGATAATAATTTGTATGCTAGCATGCTTTAGCTTATGAGATTATAAGCCATCACCTCACATGCAAAGATTAAAACCATTTTTATTTATTTGCATGTTTAAAGCGTTGTGAACCATCATCGCACGGGTTGTGATGGATGTGTTCATTTTGAAACGTGTTTGCACGGGTTGCAAATGACGGCTTCAAAAGAAGATAGTATGTGATACAATTAGAAACGTCACAACACGATTTGTTGATGACGGGTTCGTAATTGTGCCAAATACTTTCGAATTGTTAAACACAACCAATCACACATTAATTTGAGTCATGTGAGATGCCACCCAAATTCACACCCATTTAGGGACATTCTCTCGGTGTCGTGCGCCTTAGCGGAGCATCTGCACAAAACTGATGCATATGTGAAGGTTGGTTGACTCGACCACGATTCTCGGCCTAAGGTCGAGCTGGGGCATCAGAAGGATAAGCCGTGTGCATTTGCACATACCCTGACCAAGAATTACACATATTGTAATTGGACAAATGTCCTACCCAAATAGGTTAATTGGAGTAGTGCGCCTTAGCGTACTTCAATTGACAAATTAGGGATCTTGGTTTAAAGATTCTAGTTATTAGAATCGAATGGTTGGTGTTTGATTTGAATCTTCGTAAATTTATTCAACATTTCTGATTAAATTTACTTTGTTCGTGTATAAAATGGCTAGTAATTCAAAAAAGTCGTCTAATTTGTCATTGAGGGATATACTTGATAAGTGTAAGCTCAATGGAACAAATTATCTGGACGGGGACCGAAATTTACGACTTGTGTTAAAGTTGGAATGCAGGGAGTACGTTCTAGAAAAGGCTATCCCAGTGGAGCCAGCTGCCAACGCAACGAGGGTCGTTAAGGATGCGTACAAGAAACACCTTAGCGACTCTATCGACGTTGCGTGTGTCATGCTGGGCTGTATGGAGGCGGACCTCCAGAAACAGTTTATGGAGGTATCCCAGGATCCTTTTGCCATGTTTGCGTAGATCAAGGATATGTTCAAGGAGAAAGTACGTATTGAAAAATACACTGTTCTCCGGGAACTCATTGCCTGCAAAATGTCAGTAGGCAGCTCCGTAGGTCCACATGTCCTACGAATGAAGGGACATCTCGATCACCTAACTAGTCTCGGGTTAACTATGGAAAAGGAGATGGCTGCAGATTTCATTCTGTAATCTCTTCCTCATGCATATGGTGGTTTCGTCATGAACTATCACATGTATGACATGGACAAAACCGCATCAGAGTTGCACAGCATGCTCGTGACTGCCGAGAAGAGCATAAAGGGCAATGCGCCCAAATGTGTTCTTATGGTGAAGAAGGGATCCGGCTTCAAAGTTGGTGGTGACAAGGGTAAAGGCCCAATGCACCTGGCATGAAAGAACAGACGACTTTTTGTTCCTAAACCTTCCAAGCCCATGAAGGGCAAGGGGAAGGTAAAGGAGTCGGTCTGTTTCTACTGCCAAAAGCTTGGTCATTGGAAGAAGGACTATCAGCAAATGAAGGAAGATCAGAAGAAGAGCGGTGCGGCCACTACTTCGTCAGGTATTCCCTTAGAGTTAAATCTTTCTACTAAAAATACTCGAGTACTGGACACTAGAGCTGAGTCTCATGTCTGTGCGGATGTGCAGGTACTGCCCAGTAGAAGAGATGTGGGCGAAAACGAGGTGGACCTAAGAGTTGGGAACAACGTGCGTGTTGCCGCAACTGCTGTGGGTTCGGTTGATCTTGTTTTGCCCAGCGGGCTTGTAATAGAACTCCTTAATGTGTTTTGCATACCTACTTTCAGCAAGAATATTGTATATATATCTCTTCTTGAAAAAGAAGGTTATTATCTTGATATTAAGAACAGGTTTTTTAATATTATGCGCAATAACAGATATTATGGAAATGCTCACACGATTGGAGGTTTAT
The DNA here is from genome assembly GCA_963920655.1 of Geranium rotundifolium. Taxonomy (NCBI): domain Eukaryota; kingdom Viridiplantae; phylum Streptophyta; class Magnoliopsida; order Geraniales; family Geraniaceae; genus Geranium; species Geranium rotundifolium. The sequence goes on along the minus strand of OY987322.1, from coordinate 12,936,031 downwards.
GCATTTTGAATATGCAAAACTCGAATTCCAACTTGCTCTATAATGTTAATGCTAAGAGGTAAAAATCATTATGATTTAGACCAAACTCTTATATGGCATTGTCGTCTAGGTCACATAAACGAGAAACGCATCTGAACGCTTCACAAGCGCGGACTTTTAAGTCAATTCAAATTCTAAACGATTGAAAGGTGCAAGGCTTGTTTAATGGGAAAGATGACTAAAACACCCTTCACCGGAATAGGTGAAAGGGCGGGTGATCTATTGGGTCTCATACATTTGGAAGTATGTGGACCAATGAGTAACCAGTCAGGGGCGGTTTAGGCTACTTTATCATATTTACTGATGATTTCAGTAGATATGGTTATGTCTATGTCATGAGACATAAGTCCGAAGCTTTTGATAAATTCAAAGAGTTTAGGACTAAAGTAGAAAACCAACTCGGGAAAAGTATTAAGGCACTCCGTTCTAATCGAGGTGGAGAATACTTATCTGAAGAGTTTCTCAGTCATCTTACAGAATGTGGAATACTATCTCAGTGGACTCCGCCAGGAACACCACAACTGAATGGTGTCCGAGCGAAGGAATCGGACATTGTTGGATATGCTTCGATCAATGTTAAGTCACACTGATCTCCCGATCTCCTTCTGGGGATACGCTCTACAATGGGCCGCTTTCATATTAAATAGGGCTCCGTCGAAAGTAGTGGAAGGGACATTATTCGAGAAATGGTACGGGAGGGAACCCGTTTTGTCTTTTCTAAAGATCTGGGGTTGCGAGGCTTTTGTAAAACGGTTGCTAGCAACCAAGCTCGAACCAAGGTCAAATAAGTTCTTTTTCGTCAGATATCCCAAAGAGACGAAGGGATACTACTTCTATAAACCAAGCGAGAACAAAGTGTTCGTCGCCCGTGGTGGGATATTCTTGGAAAATGAATTTGTTTCCAAGACAGTCAGTGGGAGGACTATTCATCGTGATGAAGTTCTAGATGAGATAGTCACTCAGGAACCGGTGGACGACCCTATAGAAGAAGTGGAGCCCGAGGTGGTCATAGAGCAAGAACCAATAGCTGCAGTTATTGAGGACGGTCCAAGGCGGTCTGAAAGGACCAGTCATGAACCTATCAGATACGGTTTTCTTGTAACTGGAGGTGATGAATTGGTGTTAGTGGAAAATGATCCAGCTACCTTTCGAGAGGCCACAGACGGACCCGACTCTGAGAAATGGCTGGAAGCCATGAGGGAAGAAATGCCATCCATGTCGGATAATCAAGTGTGGGACTTGGTAGATCAAACCCCTAGTGTAAAAGTCATTGGGTGTAACTGGATCTTTAAAATAAAAATAGACATGGATGGTAAACTTCAGACCAATAAAGCACGTCTGGTAGCAAAAGGTTATAGACAAGTCCACGGAATTGACTATGAGGAAACCTGTTCTCCAGTATCTATGGTCAAATCTATTCGCATTCTACTTTCCATAGCAGCTTATCATGATTATGAAATATGACAAATGGATGTCAAAACCGCTTTCCTTAATGGGAGGTTAGCAGAGGACGTTTATATGTCCCAGCCTGAGGGTTTTGAGGATCCAAATTATAAGGGAAATATTTGTAAGTTGCTCAAATCAATTTACGGTTTGAAGCAAACATCTCGGGGTTGGAACCAACGTTTTGATGAAGCTGTGAAACAGGTTGGCTTCATCAAGAACGGTGATGAACCTTGCGTATATAAGAAGGCGGATGGGAGTAAGGTAGTCTTTTTAGTGCTCTATGTCGATGACATATTGCTCATTGGAAACGACATCCCTACCTTGCATTTAACAAAGGCTTGGTTAGGTGAGTATTTTGCAATGAAGGACTTAGGCCAGACTTCTTATATCTTGGGGATCAAGATATATAGAGATCGTGCCAAGCGGGTCTTAGGCTTAAGTCAGAGCACCTATATAGACAAAGTATTGAGAAGATTCTCAATGCAAAATTCCAAGAAAAGACTACTGCCCATGCGTCATGGCATAAAGCTTAGCAAGAGTCAGTGTGCCGAGACACCTGAAGAGCTAAAAAGAATGAATGAGATCCCATATGCTTCAGCAATAGGGTCCATAATGTATGCCATGATATGCACGAGACCGAATGTCTCGTTCGCCTTAAGTTGTACCAATAGGCATCAATCCAACTCCGGTGAGGAATACTGGACTATGGTCAAGGCAATTCTAAAATATTTGAGAAAAACCAAGGACGCTTTTCTTGTATTCGGGGGAAGGAGTGATAATGATCTAGTCGTCAAAAGATATGTTGACGCTAGTTTCCAGACAGACCTTGAGGACTTTAAGAGTCAGTTAGGATATGTGTTTACGTTGAAAGGTGGAGCATTCAGCTGGAAGAGCAAGGAGCAGGACATCATCGCCGACTCTACAACGGAAGCTGAGTACATTGCTGCATCAGAGGCAACAAAAGAGGTTGTATGGATCAGGAGTTTCATGGCTGGGTTAGGTGTAATTCAAAACGCATCTAACCCAGTAGACTTATATTGTGACAACACCGGGGCCATTGCGCAAGCTAAGAAACCCAGAGCACATGACAGATCCAAGCATGTACTCAGGAAGTATCACATCATCCGGGACATAGTTGCTAGAGGTGACGTGAAGATCCACTACGTTGCATCTGAAAATAACACAGCCGACCCCTTGACCAAGGCTCTTCCTCAAGAAAAACATGATAAACATGTTAGATCATTGGGGATAGACTGGGGCTTAGATTGGAACTAAGGGCAAGTGGGAGATTGATAGCATTTTTGTGCACTAGTCCAATTGCTAGTAGTCTATAAATGTCTATGTATATTAATCATCGTTTGTAATGAATAAAAACGGCTTTGTATTACTTATGTGTTGAAGTAATATGTTGAGCATGATCTGATTTATGACCACTAAAGTAGTAGAACCATAAATCTGTACGGATCATACTTAACGAGTCCCTGGTCAAATACGCTTCAATTGAAGCGACCAGTTTGAGGATGGTTCTCAGTGATGTAGTTCTGCTTATCATAGGGATGTGGGATCCCGGAATCATATCATAAATATCATGAGGTGATTGGTATCGGACAACCCGCTCTGAATAGTGTTTCATAGATTAAGCCATGAACATATTCAAATGCGATAGCTTGTCACAATATCCTTAGACCAAGGAGTCTTTGTGATTGCTATGCAGTCGACATATGGCTTTGACTTGCGCCTAACGCTTTCTGTAACTAGATTGTAATAACGGGCATGATTGGGTGGCGGAACGGATTGCATGAGTGCCACGAAAGACGGCTAAAGGATTTATCCCTCGTACTGCGGTATGGGAAAGAAATCCGTTTAGGCCACTTGATCGAGAGTGACTGAGAGGAAGTGCATGGCCATGCCAGTGATACGAGTTATCAGTTCTCAGTCGTCTCATATATCAAGTAACAATGATTGATTAAACAAGGATGACAACTCTATGCCTTGTGATCAATCAGGATGTCTAGAGATAATAGGATAGTGAATTGTATGCACAAGGTTAATTCGAATCATCGATCATCATGCACCTTGGGTAACCATAATGTCTTACTAGAGGCTACTTATGATGGATCAGGAAAGAGAGATCTCTTACGCCGATCTGCCAACGGTGGGATGAGCCTAGAGGGTCACACACATACAATATGGGTAACTTGAGACAAGGAAAGGTTGGCGTTTTCTTGAGGAGCGAGACATGGCCAAAACTAGGGGTTTTAGGCCATGGGTTCGGATTTGTGAGAATGATTAGCGAATCGAGAAAATTGAGTTTGTCGTCGATATCGCGTCGGACTTTGTTTGATAAGTGACTACAAGGGTCGGATAATTTTTGGACTCGGCCTATGAGGCCACAAGGCCGGCCCATTAAAGACCCAACAAAAGGCCTAATTGGCCATGTCTTGGCTGGCCCACATGTGGGGGCCACTCACCATGCTTAGTTGGTATTGTTGATTTTGATGAAGAGCAAACTGTGGGATTAGGTGATGGAATGACTTGAGCCCATGCCTTTATCATTTGTTGATTTACCAAATCAACATATAATATACCATTTTGTTCTCACAAATCACAACACACATCATTTTGGGCTCTCACATCCTCTCTCATCAAGATCGGTCGAACCTCCCCTCCCCTTTCCTTCCTTTGCTCTCTTGTTCTTCACACTCAAGTTCCAGTTGGCTAAGTGTGTTGGATCAAAAGGATCATCCTATTGGTGTGGACTTGCTCTAGAGAAGGAGATCATCTAGTTCTTGTTTCTTGATTCAACAAAACCAAACGTAGATTCTTGTGAAATAGTTTTTGCCTTGATATTTAATGGTTTATGTTCTTGGACAGATTTTGGAGTTTATATTGTTGTTGCTTCCGCTATTATATTTATCTTTGTAGCTCCAAATCCCTAACCCCTCGCTTAGCGACCTCCGTCTCAGCATAGACCCCGAGGCCGCTATGATCGTCCTATCCTTCTCCTCCATGGGAGTCTTTGAATCCAGCAGCTTCCCGTCCCTCTCCTCTTACACTCTCCTCGTCTAGAGGCACTTGGGGCAGACGAGACCAATGTGTCTCCACCTGAGGCGTTCGTTTATTTAGACACGAACAAGATCCCCTCAACCCCAGCCTTTTCTCAGCCTGCTGGGATAGCTCTCTTGTGGGAACTTTCGACGCAGCAGGCTGATGCCCTCCGTTTACAGGTCGCTTTTTACACTGAGTAGAGACAACACTGGCAGTCTTAGGATCTTTAGGGGGCTTCTTTTGTTTCCGGCCAAGAGGCCGGGAACACTACAAGAGTCAAGTGGGAGGAAGCCCGTGTTGCTTTGGAGGAGGCCCGAGTAGCATGGAAGACGCAGGTCGATCGACATTATTGTTGGGGATTCCTGGTGTTTAGTGCAGCGGAAATTAATCGAGAAACCCGTCTAGGATCTCATTCAACGTCTAGATGAATCATGTGTCGAGAAAAATTGGATTGTTTACCTCTTGGAGAGTAAGATGAACCGATCAAGAGACACATCCTCGGGACTCGTCCTCAAGATTCAAGAGCTAGAGAATATGGAAAGTGAATAGCTAATGGTGCCAATAGCATTAAGAAGCTCTCACCCAAATGCCTCTATTTATAGGCTTTGGGTGAGGCCTAGGGCTTAGAACCCGTCAGACACAGGTGTCGATCGACACCACCCATGTCTACACACCGATCGACACCACACACGTGACGTGTGTCGATCGAAACCCCGTAGGTATCAATCGACACCCTACATGCGGTCACCATTCCTATTCCAATATCGTTCCATCTTCGACCTCTTGAGTTCCATTGAGTTGCTTCGATTCTTTCTCATGGCGTGCGACCCTGTAGGCTCGTGACCCATTGGCAAATCAGCGTGAATTGCCATTTCACCTGATCCATCACTACTGGTCTCTAGTAAGACATAATGATTACCCAATGTCCACGAGGTATCAATCGGTTCGACATCTCCTCTCGGTCATCTGTATCACTAACCCTTTGTTTGCTTTAAGGCGTATGAGATTGAAATGAGGCATAGAGTCGCCATCCTCATGTATTTAATCCAACTCCTTGAATTCCGAGATGACTGATACGTATGAGGAATAAAATCGTCATCCTCATGTATTCGATCTAGTTACTTGAATTCCGAGTTAACTGATACGTATTGGTGCGGCCGCACACTTCATCTGTCGTACTCATCAAGGGGCCCAGAACCATACCATTTACAACGTCTCACCGTGGGGAAACAAATCCCTTCGGACGCAATGTGCGCTCCTACTACAGTCTATCCAATAGCCAACGATGCCCGTTATGACTACCTTGTTACAGGCAGCATTGGGGCATGTCAAACCAATGGAGTGACGTGCATGTGAGCCACTCACTCCAAGGTCTTAAGGCAGTGATCACACGACGACAGAGTATGCGTTTGTAACTTAATCTATGCGCCATACTCCAAGTCGGGTCATCCAATACCATCTCCCAGATAATATCTGTGATATGACTTTGGTAATCCCATTACCTAGACCAGTAGAACTTGATCTTAAGTCATCCTCACACTAGTCACTTATGGATAAGTACTCGACTAGGAATCCGTCAAGCATGACTTCATAACATCTAAAAGTTCTACTATTAGTGATGACACACTCAATGGCTTTAGATGAAATTATCGCTTGACTCATTATTACAACACAATAATAATGAAAATGCCTTTTATTGCTAAACAGAAGATTAAATAGAAAAGACTTGAACTAGAGCACAAGCTCTTACAATCTCCCACTTACCCTTAGCTTTAATCTAAATCCCAACATAAACCCATTGACCTTACATGGCCTTCATGTTTAGGTTGTGAGAAAGCCTTTGTCAACGGGTCAGCTACATTATCTTTTGTCGCAATCTTACAAATTTTCACTGCACCTTGTTCGATGTATTCTCGAATCAAGTGAAAACGCCGTCATACATGTTAGGATCTGGCATGCGCTTTGGGCTCCTTAGCATATGCCATGGCGCCAGTGTTCTCATAGTACAAGTTCACGGGATCAGACGAGTTTTTCATTATTTCCAATCCTGCCATAAACTTCCGGATCCACACAGCCTCTTTTGCCGCTTCTCTAGCAGCTATGTATTCGGCTTCTGTAGTAGAATTTGCGATGTTTGGCTGCTTGAAGCTCTTCCAACTGAAAGCCCCACCGTGGAGCACGAACATGTATCTAGACTGTGACCGCGAATCATCCAGATCAGTCTAGAAACTGGTGTCGACGTATGCCATCACCTCCAGCTCCTCTTCTTTACCCCCGTAGATCAGGAAGGCATCCTTAGTCTTCTTTAGGCACTTCAGGATCGTCTTCACTGCTGTCCAATGGTCCTCACCGGGGTTTTACTGGAATCTGCTGACACAAAATAGGGCGTTAGAGACATCATGTCTCTTGCAGATCATGGCATACATGATGAATCCTACTGCAGATGCTTAAGGGATGCCACTCATGCGCTTCAGCTCATCAGGTGTTGTGGGACATTGATTATTGGTTAGCCTTACTCCATGTCTCATGGGGAGGAAACCCTTCTTGGCCTCGTGCATCGCAAATCTCTTCAAGATCTTGTCGATGTAAGTGCTCTAGCTTAGTCCAATGATCCTCCTCGGGCGATCTCGATAAATCTTGATCCCCAGGATATATGCGGCTTCGCCCAAGTCCTTCAACTCGAAACATATCCCAAACTAATATTTTGTAGCTTGCATAGTGGGGATATCATTTCCAATAAGGAGTATGTCATTGACATATAGCACTAAGAACACTACTGCACTCCCATTTGCCCTCTTATACACGCAAGGCTCGTCTTCATTTTGCATGAAACCAAATTCTTTTATGGCTTCATCAAAGCGACGATTCCAACTCCGAGAAGCCTGCTTCAATCCATTAATGGACCTCTGTAACTTACAAATCTTTCCGGCATTCTCTAGATCGACAAAACCCTGAGGTTGTGTCATATACACATCCTCAGTTAGCTTCCCATTGAGGAAAGAAGTCTTGATATCCATCTTCCATATCTCGTAATCGTGATATGCAACTAATGCAAATAGAATCCAGATCGATTTGACCATGGTCACTGGCGAGAAAGTTTCATCATAATCTACTCCTTGTATTTGCCTGAAACCTTTCGCAAGCACTCGAGCCTTATAGGTCTGAGGATCTCCATCCATGTCATGTTTGATCTTAAAGATCCATTTGTTACCGATGGTCTTGACACCAGGGGTTGGATCCACCAAGTTCCACACTTGGTTGTCATGCATGGATTTCATCTCCTCCTCCATGGCTCTTAACCATTTCTCGCAATCAGAACTTCCTATGGCTTCTTGAAAGGTAATCGGATCGTCAGAATCCATAATCTCCAAGTCACCACCCTCAGTTAACATAATTCCGTATCTAACGGGTGCCTGACGAGGCCTTTCAGAATGTCGTGAAGCTTCAGGAACTATGTTAGGCATCGCATGTGCCTCTTGGTCCAGCTCAAGCTCCACCTCTACATTGTCTAAGTGGGGATCCTAAATTTCTTCAGGATTCTCAGTACTCGTGCTATCTCGGATCTCTTCCAGATGCACAGCTCTCCCACTGGCTATTTTGGAGAGGAATTTTGCCTCCAAAAAGAAACCTTTTTGACAATCTTATGAAAAGATCTGTATTTTATGATGAAAACAATTACAAGAGCTACCTATATATAGGATAAAAGGGTGCATTAGGGTTAGGTTATAACTGGGCTAATTGGACTTTTATATTTACATGGGCCTAAACATATTAGATTGACACCCCCCCTCAAATTGATGTCGGTTGATCAACCAACATTAATTTGTCACCAAGAAATTGATGTCGTTGACGAGGGAGGGCTTTAGTGAAGATATCTGCCAACTGAAGGTTTGATGGAACATGTGGAAGAGACAACACTTGCGAATCATAAGCATCGCGGATGAAGTTACAGTCTACTTCGATATGTTTGGTGCGCTCATGATATACATGATTCGCCGTGATATAAATGACACTGGTATCATCAACATGGAGAGGAGTAGCTCCAAGAGACAAGAATCCCAATTCTGATAATAATCCACGCAACCAAATGATCTCCGAACATGCTTGAGACATAGCCCGATACTCAGCTTCTGTGGAGGATTTGGAGACACGATCTTGCTTTTTACACTTCCAAGAAATCAGAGCAGGGCCCAAAAATACACACCAACCAGTCGTAGAACGTCGAGTATCCGCACAACCAGCCCAATCTGCATCACTATACGCCGAAAGCTGGAGTGAGCTGTTGGAGGGAAAATAAATTCCCTTAGTGACAGTACCCAACAGGTAGCGCAGAATGCGACATACAGCGGCCAAATGTAGATGTCGAGGAGATTGGAGAAACTGACTAACTTGTTGAACCGCAAAGGAAAAATCTGGTCGGCTAATCGTGAGATAGACTAAGCTACCCACCAATTGACGATACACAATCGGGTCAGGGAGGAGATCACCCTAATCTTTGCGTAATTTGACGTTCAACTACCACGAATACCAGACGAGTCAAGTAAATCGTTGGCATACTTCTCTTGATTCAAAAAAAAATTCCTGTTGAGCCTGTGTGAACCTCTAGACCCAGAAAGTATGTGAGAGGCCCAAGATCCCTCATATGAAACGAGTTATGGAGATGAAGCTTTAACTGGGCAATTAATTCGGTGTCTGTACCTACGATAACAATGTCATCCACATATACCAAAAGAATGACAATCCCCTTAGAGGAATGGCGAAGAAACATAGAGGTGTCATGCTTGCTTGCTTGGAAGGAGAAATCTTGTAATGCAGAACGAAACTTCTCATACCATGCACGGGGAGCCTGTTTCAATCCATAGAGAGATCGCCGGAGTTGACATACCTTAGAGGTCGGGGCGGGAAATAATCCTTGTGGTGCCCTCATGTATATGGTTTCCCTTAAATCCCCATGCAGGAATGCGTTTTTGACATCCATTTGACTCAAAAACCATCCCTGGGAAGCAGCAATGGCCAGAACGGTTCGAATTGTAGTCATCTTTGCCACAGGAGCAAATGTCTCCTCATAGTTGACTCCGTACTCCTGCTTGTTACCCAAGGCTACTAATCTAGCCTTGTACCGCTCAATGCTCCCATCAGCTCGAACTTTAACTGAATATACCCATTTGCAGCCGAGTGGGGTAACACCAGGGGGACATGTGACAATGTCCCAAGTGTGGTTTAATTCGAGTGCTCTTAGTTCCTCTTGCATAGCCTGAGTCCAACAATCAAGTTGAGCCGCCTTGGAATACCCTGAGGGAATCTCAACAGAGGATAATGTAGTGGCAAGAGCAGAAGTAGAGGAGGAGAACCCGTACCGATCTGGAGGGACAGATTGTCGTGTAAAACGACGAAGGGGAACAACTGTATCTGCAGGGAGGTCACAACTGTCTACTGGGACTTCCATATCCTCTGTGTCTTCGGAACTAACATCTGGATCAGGATATATCGAAGGAGGCGTGGTAGCATCAGGAACACGTCTCGTGTAAACCACTCCAGGTCTAAACCTGACACGGGTGGAAGGAACAGTGGAAGCAGATGACACAGGAGACTCAGTGATGTGGTCAAACTCAGGTAAAATAGCATACATATCTGTATTGACTGATGACCGAGGATAGAAATATTGGTTTTCAAAGAAAACCACATTTCTAGACACCCGAATTTTGTTGGATTGTGATCGAAACAAACATACCCCTTTTGAGTATCACTATACCCAAGGAAAACACAACGAGAGGATTGAGCAGACAACTTAGTGCGCTCGAAATGAGGAAGTAGAACAAAACAGACACACCCAAAAGGACGCAAAGGAGAGTACGAAGGAGCCCTCTGATGGAGACGGAAGTAAGGAGACTCGAGATTTAGAACCTGAGACGGAAGTCGATTAATCAAGTAAATTGCCGTGGATAGGGCCTCGACCCAGAAACGGGGCGGGACTGAAGATTCAATGAGAAGGGTACGAGTAATATCTAAGAGATGTCTATTTTTGCGTTCGGCAACCCCATTTTGTTGTGGAGTGTCAACACATGAATGTTGGGCAATAATACCCTTTTCAGACAAAAACTCAAAGAATGGATTAGACATGTATTCTCTACCCAAATCTGTACGCAGAATCTTAACACTCTTAGAGAACTGATTTTCGATATAAGCAAGAAGTTCCTTAAATTTGTCAAACACCTCAGATTTAAAACGGAGGAAAAATATCCAAGTAAAACGACTATAGTCATCAATAAACGAGACAAAATATTTATAGTGTGAGTGTGAGAGAACTGGTGAGATTCCCCTCAAATCACTATGAATGATGTCAAAACACTAAGAAGCACGACTACCATGTGAAGGAAATATCAGAGTTTTACTTTTTCCCATTTTGCAAGCATCACATTCAATAGATAAAGAACTAAAAACTTTATTGCCCAAAATACCAGAACGAGACAAATGGTTCATTATTTTTGAATTAGGATGGCCAAGACGCCTATGCCAAATCCTATCTAGAGGTGCTAAACACGAAAAAACAGGAAAGACAGACTTGATTTGAGAACTCTGAAGTGGAAAGAGACGTCCAATCTTAGGTCCCTCCGCTACCAGCTCCCCCGAATCCTGATCCTTCACAACACAACCAGTCGAAGAAAATTTCACATCATAATTTTGATCAATAAGTTGCCCAACAGACAGCAGATTAGTAGATAATTTTGGACACACAAAAATATCAGTAATCTTAGAATTAACATCCCCAACTGCGGTAATAGGTAACTGACTTCCATCAGCTGTCTCCACTCGAGAAGTGCCCACATAAGGTCGAATATTACGTAAATTCTGAGCCGTAGAGGACACATGATTAGCAGCACCAAAATCCATAAACCAAGTACGGGCAGAAGATAGGATTCGAATCTTAGGTCCCTCCGCTACCAGCTCCCCCGAATCCTGATCCTGCACAACACAACCAGTCGAAGAAAATTTCACATCACAATTTTGATCAATAAGTTGCCCAACGGGCAGATGACGGATGACGGATGACAGAATTGGATGAAGCCGGATGAACTCGGATGACTTCGGATGAACTCGGATGACTTCGGATGACGCCGGATGACGAAGAACGGAGCTCGGGAACGAACCCATGAATTGAAAACCGAATTTTAGAAAAAAATTACCTACAAAGGCTCTGATACCATGACAATCTTATGAAAAGATCTGTATTTTATGATGAAAACAATTACAAGAGCTACCTATTTATAGGATAAAAGGGTGCATTAGGGTTAGGTTATAACTGGGCTAATTGGGCTTTTATATTTACATGGGCCTATACATATTAGATTGACACTTTTCGAGCAACAAATACTTTGTTCTAATCAGGTTTGTAGAAGTAGTACCCAAAAGTCTCTTTCCATAAGGCGTTTAACGTAAATCTCGCAACCCCAAATCTTGATGAACGACAACTTGGGATGTTTCCCAGTCAATACCTCGTATGGTGTTGTCTCCATCGCCTTCGTAGGTGCCTGGTTCAAAATGAACGCAACTGTCTCAAGAGTGTATCCCCAAAATTAAGGGTTTCCATGGGTTCCAAAAACAATTAATTTCACGCGGAAGCGAAAGTAACCATGGAATCCCGAATACTAAAATAAAACCGATCATCATGTGAATTAATTTAATAAGAATAAATCTAAAAAATTCTGGAATTTTACCTTTGCAAACCGAATCAAATCAACACAAAGAAGGTTTAGTGAATCAGCATGCGGTAAAACGTAACTTCTAAAAGACATAACTTGAGCTACAGATCTCCAAATGCCTCGGATCTTGTTAGAGAGTAAGTTTCATCCAAATCTCTACGACTTTCATGTTTTGCACAAAACCTAGTTCGGACTGCAAGCCCATCGTTTGAAGCAAAACATCTTACTTGTCAGTGCTGGACAGATTTTCCGGTTTGTCCCGATTTGTTCCATCTTTAAGGATTTCGAATCTGAAAAAGCAAAACCAAAAGATTGTGCTCTCTATTGTTTCCACACAAGCAAGATACCTTACTTCTCTAAGGTTTCTTCATTCAATTATGCTAGTATTGAGAGAAGAAGAAGCAAAAACCCTAGCTATGGAGAAGAGAGAGAGAGGGATGACTATAATGGGGAAGAGAGATCGAAAATAGAGGAGAATTAGGGATTAAAATATGAAAATCTAATAAATAAAATTATATTTGATTTTCACAAAATTAAATCCCAAAAAATTCTCATAATCATCTTAATATAATTAATATTAAGAATGGGCTTAAAGTACACTTAGCTAAAGTTTAATTAAACTCATTTAAATTGAGTTTTAATTAAACGGTTTAGCTAGACCGATCCAATTCCTTTAATCTGATTCCCTCAACCGTCTGGTTATAAACCTAGGCCGGAAATCTACCGGTTCGCTTTCAATTTAACTAAGTCGAAAGGCTAATTCTCTCAATCTTCCATCTAGGTCTCTATTTCTATATAACTTGTTTAAAGTGTGTGACCCTCTAGGCTCACAACCCGTTGGCAGACTGGCAAAATTACTGTTTTGCCCTTTCTTTAATAAGTGGCCTCTTGCAAGATATTATGATTACCCAACGTCCGTGATTATCGATGATTCGATTTAACCTCATATCGTATGTGTCACTATCCTTTTATCCTTCGATATCCGGATTGATCAAAAGGCATAGATCCGCCATCCTTGTTGATCAATCACTGTTTCTTGATATCTGAGATGATTGAAAACTGATACCAAGTATCTCCCGCATGGCCATGCATTTCCTTCAGTCTTACTCATCAAGTGGCCTAAACGGATATCTTCCCATACTGGAGTATGAGGGATAAATCCCTTAGCCGTCTTTCGAGTTCATTCATGTAATTTATAATAAGCCAATCAAAGCCCTTATGGCTACCCTTTTACAGGTAACGTTAGACTAGATCAAACTTAGCTACTCCTCACATAGTGATCACAAAGAATCCTCGGTCTAAGGATATAATGACAAGCTACGATATATGAGTATGCTCATGACATCATCAATGCTGCATACACACCATCGGGTCGTCCAATATCATACCCCTGATGATATTTATGATCTAACTCCGGTAGGTTCTTGCCATGATCAGTAGAGCGTGATCATAAAGAGTTAGGCTCATACTGATCACTTCTTATTGAAGCTTAACTGATCAGGGACTTATTAAATGTAATTCTTGCTGATCTACAGTCCTACTATTAGTGATGACATACATAGTGATATAGATCAAATTACATCTAATATATTACTACATCACATTAGTAATATAGTGCCGATTTATTTATTCGGAAAGATGATAAAACATTATAAATGTAGACAACTTTTACATTGGACAAGGGCACAACTCCAACAATCTCCCACTTGCCCCTAGTTCCAATCTACTCCCACAGACCTCACATGTCACTCATGCTTAGGCTGCGGCTGAGCCTTTGTCAAGGGCTCGGCCATATTATCATCAGTCGAATCGTGCTTAATCTCCACATCACCTCTATCTCTGATAACTCTGATGAGGTGATATCTGCTGAGTATATGTTTAGATCTGTTGTGGAATATGGGCTCTTGAGAAATAGCTACGGCCCCGTGTTGTCACACAACAAGTTCACCAGATCAGACATTCGTGACAGTACATCTAATCCGGTTAGAAGCTTCTAATCCATATGGCCACCTTAGCTGCTTCAACAACAGCTATATACTCAGCCTTCGTTTGCAAAATCAATAATAGTGGCTGGCCTGGAAACATTCAGGCTTATGAGCGCCACTAAAACCCCACACATATTCTGACTATGATCTAACTGATCATTGTCGGTCCGGATAATATCCTCAGTGCCTCTGAAGTACATGAGGGTATTATTAACCGTTGTCCACTGAAGCTCGCTGACGTTAATCTGTAACTTTCTAGTACAAGATAGGGAAAAATAAGACATCCGGTCTTGTACATGACACATGTGATTGATCCACTATACCAAGTATATGACATCATCTTGTTCAACTCATCAATGTCATAGGACACTGATTCTTTCTGACTAGCTCATCAATGTAATAAGACACTGATTTTTGCTGAGTCGTTTGTGTCATGTAGCGTGGGCAAGAATCTTCTCTTGTAACTGTTCATTGAAAACCATCACACTCCCACTAGCCTTCTTGTGTATATAAGGTTCCAAAATCTGAGAAGTCTACTTTAATCTATAAATGGATTTCTGCAACTTGAATTCTTTCCACTAATCCCTTGCAAAAGAATTCCGGATTGATTTCATCATCCATGTATGTCTTGACCTTAAAGACTTACTCACAAACAATGACTTTTACACACATTGGTTGGATTAACCAAGTTTCCAACTTGGTTACCCTACATGGATTGGTTTTCTTCTCTTATGACTCCTTAGCCATTTCTCTGAGTCGGGAATGTCCATTCCCTCTTGAAAGGTTGCTGGATTATTGAAATCCACAATGACCATGTCATTACTCTCAGACACCATGAATCTGTATCTGACGGGTATCTAACATGTTCTTTCAGACTTATTGGACTTGTAGGAAAAATCACTTGAACTGTATGATTATCTTCTTCAGCTGATCAGGCTTCACCAAACTCCATAGTGTCTAAGTGAGGTGCCTGAATTTCTTCAAGATGCACATTACTCCCACTCGCCCTTTTGGAAATTAAATCCCTTTCCAAAAGACACTACCTCAAGCTACAATACTTTGTTCTCGCTTGATTCTTGGAATCTGTATCTCTTAGTTTCCTAAGGATACTCTATAAAGACATTCTCATTTGATTCGGATGCAAAGTACCTTGCCATCCCAATCCACTAGGAAAAAGCCCGTGCTGGGATATTTCCTCTACCATGTCTAACTATTGTTCAGTTCTTGTCTAGATACTACGCGAAGGCGCACGCATCCACAAAAACTGACAATCTCATCCAGCTCGCCTCCCAATGAATATTACGCGAAGGCGCAGGCATCCATGGTTACCGGAAAGTAAATGAGTGTCATATGTTCATACCGGTTAGTTCCCATACCAAATTGGACTATGATTCAATTTCTCATTTGCCTACTACGCGAAGGAGCACGCATCCAAATAAAATTGACCTTCTCATCTAACCTACATCCCTATGAATGCTTCGCGTAGGCGTACCTAC
Source organism: Geranium rotundifolium (assembly GCA_963920655.1). Lineage (NCBI taxonomy): Eukaryota > Viridiplantae > Streptophyta > Magnoliopsida > Geraniales > Geraniaceae > Geranium > Geranium rotundifolium. The sequence goes on along the minus strand of OY987322.1, from coordinate 12,920,317 downwards.
TCACGGGTCGGGGAATCTAGATGAGTGTTAAATGGTATACAATTCCTTGTCTTCATTGGAGCCTTATTCATCCTGAATATAGCTGACCCTAAAGCACAAAATCTGAATAAGATTGTGTGAATCACTAGGTTCTTCATGAAACGAACCGCATCTTCTTGGGTTCGATTTCCGCGTTCAGACACACCATTAAAATGGTGTTCTAAGCAGAGTCTACCATGAATGGATCTCAGAATCCCCAAGATGATTGATTTGGACTTGGATAGGTATTTAGCCATTCAGATTTAATCCAAATGCTTTTAACACTTATTTCCAAGTTGACTGTTCTGGCCTTGTGAACTTAGGGATCCCAACACACCGGAATGTATTAGACCCTACATGTCACTTGCTCTTCACCTCTACTTGTGAAGAGCGTATCTGTCATTTTACCCACTAAACAAACTTCGCATCATCAAATTGAATTGAATTCAATTGGACCTATAAGTCCACACTCATAAAGTGTTGATATGCGCTTCTTATATATCTTTTAAACAAGCTTTGGATCTTCAAACTGACTTGAATTGAATTGGACTTAAAGGTCCACACTCATACAGTGTTGATGTGCGCTTCTTATTTCTGTGGTCTAAACAACGATGCCAGACTAGAATCCGATTCGAACCATCGGGTTCAACCGCTTCCTATTTATGTTACAGATTGATCTTTCATTAGTATCAACTACGTCTTACACATAGTGACTACTAACTTTCTAGAGTACTTGCATAATAAATGTCATTTCGGTCGATATCAAAAATGCCATTAATGAACAACAGGATATCATCTTGTTTAACAAGAACTGAAATTATGTTCCTGATAAAACCAGGTACATGTAAACAGCTATCATATGTCACGACTAAACCCTTTAGGTATAGTCAACTCGATGATCAGTACAACAACTCCAACTGGGATTGCTTACTTGTAGAATCATCTCTCCCTCGATCAGTTTTCTTCTACTTTTGAAATCCTACACATTGAATGTGTCATGCAGTAACATAAGTTTGTAACATAAATTTTTGAGAAGTGTGGATCCTTCACATTCTCCCTCAACTCATCTTGTTGTCTCATATAGTCATTTAGCTTATGACCACATTATCTGAAGAAACTAGAAGACATCCACGCGTTTGGAATTAGCCTTGGTCTTTTCGACCATGGATGTCTCTCAATCTTCTTCAACTTTGCTTAAGGGCCTCACCCTTGTTAGCATCAACTTTCTTAAAACTTATGCCAACTTTCTTAAAGCTTATCCCTTTGTTGACCTCTGGAACATCTGAATCTAGTTCTGAATGTTCCTCTCAGCAGTTTGAAGCATTCATTGCAACTTTGAGACGGTCAATTTCATGTTACATATGTTTAGATCATTAAAATGATCCCATCATACAACATAAAATTATGACTTATGGAATTTTCTGCTTACAATCGCAGGAGTGCAAATCCTTGATTGAAGAGAATCTTTTGATTCTTGCCTTCTTATAGAGATGTCTAATCACTCAATTTGCATCCATAATCATCTGTTTCCCTTAGAGATTCCATCTCTCTGCAACCCAGCTTTCATAACCCACATTATCCAGAGTGTTAGAGTGCTTTTTGTATGCAACTCTAAGAGCTCTAGTGGTGTTCGTAGCTAATTCCAAAATGATAGGTTGGTCAAGAAAAATTTCTTTTGTGTACATTTGAGAAACCTTCTCAAAACCAGTACCTGCCCATAGATCATATCCTCCCAAGGATATATCTCTGTGACTCAATTTGTGTTTTGATTTTGCTTTATGAAATATAAATTTAACATAATTTGTTAAAACTAAAGTTGGAGATTAAGTTATAAAACACTTGTCTGATTCTAAAATTTAGAATCTGAACTAGGATCCTCGCATACCCTCAATTGAAGTGAACGAAGGCTCACCGCTCCAACTGAGGGAACCAAGGTAGGAACACATCCAATTACAAGTCCATGTAATTCCTGGTTAGGGTTTGTACTTAAAAGTACACGGCATACCATATACTGATACCCTAGGTCAGCCCTAGCTGACAATCGTAGACAAGTCTACCAAGTTTCGACTATGGCCAGAACTAATGTGGCTACTACGCGGAGGTGCACGCATCCACATAGAATTGCCCAACTCATCCAGTCTTTTCCTATATGAACGTTACGCGGAGGCGTACTGACATCCATAGGCTCCAAGTCCTTTTGAGTGTCCAAACTTGGATGGTATCACGCTTGACTTGTAATTATTTGCGAATAAGTGTTTTAATACTCCTGATTGCATATCGATACAATCGAAACTAGAATCATCAATTACAAATCCATGCAAAGATGATTTCTTAACCAATTACATGTAAATCTGATTAAATCCGGTTTTAATCTTTGCATGTGGGTTATAGTTAAACATACATGAAATTCTGATCAGCTAGTCGTGCAAGATGCCACACACAATGTTACACAGAATGTTGTAACGTTGTGTCTGACTTCTTGCGTAGATAATGCAGGACAGTATATATAAAGCTATAAGTAATGACACAGCAGATTGTTTACCCAGTTCGGTGCAACGTCACCTACGTCTGGGGGCTCTCAGCCTAGTGGAAAGATTTCACTTATCAGTAATCCGTCAGAACATACAAGTACCTGTAATCACTCCTAGATCTATACTTTATGCTACGTCTTACAGTGCAATCTATCTCAGGGTCTCCCCCTGAATCCAAGAACGTCTTGATTCCACTCTTCGAGCAATCGCCTTGCTCTGTCGTCTTCAAGTCTTCTTCAAGCTTGGTGGTTGCGTGCAGTTCTTCAACTCACGACTTCAGTAAACCCTCAATCACCTAACTCTCTATAGTTATGTGATACACAACATCCTAAGCTCAATCTGCAATTTCTCAGCCCGCAAACCTTCACGTCTAAGAACCTTGCAAATTGTTGCTAGGAAACAAATAAAGAACCACACCATTGCTAAGGGGGTAGCCTAAGCTTTTATAGCAATCGTGGATGAGTACTAACCCTAAAGGGTTTCCTCTTAATCGTCGTCTTTCTTCTTTTCAGATTAGGAGTCGTTCTGCACTTTCCTAATCGTTTTCTTGCTGCACTGCCGAACCTGCACTTTCCTGATTTCTGTCGATCAGGATGCTTGCCGAGATGCCGTCAACAATGTCACACAAGATGTCGTAGAAGATGCTTCGACATTCTTTGTAACATGTTTCTTCAGTTCCTTCAAAATCAGCCAATCTCGAAAAACGTCGTAACTACAATACATTAACTCATGCATATAAAACTATTCAAACATTCATATCAAACTATATAAATGTAAAGCCTCAAGCATAGTCTAGCCCGTCAAAAACTAAGAAAAATCGAAATGCAAATCCTAAAACTAAGTCTTCTGGATTTGAACCGGTTTCCTTCTTGTGGACTCCCACCGGCTCCGAGCCTCCTTAAGAATCACATCAACTCCATCTTGATTTCTTCTTGCGTCGGTCTTTGTAATTACAATTAAATAAATAAATGAAATTACAGAAGCAACGACACGCAAGCCGTAATTTTACAACCCAAAACTAGCAACTCGCAGATTGCAAAATAAATCGAAATCTAAACCGGGCTTGGCTACACTTCATATTGAAACCAACATGTTGTAAAAAATCATGTTATCACACATCATGTTATCAAACAACAACATGAATTCCAAATTTTAATCTTGCTTAAATGTGGGAAAAAAATCTAGTTTATCGAAACCGGACGGTTTAAATTAATTAGTCGAAATTGAACCAGCTTACCCCCAGTTTATCGACACCATACCGGGTCTGAAATTTTTTGAAATTCTTAGGAAATTCCCCGGGAACCAATACGAGCCAAGAACCGGCTCATGCCCCCGGTCTAATCGGCCAACCATGGATCGCCCAAAATTTACCCGCGGGCTACCAAGGGCGTGGCCATGGACCACCGATCTGGTCGGCCTAGGGCTCGACCATGGAGGATTTCTTGAGAGGGTCGGCCATGAAGGAGGGAATAGGGGAGAGGTTGCCGAAAATATGAGCTAAAAAGGGGAATAAAATATTGTGTAATTATTGTAAAATTAAACCAAAAACTCTGATTTTGAATTTTAAATAAATAATTACACATCTTACCCCTTTAAAATCATAATTGCACTCTTGCCCCATTCATGATTTAAAACCCTAAATGGGCTTCAAGCCCGTTTAACTAAATCCAAATTAAAACCCATATAATTGTGTTTTAATTAGGGTTTAGCTAAACCGGCTCAATTTCCCCAACTCGATTCCTTCAACCGTCTAGTTAAAACCTAGGTCGTAAATCAATCGAATCGTTTTCAATTTGACTAAATTGAAAACCGGATTCTCCCAATTTCCATCCATGCTTATTTGTCATGTATTGTACTTAATGAGTGTGACCCTCTAGGCTCACGAATTGTTGGCAGACTGGTAAAATTACTATTTTACCCTTTCCATCATAAGCAGTCTCTAGCAAGATATTATGATTACCCAACGTTCGTGATTAACGATTATTCGACTTAACCTAGTATCGTACATGTCACTATCCTTTTATCAAACCGATATGTAGATTGATCAATAGGCATAGAATCGTCATCCTAATTTATCAATCACTGTTTCTTGATATTTGAGATGACTGAAAACTGATACTAAGGTATCACCTGGACGGCCGTGCTATTCCTTCAGCCATACTCATCAAGTGGCCTAAACGGATATCTTTCTCATACCGGAGTATGAGTGATAAATCCCTCAGACGTCTTTCGAGTTCACCAGTGTAATTCATAACCAAGCCAGTCACAGCCGTTATGGCTACCCTTTTACAGATAACGTTAGACTAGGTCAAACCTAAAGATTCGTTACATAGTGCACACAAAAACTCCTTGGTCTTAGGATATAATGACAAGCTACGATCCGTGAGTATCTCATGACAGTATCTATGTTGCATACTCACAATCGGGTTGTCTGATATCATCGACATGATGATATCTATGATATAACTCTGGTATGTACTTTGCCATGATCAGTAGAGCGTGATCACAAGGATTTGGTCCCATACTGATCGCTTCATAAAGAAGCTTAGCCTATCAGGGACTCATCAAATGTAATTCTTTCTGATCTACAGTTGACATAGATCAAATTACATTCGATATATTACTACAATAAATTAGTAATATATGCCGATTCATTTATTCGGAAAGATGATAAAACATTACATCTGTAGATCACTTATATATTGGATTGGGGCATAACTCTAACAGGCTTTACCCTTATCACCTCCACCTTTGAAGCTAGTTCCCTTTCTGACCATTAGGACATCCTCGCCACGAGTGACCTTGATGTTCTTCTCGGCCGTTACAAATATTTGATGCAACTCTGAGACGGTCTTGTCCATATCATGCATATAATAGTTCATTAAGAAGCTATCATATGGATGAGGAAGGGATTGCGGAACAAAATCGGCAGCCATCTGATTTTCCACCCCGAGCCCGAGTCGAGTTAGGCCGTCGAGATGTCCCTTCATTATCAGGACATGTGGACCTACAGAACTGCCTGCTGACATTTTGCAGGCGAGGAGTTCCTTGAAAATCCCAAATCTTTCGAGTTGAGTCTTTTCCTTGGACATAACCTTTATCTGCGACATCATCGCTTTAGGGTCCTCAAACAGTTCCATAAACTGCTTCTGGAGCTCCGACGCACCCACCCACGGATTCGGGATCCACTACAAGTGTCGACATCTGGGTGGTATCTCCATTGACTTGAAATTATTTGTGATATGGTTTCGTTTAAATTCCTTGATTGTATCCAGTACAATCAACCTATCAATTACATCTAATGCATTGATGTTTCAATTACCAATTTGTATGCAATTCGTGATTGACTTCTAGTTTTAATCTTTGCATATGGGTGATAGTTTATCATACTTTGCATATACATAAACTAACACTATCATTAATTCATTCATTCATGCATATTCAATATACATAATGAAAATGTGCATAGCATAGCCTATATCTAATTCGATCTTCATAGGGCCGGACTATGAAGATCGAGGGTCCATCCTAAGGCGTAAGAAACAAATGGAATTTGATAAGTCTTCTATTCTTTCGGGCACCACCTTGTCTCTATCCTTAGCGATCTCCCACTAACTTCTTGACTCTCGTCACCATCAAGACTCCCTCTATCTTTACCGCCTAGTCTTTGACTTCAACTTCACTTGGTTGATTGTTACGTTATAAATTGAAATGGAAATAATGATAATTAAAACGACACGCAGGCCGTAAATATTACATACCCAAAACGACTCGCATGTCACAAAGAATAAGTTACAACCAATGAATTTAAGTAAATCAGAAAAACATTCACACACGGGGTCTTGATGGGCTATGCTCTGCACCATGTTACCATACGTTGGGAATTATGGGGTCCAAAAACATGTACACATTAAACCATAACCATAATTTCATCCTAGATCATGCAATATACTAGAAACTAACGTAACAAGGGATTTCGAAATCAACCTATTGAAGGCATTACCCACCCTCTACTGGTATCCGCATAGACACGCCTTGTTTTGAAGCACTGAAGAATTAAGTCTGCCAGAACTATGATTCTTCTCTTCTTGAGAGTTCTCGGTTTTTGAGAAAAATATATCGCATCAGGCTTTTTTTCTCGTCCATTTTCGGCTAACCTCTTCCTGAATGAGAAGATGCCTAAACAGGATCAGGATTCGGCTCCACAATCCGTGAAGCTCGGCTCCATGATTAGTGAAACCGTCGACATGCCACGAACCCCACCACGAGGCCGTGGCCAATCTAAGCCATACCGTGTCCCTTTCTAAGTCGCCACAGCCCGTGGCCAATTTCTTGGTTTGCCACGGTTCCGTGGCCAATTTCTTGGTTGGCCACGGTTCCGTGGCCAATTACTTGGACAAGATGATCCTTTCACCCGCCACGATTCCGTATGCCTTATGATCAATCTAGATGCTGGGCGATAAAGGGATAGTGACCTGTACTACATGAGGTTCAATCGCATCATCGATCATCATGTACGTCGGGTAATCATAACGTCTTACTAGAAACCACTTAAGATGGATCGGGTAAAATGGAATTTTACGCTGATCCGCCGACGTCGGCATGAACCTAGAGGGTCACACACATAGGATATAGATTATGATAGTCAAGGAAAGGTCGGAGACACTCGAGAGAGAGGCATGGCAAAACTGGACGTTTTGGGCCATGAATATATGGAATTGGATGTGACACGCGAATCGAGAAAGACTAAGTCTGTCGTCGATGTCGCGTCAGACTTTGTATGATAAGTTCAAGGGTGAGATGGACGCGGCACGGGACCTCATGGCCGAAGCATTGGGCTTCGTGCCACGAGGCCCTAATCGCCGGCCCAACCTAGGCTCAATAGTGGAGCAAAGGCTGGGTCCCTTCCTCCACTAACTTTGGTTAAGTGGATGATGACTAAATACACACTATCCTAATATTGTTGGGTAAGTGTGATTAATGGAGGCCACCCAATGACCATCATCATTTCCTTTAACCCAACACACATCAATTCAAATACACATCTACCCACACAACACTCACGAAATATCAAAAAGTCTTGTGTGCTTCTCTCCCCCTCTAGTAGCTCTTGGCCGAGACCTCCAAGCCTACCCTCTCTTGCTCTCTCTTCTATTCTAGTAAGGTAGAAGAGTGTAGGATCCTCAAGTGATCATCCTATCTGTGTGAACTTGGCTAGAGTTGAAGATTCGAAGCGTTCTTCAAACCGATTCGAACAAACCGAAGGTAAACTTGTGATTTAATGGTTTGATGTTCTTGGACAGTTTTTGGGGTATATATATTCTTGCTTCCATTGCCATGGTGTTCTTGGTAACCCCAAATTTACAGTCCTAATGGTCAGAAATGGAACTAGCTTCAAAACTAGAGATGATAAGGGTAAAGCCCCTATGCACTTGGCAGGCAAGATGAGACTACCTTTACTTCCTAAACCTCCTAAAGTCGGGGAGGCGAAAAAGAAAAAGGAATCAGTTTGCTTCTACTGTCAACAGCCCGGTCATTGGAAGAGAGACTGCAGAAAGTTCCAGGATGATCAGAAGAAGGGCGGTGGGGCCGCATCTTCCTCATGTATTTTCTTTTTAGAGCTAAATCTCTCTGTTTCGGATTCATGGGTATTAGATACTAGAGATGAATCTCATATCTGTATAAGTGTGCAAGTGTTGGAAAATAGAAGGGATTTGGGCAAGAACGAGGTGGACCTAAGAGTTGGGAACAAAGTTCGGGTTGCCGCGACTGCTGTAGGATCCGTTAGACTTGTTTTGCCTAGTGGCCTTGTTCTTGTACTTCATAATGTGTATTTTGTACCTACTTTCAGCAGGAACATTATATCCATTTCCTTACTAGATAAGGAAGGATTTTCTTTTGTGATCGAAAATGGAAGTTTTAATATAAAATGTGATAACGTACATTATGCAAGTGCAAGTACAGTTGGTGGTTTGTATGTATTGAATATGGAAAGCCCCAATTCAAATAAGCTCTATAACGTTAATACTAAAAGGTTTAAATCTGATGATTTGAATCAAACTCTAATATGGCACTGTCGTTTGGGCCACATAAACGTGAGGCGCGTCTTAGCACTTCACAAGTGTGGGCTGCTAAGTCCATTCGAATTCCATTCGATTGAGAGATGTGAGGCTTGTTTGATAGGCAAGATGACTAGAGCGCCCTTCATCGGGAGAGGTGAAAGGGCGAATGACCTATTGGCCCTAATACTCCATAGCGCCCAACATCACATACGCCCGGTCTAGGACGTATTCCTTGCGTTCCAACTTGAACACAAGTCGTAGGTTCCTGTCCCAGTTCAGATAGTTTGTCCCGTTGAGCTTACCCTTTTCGAGGATATGCCTCAACTAAAAACTGTTTGAGTTTGTTGAATTTTTCGCGATTAATCTACACAAGGAAAGTAAATATAATCAGAAATTTGAATAAATTTACGAAGATCCTGAATAAACTCCAACCACTCGATTCTAAGTTAATAGAATTTAAAACCAAGACCCATGATTCATGAATCGAAGTACGCTAAGGCGCACCACTTATATAGGTAGGACATGCATCCAATTACACCTCGTGCAATTGGGTCTAATTACAACCCGTGTAATTCTTGGCAAGGGTCTGTACGATAGTACACGGCATACCCTTTCTGACACCCTGGCTCGACCCTGGTTGAGAATCACTGTTAAGTCAACCAAATCATGTATCCAAAGTCCGATAAAGATGCTCCGCTAAGGCACACGACATCTAGATAGAACTTTAGCAAACTTGTATAGAGCACACTTTCGAAGATGCTCCGCTAAGGCGCACGACATCAACAAAGTGGAGAACTATACAAGCTTATGATTTTGGGTTGGTGTCTCACTTGACTTAAAATTATTCGTGATTGGTTGAGTTTAAATCAATAATATCCGATACAATTAGGAACCTGTCATCAACAACCCGTGTTATGACGTTTCTAATTTATCTCACATTATCTTCTTCGAAACCGTCATTTAAAACCCGTGCAAAGACAATTTCAAAATTGAACACATCCATCACAACCCTTGCGACGATGGTTCACAATGCTTTTAACATGCAAACAATTAATCCGATTTTAATCTTTCCATGTTGGTGATAGCTTTGCATAAAATAAGCTAAGCATGCTCGCAATCAAATTTATCATTCTAATAAATTCTAGCATGCATTAAAGCGTTAAACATGCATAAATAGCCCAAGGTAAAGTCCTAAGTATTCTATGAGACGAAAACTCCATGAGCTCTTCTCGTCATCACCACTTAGGGCCACTCTCACTAGCTCGTGGACTTCCTCGAAGATTGTCAACGTTTCCGGTTTCCATCCTTCTCGACTTGAGCAATTAATTACAATTAATACTCGGTTCATAGACCGGATGAAAGAATAATTGCACTTTATCACTAGCGGTTCGCAGCCCGCATAAAAGAATAATTTACACGTTACAATCTAACGGTTCGCAGACCGTTTTAAAAAGTGATAAATAATTAAACGCTATTGGGCTATCTATGCACCATGAATATCATCTCATCAAACAATATGTTATCATACAAGCATATTGTCAAACAAGATACAATTCCGGTTTTAATTTTCATGTTCACGTTGCTCGGTCGGGTTTATCGAAACTAGACTTTTTTGAAAAATCGGTTTATCGAAACCGTTCAAATCTAAGAATTTTCAAAACATTGGATTGCGGGTTTGTGCCACGGATCAAACACCGTGCAAAAAAACCACCAGGGTCCAAACCAAGTTGGCTGAAACCCACTTGGGTCGAGCCCATACGCACCGACGCGCTAGGGTTTGGCAACCCTAGCCGTTGGGCCTCCTTCACCGGCCTCGGCCACTTGCAGGCCACTGCCGGGGCAGAAGCGGGACGAGCACGTCACCGTGACCATCTAATGGCCCCCGCTCGGTCCCCTTTTCCGGCTCCCCGAGAGTCCCGTTTCCGGCGACCCGACAAATCCAATTTTTTTCGAAGATTTCCAGATTTGATATATGTTTAAAACTTCATTTTCATGGCATATAAAACCCATATACAATAAATAAAAATATTATAGCAACAAGGCATGCAAAATAACACCGAAAACGATACAAACATAGATTTAAGAGGGTAACCGTCCTCTGATACCACTGTAGGAACTTTGGGGCTATCAAGAACTTATATGGCAGCGGAAGCAACATATATAAACCCCAAGAACAGTCCAAGAACATCAAACCATTAAATCTCAAGGCAAAACCGAAATCACAACTTTACCTTCGGTTTGTTCGAATCGGTTTGAAGAACGCTTCGGATCTTCAACTCTAGCCAATTCCACACGGATAGGATGATCACTTGAGGATCCTACACTCTTCTACCTTACTAGAATAGAAGAGAGAGCAAAAGGGGAGAGCTCCTTGGAGGCCTCGGCCAAGGATGAAGAAAGGGAAGAGAGAGAGAGCACCAACTTGTGATATTTTGGTGTGTATTGGTTATTGTAATTGTGAATTAATATTTCTTGGTTTAAGAGAAGATGATAATGGTCATTGGGTGGCCCACCTTTAATCACATTTACCAAACATAGATTAGGTTTAGTGTGTGTCTAGTCATCATCCACTTAACCAAAGTTAGTGGAGAAAGGGACCCACCCTTTGCTCCACTATTGGGCCTTGGTTGGGCCGGCCACTAGGGCCTCGTGGTATGAAGCCCAGCTCTTTGGCCATGAGGTCCCGTGCCGCGTCCAACTTACCCCCGAAATTATCGTACAAAGTCTGACGCGACATCGACGAAAGACTTAGTCTTTCTCAATTGGGGTAATTACAAATCAGTGCACCCGTCGAAACCTCATTTCAGGATTGGTACCCCAAATTTGAAAAAAAAATTCTCGGTCCCCCAAGTTTAAGACGTTAACACTTTAGTCCAAATGCAGTTAAATCTAACAATGATATTTTTATAATGACCAAAATGCCCTCCCTACATAATTTTTAATTTTATATAAGGATAATTATGAAATTACCATTCTACCCCTAATTGAATGATAAACTAAACTAATGGATTGAGGACAAGATGGTCTTTGCAAATAAACAAACAAAATAATTAATTTTTATAAATAACCTATGAAATTTCAATTATACCCTTCTTCTTTAACACTATCTATACACTCCTCTAACCTAATCTCTACAACACACAAGACCAAATCAACTCTGCAACACACAACAACACATAAACGTGAATGGCATAAACATCAACACACAACACACATAAACACGATTATGTTTGTGGCCTCCGCTCTGTTATAGGGAAGGCAACCTCGTCGATGTCGATCTCCACCAGGAGCCCACTACCCAAGAGGCCCTCGAGCTGCTCATGAAGCTCGCTGAGACCAAGCCCAGGTTCCTCTGAAAGCAGCTAGTGGCCGACATTGGGTTGTTGGGTCTAGTTGAGATCGATCTGTTTGAAAGAGATTACCACGGGTTCCAATCGATAAATATCATGCAACAGACGTTATGTAACCGTGGTGATCGATGCAAGCTATGATCTTAATATTGTTGCTACGTTTAAATGTTGGCATGATTTTTAGTGCAAAAGTAAGAAGTCGTGCAACATGTTACATGACATGTGGAGCGACTTGTTACGAGCCGAAGATTAGGAAAGTCTGAAGCTTTCCTAGTTCGACGAAGCTTGGAACAAAAGAAGAAAGACGCCACGAAGACTTGGAGCGCAAGAGAATGACGTCGACAAGTCAGGCGACTTCCAGCTGGCAGTAACACGTCAGCAATAGGCGGCAACTCTACTTGCCTGATTTATTCAGGAAGCCAGAACAGGCAAGACGACTTCCAGCTGTCGTGGAAGGCGGCAACAACTTGCCTGACTTTCCTGTTCCTGGTCCGAGGAGGATTAGGAATGTGAGCTACTATAAAAAGCCCTTGGCTTCCCATTAGCAGATCATCCGTTCTTATTCTAAACTGCAAGATTTCCCAGAGCTCTTAACCGTGCACCATCAGCGTGTTGAGAGGCTGATTAAGATTCAATAGAACAGATCTTTGCTCCGATCAAACACTAAGTCACGAGGACTAAGTGTTCAGGATCGGCTAGGGTTTTTGTTTGTGATTGAAGATTCACAACGCCGTCCAAGAAGACAACGGCACCGAGCATAGGCTTGCTCGAAGGGTGGAATTGAGGGAATCTCAAAGACAGGGGGAGAGGCTCCTGGTCGAGGTGATTCACGGTGAGATCTATAGTAGCTTAGGAAAATAGCTTGTGTGATAGCTAGTTGGTGCTTGAAGTTGTACTATTGACTACCTGATAGTGAAAAGCCTTTCCACTGGCAAAGTGCCCCCAGACGTAGGTGCGGAGTCACCGAACTGGGTAATCATCTCTGGTGTCGTTATTATCTGTTTACTGTTTTACTTACGATTTACGTTTTAGGCAAGTAGTCGATCCACAAGTTACGACTTTGGGTTTGACTTCTTGACTCGGCTAGGATTCAGAATTTCAATTGGTATCAGAGGAGGCACCTTTTCTTTTAGGTGATTTTCCTGCAAAATTTCTGAATAGCCAATATGGACTCAAAGGAAGGAGGTTCAGTAAATCGACCACCAGTTCTTGACGGAACAAATTATGGGTACTGGAAAGCTCGGATGTGTGCCTTTTTAAAGTCCCTCGACAGCAAAACCTGGAAATCAATCATCAATGGATGGGAGGAACCTCACTATGCTGATGCTCATGGAAATCAAACTAGCATCAAACCAGAAAAGGAGTGGAGCATGGAAGAAGATGAAGCCGCCCTAGGTAATTCTCGTGCACTCAATGCTATTTTTAATGGAGTAGACAAGAATGTGTTTCGACTCATCAACACATGCACAAGTGCCAAAATTGCCTGGGACACGCTTGCTGTTGCTTACGAGGGTACGTCCAAAGTCAAAGAGCAGAAGTTACAGTATCTCACGACTAACTTTGAGGCCCTGACCATGAATGAAGACGAAACGATTGCGGAGTTTAATGTGCGCATCAAGGATCTGGCCAATGAATCATATTCACTTGGCAAGCTTATGACCGATGAAGATTTAGTCAGAAAAACGCTGAGAGCTCTAAGTCCCAGATTCAAGATGAAGATAACAGCCATAGAAGAAGTCCATGACTTGAAGACACTGAAGTTTGACGAGCTCATGGGATCTCTAATGACTTTCGAGCTCTCCCTACCTCTTATCGAGAAGAAACACAAAGGTGTGGCTTTCAAAAGTTCTACTCAGAAGCAGAAGAACTCAACGCACTCTGATTCAGATAGTGACATTGAGGAAACTATCGCCATGCTGGCCAAAAACTACAACAAAGTCATGAAAAGATTCGGCCAGATGACAGGGAGGAATGTCACTCGAGAAGTCAGAGACAAGCCGCAACACAAGTTTCAGAAGCTCGAAAACACAAACGATGGTAGACGGGGAGAGCGATCAGGTAAAGGAGTTCAGTGTTTTGAATGTGAGGGGTATGGACACATGCAGAAGGAATGTCCCAACTTCTTGAAGAATTAAAAGAAGGGATTCAATGCCTCTCTAACTGACGATGAAGATGAGGAAGACAGTGACCTTGAGCATACAAGTAACTACGTTGCTTTCACTTCCTCCACATTAGATCAACCTGCTGAAAGCTCAAAGAAGTATGACTCTGATGATGAGCTATCCGATGAGACCCTCAACAACGCTTACAACGAATGGTATGTCAAGTGGCTTGAAGACTCTCAGGTAATCGAAAAACAGAATGCTCTCATTCTTACTCTTAATGAAGACAAGTCAAGACTTCTTGAGACGACTATTAATCTCAAAAAGGAAGTTTCTTGACTAAAAGGCGAGTTAGAGCAGGTCACCAAGTCTGTAAAGATGATGAATCCAAGTACTAACACTCTGGACCAAATACTTTCGATCGGGAAACCATCTTGGATATTCGAAAGAAGCCTCATCATCGCACACCGTCTTCGTCCCTCAGAAGGTTGTCCCCCTGAAGCCACGACAGAAGTCTCCTAACTTCACGCCTGACCAAGCGACCAAAAAGCCTTCTACCCTGGCCACTTCAAAAACCCAGAACAAAAGACATAATTGGGTTTGTCATCACTATGGACGAAGAGGACATATTCGACCCTTCTGCTATCAGCTATATGGGAAGAGCTTGGTCAAGAAAAGGACCACCATCAAGAAAAGCCAACCACTGAAGGAATGGCGAGTCAAGGAGGTAAACTATCGAGCTAACATCGCGTACACCGCTCTAAAGGCTTCAACCAGCAAAGATTGGTACTTTGATAGTGGATCCTCTCGATATATGACGGGTAATAGCTCTTTCTTGGTCACTTTAATACCTTGCAAAAATAGCTTCGTCACTTTTGGAGATGGAGTAAAAGCAAGAGTACTCGGGAAAGGAAAACTCAATCTTCCCAACTCTCCATGTCTGAAAGAAGCTCTACTTGTAGAAGGCCTCACAGCAAATCTCATCAGCATAAGTCAAATATGCGATTTAAATCTGGATGTCCACTTCACTCGTGACAAGTGCTCGGTCAAAGACGAACAACAGAAGGAAGTCATGACAGGCCACAGGTCCCTTGACAATTGTTATCTATGGTCCCCAACAGCCACAACTTTGCCAACCAAGTGCCTATTGTCCAAAGCTCAAGAGACCTATGGCATCAAAAACTTGGTCACATCAATTTGAGCAGCATGCAAAAGATTCTCTCTGAAAAAGCGATCATTGGAGTTCCCAACCTCAAGATCATTGAAGGAAAAATCTGTGGAGAATGCCAGATTGGGAAACAAGTCAAGACGTCACACAAGAAGGTACAACATCTTACTACTTCTCGTGTCCTAGAACTTCTTAATGTTGACCTTATGGGACCAATGCAAGTAGAAAGTCTAGGAGGGAAGAAGTACATATTTGTATGTGTAGACGACTTCTTGAGGTACACTTGCGTAGACTTTATTTGAGAAAAGTCAGACACCTTCTCAGTCTTTGAAGCCCTATGTCGGAGAGTTCAACGAGAAAAGAGAGAAGTCATTGAAAAAGTCGTTCGACTTCGAAGCGATCATGGAAAGGAGTTTGAGAACATCAGCTTCGCAAATTTCTGTGATGCTGAAGGAATTGCACACGAATTTTCTGCTCCCATCACTCCTCAGCAAAACGGGATCGTTGAAAGGAAAAATCGTACTCTTCAAGAAATGGCAAGAGTCATGATGTTAGCTAAAGACATCCCGCAGCACTTCTGGGCTGAAGCTTTGAATACGGCGTGCCATATTCATAATAGAGTGACTCTCCGCCCTGGAACTTCACTTACTCTTTATGAAATATGGAGGGGGAGGAAGCCGAATGTCAAATATTTCCATGTCTTTAGATCGATCTGCTACATACTTGCAGATAGGGAACCCCGACGCAAACTTGATCCTAAGAGCGACGAAGGGATCTTCCTCGGGTACTCCAGAAATAGTCTGGCTTTTCGTGTATTCAACAAACGCACCCGGACTATCATGGAATCCATCAATGTCGTGATTGATGACAGTAACGAGCAACCCAGTGACGAGGACGAAGAAGTCCTAAATCTCTCAGGAGATGTCACACCAGAAGTTAGAGGAGAAGTCAAACCAGAAGTCAATAGCGATGAGCGCAGCAAAGAGTCTGAAGACGAAATCCTAATCTCCCATAAGGCAAAAAGCTCCATCAAGAAGAATTCAGAAAGATCATCGACCCCAGGATGTGATTGGAGACATTAATGAGGGAGTGCGGACTCGAAAAAAGGCATCTCTTGACTACAACGAGATGATAGGTAACGTTTGCTTTATTTCCAAAATTGAGCCAAAGAATATACAAGAGGCCATCAATGATGAGTACTGGGTCTGCGCCATGCAAGAAGAATTGGTTCAATTTGCAAGGAATGAAGTCTGGGAACTAGTACCCAAGCCTGACAATGTGAATGTGATCAGGACAAAGTGGATATACAAAAACAAGTCTGGCGAGCAAGGAAACATCACTCGAAACAAAGCGAGACTGGTGGCTCAAGGATACACACAAGTCGAAGGAGTCGACTTTGAAGAAACTTTTGCTCCGGTAGCCAGACTGGAAGCCATACGACTTCTTCTCAGCATCGCATGTCATCTGCGTTTCAAACTCTATCAAATGGATGTCAAGAGTGCCTTCCTTAATGGAAATCTCAACGAAGAAGTCTATGTAGCCCAACCAAAGGGATTCGAAGACCATGACTCTCCGCATCATGTCTACAAGCTAAAGAAAGCCCTCTGCGGACTCAAACAAGCTCCACGAGCATGGTATGAACGTCTTACCCAATTCCTTGTACATAATGGCTATATTCGAGGGGGAGTAGACAAAACTCTCTTTGTGAAGAAGGAAGGAAGGGACATCATGATTGCTCAAATATATGTCGACGACAAGATGGTGGAACGTTTCGTCCAACATATGCAGTCTGAATTTGAGATGAGTATGGTCGGTAAGCTCACATACTTCTTAGGCTTCCAGATCAAGCAGATGTCAGATGGTATATTTATCTCCCAAAGCAAATACGCAAAGAATATTGTCAAGGAGTTCGGGTTAAAAAAGGCCTCACACAAGAGAACTCCTATTGCCACACATGACAAATGTACAAAGGACGAGATGGGAGAATCAGTTGATCAAAGCCTTTATCGAAGCATAATAGGAAGTCTCCTCTATCTAACAGCAAGTCGACCCGACATCGCTTACTCCGTGGGAGTCTGTGCTCGATATCAAGCCAATCCAAAAGTCATTCACTTGGATCATGCAAAGAGGATCATAAGGTACATCTCGGGAACCTCTGAATTGGGTTTACTATATTCCTTTGATACCTCTCCTACTCTGGTTGGATACTGTGATGCTAACTGGCCGGGAAGCACACCAGATCGAAGAAGTACCTCTGGAGGTTGTTTCTACCTGGGGAACAATATTGTATCGTGGTTCAGCAAAAAGCAAAATTGTATTGCTTTGTCTACTGCTGAGTCCGAATATATTGCAGCCGGAAGTAGCTGTACTCAGCTTCTTTGGATGAAACAAATGTTGGCAGAGTATGGAGTCAAGCAAGAAGTCATGACTTTGTTCTGTGACAACATTAGTGCAATCAACATCTCGAAGAATCTAGTCCAACACAGCAAAACAAAGCATATCGACATTAGGCACCACTTTATTCGAGAGCTTATAGAAGATAAGAAGATTAAGCTCGAGTATATACCCACCGAGAAACAAGTCGCTGACATCTTTACCAAAGCATTAGATGCTAATAGGTTTGAAAGTCTGAGGTCATCCCTTGGACTTTGCTGTCTAGAGTAACCAGAAGTCAAGAAAGAAGAGGAGAGCTTTTGGTGAATTTTTGCTCTCTCTCTATCTGAACCAGGCAGGGTCCACAAAATCTAGCTGGGCCCAAATCTCATTATCAGAAGCCCAGGTGGAATTATTTGTTTAAAAATTCAAAAAAGGGGAATGATTGAAAAACTGACGACAATCCAATCAGCTCTCAACCCCCCTTCAACTTCTGCAGAAAAGGCTCTGCATCTCCTCAACCTTTTGAAACCGCTAGGGCACCACAAATCAAAATTTCTGCAACTGAAAGATTTTGTTCTCTCCTCTCAAGAGCAAATCCTATCTAGCTTTTTGCCAAATGGTCGATACTCGAAGCGGACGAATACCATCTGCCTCCAAGGCGCTACGAGCAAAAATAAGGGCAAAAGTGATTGCCAAGAAGTTGTCGGCCTCTAAATCGACGACAAACAAGCATGGAGTAAGGATTCAAGGAGGAAAAGTCTCAGGGGAAAGTTCGGCAGCACCTCAGGGAGTAACGACTGCACCTCCAACTATCACACCAGAAGAGGCAACTCACGTCGTTGAGAAGGACAACACTCTAGCCGAATCTGCGAACAAAGAAGAGGAAGCTTCTCTCTCTACTCCGACTCCAACACAAGGTAAATCTGCTATCCTCTCTGAAGAAAACGCGATAGAAGTAAGCCTGCCTGTGGAGAATCTAGAAACCCTTAATGAAAATCCGGAAGCTATTCCAAAAGTCACTCGACCTTTAGAGGAACTTGTTGATATCGAAGAAATAGTCGACACTGAAACCATGGAGAAGGAAGAAGTTGTGCCCAAAAGGGCTGAGAGAAGGAAGCTACCAACACGAAGGTTGGTTGATGAAGAAGAAGAACCTCAAATTCCGAGGAGATTGACCCCAAAGAGGAAAGCCACAGAGAAAGGAGGAGCATTTGCGTCTAAACAGCCGAAGAAGTCAAGAAGGAAGTCACTGACTACTGCAGTAACCTCTACTCCTAAAGAAGAGGAATCTGAAGAAGAAGACACCCAGATTGTGCTACCACGAGTCAAAA
Organism: Geranium rotundifolium; assembly: GCA_963920655.1. NCBI lineage: Eukaryota > Viridiplantae > Streptophyta > Magnoliopsida > Geraniales > Geraniaceae > Geranium > Geranium rotundifolium. The sequence goes on along the minus strand of OY987322.1, from coordinate 12,901,379 downwards.
AGGCAATGGGAGGGCAGAAACTCCCCAAGAATGTTCCTAAAGCTCCTACGGACAATGTCACTTTCCACTCTGTAGACAATGCGGTTAAGTGGCAGTATGTATACCAGCGCAAAATCTATCCAGAAAGAGAACTTTCCACAGAGGCGCAGGGGATAAACTCGATCGTGGAACTTCTCCGAAGAGCAGGTCTGGCCAATACGGTCATAAATATTGGGCCATTCTACCCATCATTGGTCAAAGAGTTTATTGTCAACCTATCAAGCGAGTTTGATGATCCAGAAGACGCTGAATACAGAAAGGTGTTCGTTCGGGGAGAATGTTTCGAGATATCTGCTACAACCATCAATACCTATTTTGGCAGAGAAGACCCAGAAGTCATTCCAGAAGTCCCGCACTTGAACAAAGTAGCGGTCGAGATCACTGGAGGACGGAAGAAGGTCTGGCCCGTCAAAGACACTATTGCTACTACTGAGCTTACAGCAAAATATTCAATTCTCTACCGCATTGTTCTGGCTAATTGGGCACCTTCTACGCATGGGTCAAGCATCAAAACCGAATTGGCTAAACTCATTTACCAAATAGGTACGCAGTCTTCACTTGATTTTGGCGCTTATGTCATTGAACATCTAGTCAAGCACGCCAAATCATGTGCTATCAAACTTCCTATCGGGTTTCCTTCCTTGATCACCGGTCTCCTTCTCCAACAATCTCCTCACATTGTTCGAGAGTCGGATATTACGGCTAAGAAGCCACTGCCCCTTGCTATAAGTCTCAAGAACTTCGAAGGCAAGCATTTGAAGGACCTCGCACTTCCTATGGCCAAAGCATCAGGAGCTGGTTCATGCTCTCGACCTTCAGGACCAATTGGCAGTAGGATGGAGGAAGAATTGGTTGAGATGATCGACAATCTGGAGAAGTCAATTGCGATGCTATCAACCCGCAAAGTCGCCTGTGAAACTCTTCTCGATGACCTCCGCTCTGCTGCTGCTGCTGAAGATGATGTTAACGACTCCACATCATTTTAAGTATTTTTCTGAACTTGCTATGATAACTTTGTTCCACACACTTTTAAATCCTCGGGGTCTATCCGAGTTACTTTCCGCACACTATGACTGTTTATTTTTGGATATTTGCTCATGGTTGAGCTGGATATTTTCTCATGTTTGAGCTGTTTAGTTTTGCTCATGGTGTGAACTGGTGTTTACCCTGCTGTTTAGTAGAATATCATTGTATGATTGCCTTTGGCAATATTATTAGACAAACAGGGGGAGATAAATGTGATACGACAGATGTCGCGCCAGAAGCTACACCTGAAGTTTCGCCAGAAGTCGCCGCTCCAGAAGCCGCTCCAGAAGATACACCAGAAAGACGCACAAGAAGTCGCATCAGAAGTCACATAACTTGCTGTGTGCGTAACTACCTCAAGGTGACGACGATGTGCCTGCTTGGAGTAAAGAAGTCACATCACTTACTGTGCGTAACTGCCACAAGATAAATCACTTGCTGTGCGTAACTGCCACAAGATGACGATGGGCTTAAAAAGGTGTTTGCCTAAAAAATTGCCAAAGGGGGAGATTGTTGCTACGTTTAAATGTTGGCATGATTTTTTAGTGCAAAAGTAAGAAGTCGTGCAACATGTTACATGACATGTGGAGCGTGCCTAAAAAATTGCCAAAGGGGGAGATTGTTGCTACGTTTAAATGTTGGCATGATTTTTTAGTGTAAAAGTAAGAAGTCGTGCAACATGTTACATGACATGTGGAGCGACTTGTTACAAGCCGAAGATTAGGAAAGTCTGAAGCTTTCCTAGTTCGACGAAGCTTGGAGCGAAAGAAGAAAGACGCCACGAAGACTTGGAGCGCGACGACTTCCAGCTGTCGTGGAAGGCGGCAACAACTTGCCTGACTTTCCTGTTCCTGGTCCGAGGAGGATTAGGAATGTGAGCTGCTATAAAAAGCCCTTGGCTTCCCATTAGCAGAATATCCGTTCTTGTTCTAAACTGCAAGATTTCTCAGAGCTCTTAACCGTGCACCATCGGCGTGTTGAGAGGCTGATTAAGATTCGATAGAACGGGTCTTTGCTCCGATCAAACACTAAGTCACGAGGACTAAGTGTTCATGATCGGTTAGGGTTTTTGTTTGTGATTGAAGATTCACAACGCCGTCCAAGAAGACAACGACACCGAGCATAGGCTTGCTCGAAGGGTGGAATTGAGGGAATCTCAAAGACAGGGGGAGAGGCTCCTGGTCGAGGTGATTCACGGTGAGATCTATTGTAGCTTAGGACAATAGCTTGTGTGATAGCTAGTTGGTGCTTGAAGTTGTACTATTGACTACCTGATAGTGAAAAATGTTTCCACTGGCAAAGTGCCCCCAGACGTAGGTGCGGAGTCACCGAACTGGGTAATCATCTCTGGTGTCATTATTATCTGTTTACTGTTTTACTTACGATTTACGTTTTAGGCAAGTAGTCGATCCACAAGTTACGACTTTGGGTTCGACTTCTTGACTCGGCTAGGATTCAGAATTTCAAATGTAAATTCAACATGTTATGTATACCTTTTGAATCTGAAAATTACCTCTTCTAATTGATGAAAACACAAGCTTAGTGTTTCTCTATTAGGTCCACACAAGCACCACAACCGAAGAAGGTTTTCACTCAAACTTTTGCTATGAATTTTGAGAGAAGTTTGACAACAATGGAGGATGAGAGGGGAGAGAGAATTCGGCAATGAGGGAGAGAGGATGAGGGAATTAGTTGCTGAAAATTAGAGAAGATAATGGAAGATATATTGTAATTTTAATTTGAAAAATAAAATTGAATTTCAAATTAAAATTGCATATCTATCCTACATAAAATCTTATTTGCATTTGTTCTCATTCATAACTTAAATCCCTAAATGGGTTTTAAGCCCGTTTAACTAAAACCCAAATTAAACCCATTAACTTGAGTTCTAATTTCGGTTTAGACAAAACGGCTCAATTTCCTCGAATTGATTTCTTCAACCGTCTGGTCAAAACCTTAGGCTAGAAAACTACTGAATCGTTCTCAATTTTCATCCTTAATTGTTGTCATGTATCGTGCTTAATGTGTGTGACCCTCTAGGCTCACGAACAATTGGCAGACTAGTAAAATTACTATTTTACCCTTTCTATCATAAGTGGTCTCTAGCAAGACATTATGATTATCCAATGTTCGTGGTTATTGATTATTCGACTTAACCTGTTATCGTACATGTCACTGTCCTTTTATCAAACCGATATCCAGATTGATCAATAGGCATAGAATGGTCATCCTAATTTATCAATCACTGTTTCTTGATATCTGAGATGACTGAAAACTGATACTAAGGTATCACCTGCACGGACGTGCTATTCCTTCAGTCATACTCATCAAGTGGCCTAAACGGATATCTTTCTCATACCGAAGTATGAGTGATAAACCCCTCAGACGCCTTTTGAGTTCACTAGTGCAACAAATATCAAAGCCAATCGAAGTCGTTATAGTTACCCTTTTACAGATAACGTTAGACTAGGTCAAACTTAGGTATTCGTTACATAGTGTACACAAAGACTCATTGTTCTTAGGATATAATGACAAGCTACGATATGTGAGTATCTCATGACTGGATCTATGTAGCATACTCACAATCGGGTTGTACGATATCATCGTCCTGATGGTATCTATGATTTAACTCCGGCACGCACTTTGCCATGATCAGTAGAGCATGATCACAATGAGTTAGTCTCATACTAATCGCTTCAGAAGAAGCTTAGCTGATCAGGGACTTTATCGAATGCAATTCTTTCTGATCTATAGTTCTACTATAAGTGGTTACACACATTATGACATAGATCAAATCACATTAGATATATTACTACAACACATTAGTAATTTTATGCCTTTTATTATGTAGAATAATGATGTCCGTTACAATATAGATTGAGGAATTATATTGGAGTAGGGCACAAACTTAACAATATCCCACTTGTCCCTAGTTCCAACCTAAGTTCCAATCTATCCCCATAGACTTCACGTGCGCCTCATGCTTAGGCTGCGGTAAAGCCTTTGTCAAGGGATCAACAACATTGTCATCAGTCGGTACATAAGTAATCTCCACATCACCATTATCTATATATTCTCTGATAATGTGATACTTCCTCTGTATGTGTTTAGTTCTGTTGTGGAATCTGGGGTCTTGAGCTAATGCTATGGCTCCAGTGTTGTCACACAACAAGCTTACCGGATCAGACGCTCGCGGCATTACATCTAATCCGGTTAGAAAGCTTCTAACCCATACGGCTTCCTTAGCTGCTTATGCTGCAGCTATGTATTCAGCCTCTGTTGTAGAATTGGCAGTCGTGGCTTCCTTGAAGCTCTTCCAGCTGAATGTTCCGCGATTTAACACGAATACAAATCCTGCCTGTGATTTGAAATCATCAGGATCTGTCTGAAAGCTAGCATCAACATATCCTTTAACTGCTAGTTCTCCATCCTTCCCACCATACACTAGGAATGCATCTTTAGTTCTCCTTAGATATTTATGGATACTCTTGACAGCAGTACAGTGCTCCTGGCCTGGGTTAGATTGATATCTGCTGGTACAGCTTAACGCGAACGAGATGTCTGGTCTCGTACAAATCATAGCATACATGATGGATCCCACCGCCGAAGCATATGGGATCTTACTCATTTTGCTTAGCTCATCAGGATTCTTAGGACTCTGTTGTTTGCTGAACTTAATGCCATGCCGCATGGGTAGGTATCCCTTCTTAGAATCAAGTATTGAGAATCTTCTCAACACTTTATCTATGTAAGTGCTCTGACTTAGGCCCAATATTCTTTTGGGTCGATCTCTGTGGATCTTGATGCCCATAATGAAAGCAGCATCACCTAAGTCCTTCATCGAGAAACATTTCCCTAACCAAGCTTTAACTTCAAGCAAGGTTGGGATGTCATTCCCGATGATCAGTATGTCATCGACATATAGCACTAGGAATACTATTTCACTCCCACTCGCTTTCTTATATACGCAAGGTTAACTTTCGTTTTTGAAAAAACCGAATTCCCTTACGGCTTCATCAAAACGAATGTTCCAACTCCGTGAAGCTATCTTTAATCCATAAATGGATCTAAGCAACTTGCAAATCTTTCCGGGATTCTCTGGATCAATAAAACCCTCGGGTTGTGTCATATACACATCCTCTTTTAAGTTCCCGTTAAGGAAGGCGGTTTTGACATCCATCTGCCATATCTCATAGTCGTAGTATGCTGCTATGACTAGAATGATCCAGATAGATTTGACTATAGCCACAGGTGAAAAAGTCTCGTCATAGTCGATACCTTCGATCTGGCGATAACCTTTCGCAACCAGTCTAGCTTTATAGGTCTGAGGCTTTCCATCCATGTCGGTCTTAATTTTATAGACTCATTTGCAACCGATGGGTTTCATCCCAGGGGTTTGATCCACCAAGCGCCAGACTTGGTTGTCGGACATGGATTTCATTTCCTCATTCATGGCGTTCTGCCATTTTTCGGAGTCTAGACTGGCCAAAGCTTGTCTGTAGGTTTCTGGATCATCCCGATCCACTAACATCAAGTCATTTCCTTCAGTGGCTAGAAAGCCATATCTGATAGGAGCTTGACGAGATCTCTCAGACCTTCTTGGACCATTTAGAATAGGTGTAGGGATTGGTTCTTGATCAATGACCTCTTCTGGCTCCTGTATTTCTACATTCGGCATAGTAGGTTGCTCCGTATCTTCTTGAATTTCTTCAAGCTGCACGGCACTCCTACTAGCATTTTTGGAAATAAATTCCTTTTCCAAAAATACCCCTCCTCGAGCAATAAAAACTTTGTTCTCGCTGGGTTTGTAGAAATAGTACCCCCTTGTTTCTTTGGGGTACCCCACAAAGACACACTTGTCTGATTTAGGTTCGAGCTTATCGCCTAACAGACGCTTGACGTAAGCTTCACTTCCCCGAATCTTAAGGAAAGCTAATAAGGGTTTCTTCCCGTTCCATACTTCGTATGGAGTGCTTTCCACTGCCTTTGTAGGAGCCCGATTCAATATGAATGCGGCCGTTTCTAGGGCATAACCCCAGAAAGAGATATGGAGGTCAGCCTGACTCATCATTGATCGAACCATGTCAAGCAGGGTCCGATTTCTACGTTCGGATACACCATTCATTTGAGGTGTTCCAGGCGGAGTCAATTCAGAGAGGATCCCACACTCCTTTAAATGGCTGTGAAATTCTTGGTCCAAGTACTCACTGATAGCATTTGTGCCGTAGTCCAATTGGTATTAGCCTGTAAACGTCTATGTACAAATATCATCGTTTGTGATGTATAAATATAAACGGCTTTATATTACTTATATGTTGAAGTAATATGTTAAGCATGATCTGATTTATGACCACTAAAGTAGTAGAACCATAAATCTGTACGGATCACACTTAACAAGTCCCTGGTCAACCTATGCTTCCTTGAAAGTGACCAGTATGAGGAATGGTTCTTAATGACGTAGTTCTACTTGTCATAAGGATGTGGGATCCTGGAACCATATCATAGATATCATGAGGTGATTGATATCGGACGACCCGCATTGAATAGTGTTTTCATAGATTAAGCCATAAACATATTCAGATGCGATAGCTCGTCACGACGTCCTTAGACCAAGGAGTCTTTGTGATCACTATGCAATGAACGTACGGCTTTAACTTGCGCCAAACGCTTTCTGTAAAAGGATTGCTATGAAGGGCATGATTGGGTGGCGGAACGGGTTGCATGAGTGACACGAAAGACGGCTAAGGGATTTATCCCTCATACTACGGTATGGGAAAGATATCCGTTAGAAGGCCTCTTGATGGAGACCGAATGAGAGAAAAGCATGGCCATGCAAAATGATACGGGTTATCATTTCTCAGTCATCTCGCATATCAAGTAACAATGATTGATTAAACAAGGGAGACGACTCTATGCCTTGTGATCAATCGGGATATCTAGAGATAAAAGGATGGTGACTTGTACGCACAAAGGTTAAGTCGAATCATCAATCATCATGCACCTTGGGTAATCATAATGTTTTACTAGAGACCACTTATGATGGATCGGGCAAGAGCAATTCTTGCGCCGATCTGCCAACGGTGGCATGAGCCTAGAGGGTCACACACATACAAGACGGATAACTTGAGACAAGGAAACATGGATGTTTCTTAAGGAGAAGTATATGGACAAAACTGGAGGTTTTGTGCCATAGGTTCGGTTTGAGAGAATAATTAGCGAATCGAGAAAAATTGAGTTTTTCGTCGATATCGCGTCGGACTTTGTTTGATAAGTAGCGACAAAAGGGTCGGGAAACTTTTGGACGCGGCATGAGACAACACGGGAGGGCCCATTGGGCTCGGCCCATGAAGCCTCATGGCCGGCCCAATAAGGGCCCAATAAGGCCATATGGCCGGCCCACTTGGTGGGGCCAATGTGGGGGCCACACAACACCATGCTTAGTTGGTAGTTGTGGATTAAGAGGTGAGTGATTTAAGGGGTATGGGTTAAAGCTCCTTTAAGCCCATACCAATCACTTTTAACCCATACTTGTGAGTTGGATGATGAGATATATTGCAAGACATTATTTCATTAATTGATTAAGTCACAAAACTCACAAAAACCTCTCTTTCTCTCTCATTGTGGCCGGCCACCTTGGTGTTCTTCCTCCATCTTGCTCTCTTGTTCTTCATTTAATTGTTCTAGTAGGCAATTAAGTGAAGGATCTTGAAGATCATTCTCTTGGTGTGGACTTGCTTTAGAGAAGAAGATCCGAACGTTCTTCTTTATCGATTCAAACAAGACTTAAAGGTAAATATCTTGTGGAATAGATTTTGCTTTGGGATTTAATGGTTTAAATGTTCTTGGACAAGGTTTGGAGTAGATTATCTTTTATTGCTTCCGCTATCTCGATGACGATCTAGAACGCTCCAAAACCCTACACTCACCGCCTAAGTCAGATCGAAGCGCCTTAATACTTTTACCAAGCTGGTTCTGTGCTTCGTTCTGGAACTCTTTGAACTTGTCAAAGGTTTTCGATTTATGTCTCATAAGATAAACATACCCATATCTACTGAAGTCATCAGTAAATGTAACGAAGTAGTGAAAACCTCTTTTGGCCTGAGTGCTCATTGAAAGAGATCACCACGGGTTCCAAAGTTTGAAAATCATGCAGCGGACAATATGTAACCGTGGTGATCGATAAAAACTTGATCTTAATGCTATTTGAACATGTTATAAACTCAATTAAAATCTGATATTTTACCTCTTGAAATCGACAAGAACACAAGTGTAGTGTCCTCTCTATCAAGTCCACACAAGCACACAACCGAAATGGTTTTTCTCTCTAATTTTTGCTAGAAAATCCAAAAGAAAACTTGAGCAATAATGGAGGTAGAGAGGGGAGAGATTTCGGCAAGGTGAGGGAGAGAGAGTGGGAGTTAGTTGCTGAAAAAATCAAAAGGATAAGTTAATAATAGATTATGTGATTTTTAATTTGAAATTAAAATTGAATTTCAAAATAAAAATTGCATTATCCATCCTTTTAATCCTTCTTATTTGCATTTAACCCCTCTCTTATCTTAAACCCTAAATGGGCTTTAAGCCCATTTAACTAAAACCCAAATTAAACCCATTAACTTGAGTTCTAATTTCGGTTTAGTCAAAACGGCTCAATTTCCTCGAATTGATTTCTTCAACCGTCTTGTTAAAACCTTAGGCCAGAAAAACTACCGAATCGTTCTCAAATCTCATCCATAATTATTGTCATGTATTGTGCTTAATGCGTGTGACCCTCTAGGCTCACGAATAATTGGCAGACTGGTAAAATTACCATTTTACCCTTTCCATCATAAGTGGCCTCTAGCAAGACATTATGATTATCCAATATTCGTGATTATCGATTATTCGACTTAACCTGTTATCGTACATGTCACTGTCCTTTTATCAAACCGATATCCAGATTGATCAATAGGCATAGAACGGTCATCCTAATTTATCAATCACTGTTTCTTGATATCTGAGTTTAATGAAAACTGATACTAAGGTATCGCCTGCATGGCCATGCTATTTCTTCAGTCATACTCATCAAGTGGCCTAAACGGATATCTTTCTCATACCGAAATATGAGTGATAAATCCCTCAGACGCCTTTCGAGTTCACTAGTGCAATAAATGCCAAAGCCAATCGAAGCCGTTATAGTTACCCTTTTACAGATAACGTTAGACTAGGTCAAACTTAGGTATTTGTTACATAGTGTACACAAAGACTCCTTGGTCTTAGGATATAATGACAAGTTACGATATGTGAGTATCTCATGACTGGATCTATGCAGCATACTCACAATCGGGTTGTCCGATATCATCGACCTGATGGTATCTATGATATAACTCCGGCACGCACTTTGCCATGATTAGTAGAGCATGATGACAAGGAGTTAGTCTCATACTGATCGCTTCATAAAGAAGCTTAGCTGATCAGGGACTCATCAAATGTAATTCTTTTTTATCTATAATTCTACTATTAGTGGTTACACACATAATGACATAGATCAAATTACATTCGATATATTACTACAACACATTAGTAATATATGCCGATTTATTTATTCGGAAAGATGATAAAACATTACATCTGTAGATCACTTTTATATTGGACTGGGGCATAACTCTAACAATCTCCCACTTGCCCCTGGTTCAAATTTAAGTTCTGATCTACTCCCATAGACCCTGCATGTTTCTCATGCCTAGGCTGCGGCTGAGCCTTTGTCAAGGGATCGGCCATATTATCATCAGTCGAATAGTGTTTAATCTCCACATCACCTCTATATTTGATAACTCTCACGAGGTGAAGCCTGCTGAGTATATGTTTGGATTTGTTGTGGAATCTGGGCTCTTGAGCAATTCCTACGGCACCCGTGTTGTCCCACAACAAGCTTATCGGATCAGACGCTCGCGGCGTGGCATCTAATCCGATTAGAAAGCTTCTAATCCATACGGCCTCTTTAGCTGCTTTTGTTGGAGCTATATACTCAGCCTCCGTTGTAGAGTTGGCAATTTTGGCTTGCTTAAAGCTTATCTAGCTGAAAGCGCCACCACTCAACACAAAATATATCCTGACTGAATTTTAAAGTCATCTGGATATGTCTGAAAACTAGCAAGTACTTGTCCTTTGACTGCTAGTTCTCTATCTTAATCCCCATACACCAAAATGCATCATCGATCCTCCTCAAATATTTGAGGATGGCCTTTGACATAAATCCAGTGTAATTGGTTGGGGTTAGATTGGAATCTGCTGGTACAGCTTAGTGCAAAAGAGACTTCCAGTCTCGTGCACATCCTGGCATACATGATGGATCCCACAGCCGAAGCATAAGGGATCTTACTCATCCTGCTGAGCTTATCAGGAGTACTAGGACTCTGTAGCTTGCTGAGCTTAATGCCATGACGCATGGGTATGTATCTTTTCTTAGAATCAAGCATTGAGATCTTCTCAACACTTTACCTATGTACATGTTCTTACTTAGCAACATCTTCTGACTTAGGCCCAAAATCCTTTTGGAATGATCTGTAGAGATCCTGATGCCTACATTAAATGTAGCATCACCTAAGTCCTTCATCGATAAGTACTTCCCTAACCAAGCTTTGGTGGCAAGGTCGGGATGTCATTCCCGATGAATAAATATCAAGAATACAATATTACTCCCACTCACTTTCTTATGTACGCAAGGTTCACTTTTGTTTTTGATGAAGCCGAGTTCCCTTACAGCTTCATCAAAACAAATGTTCTAACTCCGTGAAGCTTGCTTTAATCCATAAATGGATCTAAGCAGCTAACAAATCTTTCCGAGATTCTTTGGATCTACAAAACCCATAGGACGTGTGATATACACCCCATCTTGTAAGTTCCTGCTAAGGAAGGGGTTTTTAAATCCATCTGCCATAGTTATGGCTAAGAATAATCCGGATCAATCTTACCATTGCTACTGGTGAAATGATGTCATCATAATCCATGTATTGAATCTGACGATAACCTTTTACAACCATCCTAGCCATATTGGTCTGAGGACTTCCATCCATGTCGGTCTTGATCCTATAGATCCACTCAGAACCGATGGGTTTTATCCCAGAGGTTTGATCTACCAAGCACCCTACTTGGTTTTCATACATGGATTTCATTTCTTCACTCATGGCATTCTACCATTTTTCGGAGTCTGGACTGGTTAAAGCTTGTCTGCAGGTTTCTAGATCATCCTGATCTACCAACATCACGTCATTTCCCTCAGTGGCTGTGAAGCCATATCTGTCTGGAACATGACGCGATCTTTCAGAACTCCTTAGACCATTTGGAATTTCTGTAAGGATTGATTCTTCATCGGCGACCATCTGAGGCTCCAGTAGTTCTACATCTTGCATAGCAGGCTCCTGAATTGTTTCAGGCTGTTCCGTATCCTCTCGAATTTCTTCGAGATGCACGAGACTCCCACTAGCTATTTTGGAAGTAAAATATTTCTCCAAAAATACCCCTCCTCGAGCAACAAAGACTTTGTACTCGTTGGGTATGTAGAATTGTATCTCTTAGTTTCTTAAGGATACCTTACGAAGACACATTTGTATGATTTGGATGCCTGCATCTCTGCTACCCAAATCTTTCAGGAAAAACATACTAAACTGTTTCCCACACCATATATGACTATAGTCCATTTCTTATTTGGCTACTATGCGAAGGCGCACACATCCAAATAGAACTGACCATCTCATCTCGCTCCCATCCCAATGAATACTACGCGGAGGCGCACGCATCCACAGTAATGGGAGACGTAATGAGTGTCATGTGGTGTACCTTTTGTGACTCTGGCCCAACTCTTATTTGGATACTACGCGGAGGCGCACGCATCCAAATAGAATTGAATACCTTATTCAGCTCACATCCCAATGAATGCTACGCGGAGGCGCACGCATCCACAGTAATGGGAGACAGAATGACTGTCACCAGGTGTACTATCGTTGTCTTCATCAGAGTCCGATTCAAAATGAATGCAGCCGTTTCCAGAGTCAAGTATTAGTTCAACTCTCTTCTGGCCTGAGTACTCATAGGTCCACATACGTCGGAATGTATTAGACTTAATAAGTCACTCGCCTTTCACATAAACCTGTGAAAGGTGCCTTTGTCATTTTTCCCATTAGGCGAGACTTGCATCTTTCAGTTTGAGTGAATTCAAACGGACTTAAAAAAGTCCACACTTGTGAAGTGTTGAAATGCGTTTCTCGCTCATTGGGCAAGACTTGAATCTTTCAGTTTGAGTGAATCCAAACAGACTTAAAGTCCACACTTGTGAAGTGTTGAAGTGCGTTTCTCGCCTATGTGCCTTAAATGACAATGCCAGATTATAACTTGGTTTAAATCATTAGATTTAAGCCTTTTCTTATTTACGTTATAGCGATTAAGCTTACCCACGTAAATATCTGATCCTGAAGACGCGGATACCCACTCTTCTTCACATGATCCTTGTATTGCTTACAATCCCTTATTCCCGTGTCCTGGCTCATTGCAGTGATAGCATATCTCCTCCAGTTTATCCTTAGAATTCACAGCAGTTTTGGGAGCTGCTTGAACCTTTGGACGCTTGGGGTGTCTGATCTGCCCTGCAAGGTGCCCAGGAGCCTTACCCTTACCCAGATCAGCTTTCTTGAAGCTGATCTTCTTGTTGACCATAAGGACCTCCTTGGTCTTGCCCTTGAGGTTCTTTTCAGTGGTCACAAGTATCCCGTGAAGCTCTGTTAAGGACTTGTTCATGTCATGCATATTGTAATTTACTATGAAATCACTATATGTATCTGGAAGTGACTACAACATAAGATTTGCAGCCATTTCAACCTGATCATCAAAACCGAGTCTGGTTAGATGTTACTGAAGACATTAAATCTTTGTGACATGGGGACTAACAGGGCTCCAGCCCTAAGTTTGCAGGAGTTAAGTTCTATGAAAGTATCATATCTTTTGACACGAGCTTTCTCCTTGAACATTTCCTTGACCTCTGCCTTACAGGTATGAGGGTCATCTAAAACGTTCCTGAACTGCTTCTGCAACTCTGGCATCCTATTGCCCGCCATAATGCATGACTGGTCGATTTGGTTACTAAGGAACTTTGATAAGTATCCTTAGTGCCCTAGCAGCGTTCAGTGGTGGCTCAGCAGGAGGTTCCTTGGTAAGGATATACTACTTGCGTTCATGCTTGAGTACAAGCCTCAAGTTTCTATTCCAATCTGAGTAATTCACGCTCTTGAGTCTGTCCTCAATCTGGACTCTCAGTGCAGTATTACTCCTTTGTGTTGTGTTTGCCTTTTAGTTCTACATGGTAAAATTAATTAAGATTTAAGTTGGAGATTAAGTTATAAAACACTTGTCTGATTCTAACATTTGAATATGAACCAGGATCCTATCATACCCTCAATTGAAGTAAACGGAGGCTCACTGCTCCAATTGAGAGCATCAAGGTAGGAATACATCCATTTACAAAACCGTGTAATTCCTGGCTAGGGTCTGAACTAAAAGTACACGGCATACCCTATACTAATACCCTAGGTCAGCCCTAGCTGACAATCGTAGACAAGTCTACCAAGCTTGAACTATGGATAGAACTAATGTGACTACTACGCGGAGGCGCACGCACCCACACAGAACTACCCATCTCATCCAGACTTTTTCTCTATGAATGTTACACGGAGGCGTACCGACATCCATAGGGTCAAAGCCCTTTTGAGTGCCCAAACTTGGATGGTATCACGCTTGACTTGTAAATATTTGCGTTTAAGTGAATTATAAAAGTCTGATTGTATATCGATACAATCTTAATCTGGAATCATCAATTGCAAATTCATGCAAAGATGATCCCTTAGCAGGTTACATGCAAATCATACATAAACTTGTATATTTAAACTATCATACATTCATACATTCAAATATACAAATGTAACAATAAAATATGCATAGCTAAGCCCATCTAAAGTTCCTAAGAATCTAGCAAAACCGATCCTAAAGACATGGTCTTCAAGATCCAAACTTGCTCCATTCTTGTGAACTCCTACTGGCTTCGAGCCTCCTCCAATCCGAGTCTCCCTCTTGACTTGATTCTTGTGTCGGTCTTCGTGATTACATATTAAAATAAATTAAATAAAATACAAATAACGACACGCAGGCCGTATTTACTACAATCCAAAATTAAGCAACACGCAGGTTGCAAAACCGAAATTAAAATGCAAATCTAATGGGCTTAGCTAGCATCATGTGGAAAACATCATGTTATCAAAGATCATGTTATCAAACAATATGCTGATCAAACAAATAATTTTTCCAAATTTTATCTTTCTTAAGTGTGGAAAAATTCCGGTTTATCGAAACCGGACGGTTTAATCGATTAATTGAATTTTGGACCGGTTCTCGCTAGTTTATCGAAACCGAACCAAATCTGAAAATTAAATTTTATTAGGGTTTCCAAATATCCTTGCGAGCCAACCGGTTCGTACGAATCTGGTCGAGCCGAACTGGCTCAACCGAAGGTCGCCCGCGGAGGCAACCACGGTGGCCCGTGAGGGCTGCCGAGGTCGCCCGCGGGGCTGACCGTGGTCGGCCACAGGAACGACCATGGTAGCCCGCGAGGGCAGCCATGGTCGCCCCTAGGGCAGACCCTGGTCGCCCGCGAGGCAACCATGGTAGCCCTCACGGGCTGCCATGGTCGCCCGCAAGGGCAGACCGTGTCCCCCGCGAAAGCGACCATGGTCGCCCGCGAGGGTTGCCATGGTCGCCCGTAGGCGACCCTCGTCGGACCATGGTGCTGACCATAGTCTGCCCTAGGGCATTCCATGGTCCACCACGGAACTCGACCTGGTCGGCCATGGCTAAGCCATGGCTAACCCCAAAAAACCCAAAAAAATAATTAATTTTTCCAATTTCCAAAATCAATCAAATATGAAAAAAATTTTGATTTACATGCATGCTAATGATGAAGAATGCATATCAACATAAAAAAAAATCAGATTTAAACATATACAAATAAACATAATAACCATCCTCTGATACCACTGAAGGAGATCACCACGGGTTCCAAAGATTGAAAATCATGCAGCAGACAATATGTAACCGTGGTGATCGATAAAAACTTGATCTTAATGCTATTTGAACATGTTATAAACTCAATTAAAATCTGATATTTTACCTCTTGAAATCGACAAGAACACAAGTGTAGTGTCCTCTCTATCAAGTCCACACAAGCACACAACCGAAATGGTTTTTAATTTTTGCTAGAAAATCCAAAAGAAAACTTGAGCAATAATGGAGATAGAGAGGGGAGAGATTTCGGCAAGGTGAGGGAGAGAGAGTGGGAGTTAGTTGCTGAAAAAATCAAAAGGATAAGTTAATAATAGATTATGTGATTTTTAATTTGAAATTAAAATTGAATTTCAAAATAAAAATTGCATTATCCATCCTTTTAATCCTTCTTATTTGCATTTAACCCCTCTCTTATCTTAAACCCTAAATGGGCTTTAAGCCCATTTAACTAAAACCCAAATTAAACCCATTAACTTGAGTTCTAATTTCAGTTTAGTCAAAACGGCTCAATTTCCTCGAATTGATTTCTTCAACCGTCTGGTTAAAACCTTAGGCCATAAAACTACCGAATCGTTCTCAAATCTCATCCATAATTATTGTCATGTATTGTGCTTAATGCGTGTGACCCTCTAGGCTCACGAATAATTGGCAGACTGGTAAAATTACCATTTTACCCTTTCCATCATAAGTGGCCTCTAGCAAGACATTATGATTATCCAATATTCGTGATTATCGATTATTTGACTTAACCTGTTATCGTACATGTCAGTGTCCTTTTAACGAACCGATATCCAGATTGATCAATAGGCATAGAACGGTCATCCTAATTTATCAATCACTGTTTCTTGATATCTGAGATGACTGAAAACTGATACTAAGGTATCGCCTGCATGGCCATGCTATTTCTTCAATCATACTCATCAAGTGGCCTAAACGGATATCTGTCTCATACCGAAGTATGAGTGTTAAATCCCTCAGACGCCTTTCGAGTTCACTAGTGCAATAAATTCCAAAGCCAATCGAAGCCGTTATAGTTACCCTTTTACAGATAACGTTAGACTAGGTCAAACTTAGGTATTTGTTACATAGTGTACACAAAGACTCCTTGGTCTTAGGATATAATGACAAGTTATGATATGTGAGTATCTCATGACTGGATCTATGCAGCATACTCACAATCGGGTTGTCCGATATCATCGACCTGATGGTATCTATGATATAACTCCGGCACGCACTTTGCCATGATCAGTAGAGCATGATGACAAGGAGTTAGTCTCATACTGATCGCTTCATAAAGAAGCTTAGCTGATCAGGGACTCGTCAAATGTAATTCTTTCTGATCTATAGTTCTACTATTAGTGGTTACACACATAATGACATAGATAAAATTACATTCGATATATTACTACAACACATTAGTAATATATGCCGATTTATTTATTCGGAAAGATGATAAAACATTACATCTGTAGATCACTTTTATAGTGCTTCGTTCTGGAACTCTTTGAACTTGTCAAAGGTTTTCGATTTATGTCTCATAAGATAAACATACCCATATCTACTGAAGTCATCAGTAAATGTAACGAAGTAGTGAAAACCTCTTCTGGCCTGAGTGCTCATAGGCCCACAAACATCGGAATGTGTGAGACCCAGTAAGTCACTCACCCTTTCACCTAAACCGGCAAAAGGTGCGTTTGTCATTTTTCCCATAAGGCATGACTCGCATCTCTCAATTGAAGTGAATTCAAACGGACTTAGAAGTCCACACTTGTGAAGTGTTGAGATGCGTTTCTGGCCTATATGGCCTAAGCGGCAGTGCCATATCACAGTCTGGTTTAAATCATCGGATTTAACCCTTTTGTTACTGATATTAAAAATCGAGCTAGTGTCAGTGTTTTGAATATTAAGAATATATAAACCACCAACCAATGAAGCATTGCGATAAACATATTATTCTTGAAAATATTGAAAATTCCATTATCAATAGAAAAACAATATCCTTCCTTGTCTAGCAAAGAAATAGAAATAATATTTCTACGAAACGGAGGTACACAATGAACATTGTTTAATAACAAAACCAGCCCACTTGGAAAACTGAGACTAATATCTCATACAGCAGTTGTCAAGACTTGATTGCCATCGCCAACTCGTAGGTCTGCCTCACCCCTGCTCACTTCTCTTCTACTTCCCAGAGCCAGCACATTAACACAAATGTGAGATTCTGCACCGGTATCAAGTACCCAAGAATCTGAAGTAGATAAACTGAGATTGAGCTCAATAACAAAAATACCTGATCCTGAAGATGTGGAAGCTCCACTCTTCCTAAGAAACAACTTGTGTTTCTTACAATCCTTCTTCCAATGCCCCAGTCCTTGGCAATAGAAGCAGATGACATCCTTCTTAGGATTCTCAACAGCCTTTGAAGCTGCTGGACCCTTAGGTTGTCGAATCTTCCCCGCTAGGTGCATAGGAGCCTTACCCTTGCCCAGGTTGGCTTTCTTGAAGCTCACTTGCTTGTTGACCATAAGAACCTCCTTGGTCTTGCCCTTGAGGTTATTTTCAGTAGTCACGAGCAAACCATGTCATGCATATTGTAATTTCCAATGAAATCACGATATGTCTCTGGAAGTGAATGCAGCACAAAGTCTGCAGACATTTCCTTGTCCACGGGATGACCGAGTCTGGTCAAGTGTTCCAAAAGACGTTTCATCTTAAGGACACGAGGACTGACAGGAGCTCCAGCCTTCAGCTTGCAAGACATCAGTTCACTGAAAGTGTCGTATCTTTCGACACGCGCTTTCTCTTTGAACATTTTCTCGATCTCAGCCATACAGGCTTTGGGATCATCAGAAATGTCCAAGAACTGTTTCTGCAAGTCAGGCACCATACTGCCCATCATGATGCACTGCACGTCGATCCGGTCGCTAAGGAATTTCTGGTAGGTATCCCTTAGTGCCCTTGAGGCGTTCAGTGTTGGTTCAGTAGGTGCTTGTTCCTGGGTAAGGATATAATCCTTACGTTCATGCTTGAGAACGAGTCTCAAGTTCCGGTCCCAATCGAGAAAGTTTACGCCGTTAAGCTTATCATGCTCGATTAGTGACCTAAGCGCGCTGTTACCAGAATGATTCGTCTTTGCCATTTTATATCTACACAGTAAACAAATTTTAATCAGTATTAATTAAAATTGAAGTTGGATATTTAATTATAAAACACTTTCTGATTCTAACTTTAGAATCTGAACCAGGATCCCATCATACTCTCAATTGAAGTGAACGGAGGCTCACTGCTCCAATTGAGTGCATCAAGGTAGGATTACATCCATCTACAAGGCCATGTAGTTCCTGGCTAGGGTCTGTACTTGTAAGTACGTGGCATACCCTATACTAATACCCTAGGTCAGCCCTAGCTGACAATCGTAGACAAGTCTACCAAGCTTGAACTATGGATAGAACTAATGTGACTACTACGCGGAGGCGCACGCACCCACACAGAACTACCCATCTCATCCAGAATTTTTCTCCATAGGGTTAAAGCCCTTCTGAGTGTCCAAACTTGGATGGTATCACGCTTGACTTTTAATTATTTGCGTTTAAGTGAATTATAAAAGACTGATTGCATATCGATACAATCTTAATCAGGAATCATCAATTGCAAATCCATGCAAAGATGATCCCTTAGGAGGTTACATGCGAGTCTGATTAAATTCCGATTTTAATCTTTGCATGTGGGTGATAGCAAACCATACATAAACTTGTATATTTAAACCATCATATATTCATACATTCAAACATATAAATGTAACGATAAAATATATGCATAGCTAAGCCCATCTTAAGTTCTTAAGAATCTAGCAATACTGATCCTAAAGACATGGTTTTCAAGATCCAAACTTGCTCCATTCTTGTGAACTCCCACTGGCTTCGAGCCTCCTCCAATCCGAGTCTTCCTCTTGACTTGATTCTTGTGTCGATCTTCGTGATTACAAATTTAAATAAACAAAATAAAATACAAATCACGACACGCTGGCCGTATTTACTACAACCCAAAATTAAGCAACACGCAGGTTGCAAAACCGAAATTACAATGCAAATCTAATGGGTTTAGCTAGCATCATGTGGAAAACATCATGTTATCAAAGATCATGTATACAATCAACATGCTTATCAAACAAATAAATTTTCCAAATTTTATCTTTCTTAAGTGTGGAAAATTCTAGTTTATCGAAACCAGACGGTTTAACTAATTAATTGAATTTTGAACCGATTCTCGCTGGTTTATCGAAACCGAACCAAATCTGAAAATTAAATTTTTAGGGTTTCAAAATATTCTCGCAAACCAACCGGTTCAGCTCGAATCTGGTCGAGCCGAACCGGCTCAACCGAGGTCGCCCGAGGAGGTAACCACGGTGGCCCGTGAGGGCTGCCGAGGTCGCCCGCGGGGCTAACCGTGGTCGGCCACGGGAACAACCATGGTAGCCCGCGAGGGCAGCCATGGTCGCCCCTAGGGCAGACCGTGGTTGCCCGCGAGGCAACCATGGTGGCCCGCGAGGGCTGCCATGGTCGCCCGCATGGGCAGACCGTGGTCGCTCGTGGCAGCGACCATGGTCGCCTGCGAGGGCTGCCATGGTCGCCCGTAAGAGACCCTCGTCGGCCCTTGGTGCTGACCATGGTCTGCCCTAGGGCATTCCATGGTCCACCAAGGGTCTCGACCTGGTCGGCCATGGAAAGCCCGAAACACCCAAAAACAAATATTTTCCAATTTTCCAAAATCAATCAAATCTGAAATTTTTTTTGATTCACATGCATGCTAAGGTGATGAACACATATAAACTCAAAAAGAATCAGAAATAAACATGTAGAAGAATACTAAACAACCATGGCCCTGATACCAGTGAAAGAGATTACCACGGGTTCCAATCGATAAATATCATGCAGCGGACGTTACGTAACCGTGGTGATCGATGCAAGTTATGATCTTAATGTAAATTCAACATGTTATGTATACCTTTTGAATATGAAAATTACCTCTTCTAATCGATGAAAACACAAGCTTAGTGTTTCTCTATTAGGTCCACACAAGCACCACAACCGAAGAAGGTTTTCACTCAAACTTTTGTTATGAATTTTGAGAGAAGTTTGACAACAATGGAGGATGAGAGGGGAGAAAAAATTCGGCAATGAGGGAGAGAGGATGAGGGAATTAGTTTCTGAAAATTAGAGAAGATAATGGAAGATATATTGTAATTTTAATTTGAAAAATAAAATTGAATTTCAAATTAAAATTGCATATCTATCCTTCATAAACTCTTATTTGCATTTGTTCCCATTCATAACTTAAATCCCTAAATGGGCTTTAAGCCCGTTTAACTAAAACCCAAATTAAACCCATTAACTTGAGTTCCAATTTCGGTTTAGACAAAACGGCTTAATTTCCTCGAATTGATTTCTTCAACCGTTTGGTCAAAACCTTAGGCCAGAAAAATACTGAATCGTTCTCAATTTTCATCCATAATTGTTGTTATGTATCGTGCTTAATGCGTGTGACCCTCTAGGCTCACGAACAATTGGCAGACTGGTAAAATTACCATTTTACCCTTTCCATCATAAGTGGTCTCTAGCAAGACATTATGATTATCCAATGTTCGTGGTTATCGATTATTCGACTTAACCTGTTATCGTACATGTCACTGTCCTTTTATCAAACCGATATCCAGGTTGATCAATAGGCATCGAATGGTCATCCTAATTTATCAATCACTGTTTCTTGATATCTGAGATGACTAAAAACTGATACTAAGGTATCACCTGCACGGACATGCTATTCCTTCAGTCATACTCATCAAGTGGCCTAAACGGATATCTTTCTCATACCCAAGTATGAGTGATAAATCCCTCAGACGCCTTTTGAGTTCACTAGTGCAACAAATATCAAAGCCAATCAAAGCCGTTTTACAGATAACGTTAGACTAGGTCAAACTTAGGTATTCGTTACATAATGTACACAAAGACTCCTTGGTCTTAGGATATAATGACAAACTACGATATGTGAGTATCTCATGATTGGATCTATGCAGCATACTCATAATCGGGTTGTCCAATATCATCGTCCTGATGGTATCTATGATATAACTCCGGCACGCACTTTGCCATGATTAGTAGAGCATGATCACAATGAGTTAGTCTCGTACTGATCGCTTCAGAAGAAGCTTAGCTGATCAGGGACTCTATCGAGTGCAATTCTTTCTGATCTATAGTTCTACCATAAGTGGTTACACACATTATGACATAGATCAAATCACATTAGATATATTACTACAACACATTAGTAATAATATGCCTTTTATTATGTAGAATAATGTTGTCCGTTACAATATAGATTGAGGAATTATATTGGACTAGGGCACAAACCTAACACTGGTGTGCAAGAATATGGTCAAAATCGACATGTCGAACTTGCCGGAGCTCCGGGACTCCGGCGTCGCGGAGGTGGCGGGGGCGAGGAGCTTGGAGAGGCTGTGGCTTGGGAGGTGCAAGAGGGTCATGGATTTGAGGATTTGGTGTGAAAGAGTGTCACAAATTTAGGGATTGGGGGATTAGGGTTCATACGGATTGATTTGATTCTGAGTTTGTTCAGAATTTCAATTTTGGGGGTTTGTTGAAATTGATTATGTTTATATTAATTTAATGATAATTCAGAATTTTTTTATGAATTTTGATAATATTTTCATCATTATACAGTTTGATAATGAAGGTATTATTGTTTGTGGATGATAAGCTTGTTGTAAAGTGCTATGGAGATTGAGTGAGAGAGGTAGAAGAGAGGATGTCATGGCATTGTTTGAAAATTAGAATGATATCTTGGGGCATTTATGTCTTTTCAATTACATTTTAAATACTTTTTAATGATTATTATTAAAATAAATAAATAAATAAATCAGTTAAAATTTTAAGTTTTTTATGTGTGTATATGAAAAGACAAATATGACCTTAATTAATTGGTTCAATTGTTATTTATTTGAGAGTAAATGGTCATTTCCTATCTATTAAATAATTACACTATTTAAGAGTTATATACTGAGGGTACTTTAGACTTTTTACAAACACTTTCGTTATATTTAACTGAATTTAGACTAAAATGTTAACGTTTTAAACTTGGGGGACCAAGAAAAAAATTTTCAAATTTAGGGTACCAATCCTGAAATGAGGTTTCGATGGGTGTACTGATATGTAATTACCCTTTCTCAATTCGCGTGTCACATCCAATTACAAATATACATGGCCCAAAACGTACAGTTTTGCCTATGCTTCTCTCTCTCTCTCGAGTGTCTTCGGCCTTTCTTTGTCTCTCATAATCCATATCCTATGTGTCTGACCCTCTAGGCTCATGCCGACATCAGCGGATCAGTGTAAAATTCCATTTTACCTGATCCATCATAAGTGGCCTCTAGTAAGACGTTATGATTACCCAACGCGCACAGTGATCGATGATTCGATTCAACCTCATGTAGTACATGTCGCTATCCCTTTATCGCCCGGTATCTAAATTGATCATAAGGCATAGAGACGTCACCCTTATTTAATCAATCTCTGTTTCTCGATCTGTGAGATTAAGGAATACTGATACCCCGTATCGTTGGCATGGCCATGCTCTCCCTTCAGTTAATCTCTATTGAGTGGCCTAAACAGATACCTATCTCATACCGTAGTATGAGGGGTAAATCCCTTAGCCGCCTTTCGTATCACTCATACAATCCGTCCCCGTGCCAATCTTGTCCGTTATGGTAGTCTTGTTATGGACAACGTTAGGAGCAAGTCAAACACGGTTCTTTACTGTATAGCGATCACAAAGACTCATTGGTCTAAGGATACGATGACAAGCTACCACAATTGAATGTGTTCATGACTGTATCTATGCAACACCATTCAGTGCGGGTCGTCCAATATCACTCACCCGAGTGATATCTATGATCTGATTCTGGGAACCCTTCCAATGGTAAATAGGGTTATACCATAAAGAATCATCCTCATACTTGGTCGCTTCATTGAAGCATATTTGACCAGGGTGTGATCCGTACAGATTGATGGTTCTACTACTTTGGTGGTCATATATTAGATCAGACTTAACATATTACTTCAACACATAAGTAATATAATGCCGATTTTATATATTGCAAACGATGATTAATATATACAGACTAATACAATTGGACTAGGGCACAAAAAAGCTTACAGAACTGTCTGTCTCTGCCATAAAAAATAGATAATTAATCGAAGATCCTTTTTTTCACTCCTCTTCCTCCTTGTTGGAGAGTTGTCATCGTCCCAACGATCTAACTGGTCTCATAATAGATCGGGATATGTGCTTGAGATGAAGGTGCAGCGGTGAGGGAATGGGAAAAGCTTGAATTCGGGTTCTGGACAGAGATTTTGGAAAGACCGGAGGAAAATTTGGTGGAGGAAGGAGAAGGATAATATGGTTTGCTCTAGGGAGAAGATGTAAATGGGTGGTTGGAGATTGTGGACAAGTTCTAGTCGTATGGATGGAGGCCAAGGGATACAATATTGAAAACGGAGGTCGAGAATGGTGAAAAATAGGCTGGAGATTTTGTTATAGGCGGCCGACTGTGGTGAACCGAGCCGTGGGTGGTGTCGTCGGAGGCGGAGTCAAGCTCATTGATGACATAGAGGAGTTGATGGATTTGAACGAGACAGAGATTATGATTTTAGTGTAAATTATGATTGCGTTTGTTTGGTATTTTAAAATGGAGGACGTCATTTTAAATATTTTAAATGTTCTAAAAGGCAATTCTGTGTTTTCAAATTGAATATTAATAAAATTTGACAGAATTTATTTAAGTGTAACAATAAAATATTTAAAATGACTTTAAAACTAATTTTATATTCAATTTATTATGTGAAAATTTGATAGGGTAGCAAAATGTAATTTTTCATAAACTAAAGTCAAACACCAATGACTATGAGATTCAAAATATATTTAGTTATAAACTTTAAGACAAATGATAGCGTATTTGCTTTCTTAATCATCTAATACATATTCTTAACTTCCCCTTTGAGATCCAAAGAGCACAGTATATTATATTATAATACCTTGTTTTATATATCACACCTTTATGACAAATCATATTTTAATTGAATTCTCTTCCTCCCATAATACACACTCAACTTTACTTTTAGGATGCTTGATTTTCATGGACGTAGTGTATATATATTCTTCTTTTAATTCTCATGTAAAATAAAGATTTTGATTCAGATTTTTATAAAAATGGACTAAATTATTTGCAACCCACGAATATATTATTATATCTTGTCTGTTCATATTTTAACTTAATCTAGTTTAATAAAATGGTTACACTAGAATTGAAAAATATAATCCGTAGACTATTCTTAGTTTTAATCATGAAGATAAGTTAAGTAGAACATGTCCATGGAGTCTCAGTTTGGGTGGATCATAGTTTATGCTAGATTAAGCAATTTGAGCAGTACGTCTTGTTTTCACCTGGTATGCTGGGGCATTTTAGGCACACAATTTATTACTTATTTGTTTTCTTAGAAAAAAATATTTATGTACGTACCTATCTTAAAATTAGTAAATTCATCCCATAAAGTCCCCTAACACATTAATTATTAAAAAGAACTAAAGTCATAAAGAATAGTCATTTACTATATGGTTGAGTATCATTTACCATTAACTTTTAACTATTATGCTTTAAATGTTTGGTGGGAACGCGTTTTCATTTATTTACCAGAATAATTATTTAATATGGCAAATCATTGCCTTTAGATGGTAAAATAGTAAAATACAATGATTTTATCGGCACAAGAACATGGCTATATTGGCAAGAGTCATTGTGTTGATGTGTAGCTTGTTTCCGTAAACTATGAGATATGAGAATTCTTGGCAAGACACCGAAAGTGAAACCTGTTCACCTTCTAAATATAATTGAAATTTGCTGATTATCTGGAAAATCCTTAACTGAATCCATTGTGTCCTGTCTCCTTCTAGCAACATAAACCGATTTAGATCCTGTTGGTGAAATGACACACTCTAATTATATCTGTTTTCAAATATCCTATATTATTTTTCATTCCTTATTATGATGATAAGGAGAGATGATTGAAATGAGAGGAAAATCATATATTATTATGATGTATTTTGTACTTAAATTAGCATAATTATTTTATTATAACTTAAACTAGCATAATATTTCATACTTTCAAACGTATCACATTACTATTTTCAAGTAATTAATTTTGTCATACCGGGCAAGTTGCATCCTCCTTCCTCTTCGTATCCAAACTCTACTGTTTTTGTAGTAAGCCTTCCTACACGGAATTAATAGATAGTGTAGTTACGACATTTTTGGTGATTAGCTTATTTTTAAGGAACTAGAAAAGATGTCATAAAAAATGTCGAAACATCCTATGCGACATCTTGGATGACATTATTGGCGACATCTCGGCTGACAATCCTGTTCGACGCAAATCAGGAAAGTCTTTGCTCTTCATAAAGTACGATTACAATTAGGACTTGTAAGAGTTTCAGCGTGTCTCCGATTCTGGAAAGAAGAAAGACGGTGACAAAGAGGAAACCCATTAGGGTTAGTACTCATACTCGATTGCTATAAAAGCTCAGGCTACCCCCTTAGCAATCAGGTGGTCTTTTATTGTTTCCCATCAATAATTTACAGAGCTCTTAGATATGAAGGTTTGCGGGTTGAGAGGTTGTAGATTGTGCTGAGGATATTGTGTATCACCTTAACTATTGAGAGTTAGTTGATTGATGGTTTACTGAATCGCGTGAGTAAAGACTGTACGCAACCAAAACGTTCAACGACAACTTGAACAGACAGAGCAAGACGATTGCTCGAAGAGTGGAATCAAGACGGTGTCTTGGATTCAGGGGGAGACACTGAGATAGGTTTCCACTTGTAATAGTAGCATAAAGTATAGATCTTGTGATGATCATAGGTACTTGTATGTTTTGACGTATTAACACATAGTGAAATCTTTCCACTGGCTGAAAGCCCCTAGACGTAGGTGATGTTGCACCGAACTGGGTAAACAATTTGCTGTGTCGTTGTTTATTATGTCTGATATTTACTGTCCTTCTTTATTTACGCAAGTTGTCATACACCGTGTTATAGCATTATACCTAACATTGTGTGTGTCATCTTGCATAACTATATGATCAAAATTTCAATTGGTATCAGAGGGGGCTCCTACAGCTTTAGGTGAGTTCCTAGTCGAAAAATTCTGATCATCAAGATGGACAATACCAGAGAAGAAGGATTTATTAACCGACCACCGGTTCTAGATGGAAGTAACTACGGCTATTGGAAGGCCCGCATGTGTGCCTTCATGAAGTCTCTTGACAATAAAACATGGAAGGCTGTAATCAATGGTTGGAATGCCCCACAACTCAGTGGTAGTGATGGTAATCCCATCGGCCCAAAACCTAAAAAAGACTGGACTGATAACGAAGACGAAGAATCACTGGGAAACTCTCGAGCCCTGAATGCTATCTTTAATGGTGTTGACAAAAACGTATTCAGACTAATCAACACATGCACGACTGCCAAATGCGCATGGGATATCCTGGCCTATGCATATGAAGGAACAACCAAGTTTCGAGAACAAAAGCTGCAATATTTGACAACCAACTTCGAAGCTCTTGGCATGAAAGAGGATGAATCAATCGTTGAATTCAACGTTCGAATTCGAGATCTAGCCAATGAATCCTATTCTCTGGGCAAACCAATGCCTGATGAAAAACTTGTTAGAAAAACCCTGCGTGCTCTTAGCCCTAGATTTAAAATGAAGATCACTGCAATTGAGGAAGTTCATGACCTCAAGATCCTAAAATTTGATGAACTGATGGGATCTCTAATGACCTATGAGCTATCTCTACCCAATGTTGACTAAAAGAATAAAGGACTTGCCTTCAAAAGTTCAACACACAAGCAACCAGAATCTGAGGATTCTGACTCTAACGAAGACATCGACTCTACAATTGCCCTTCTCACAAAAAATTAAAACAAAGTCATGAGAAGATTCAGTCGAATGGGCGGAAGGAATGGTACAACATATGCTAGAAACAAAGCTACACAGAAAGCTCAGACAAGAGGAAATCTTGACAAACCTAACAGAAGCGGAGTAGAAAACAGTAAGAACAAAGGACCTTAGTGTCATGAATGTGAGGGATTCGGTCATCTTCGCAGGGAATGTCCAAACTTCCTCAAAAGACAAAAACTAGGATATAATGTTACCTTGTCAGATGAGGATAACGAGGATAGTGGTTCTGAGGAGGTAAGCAATTTTGTTGCATTTACTGCTACCACTTCTTTGTGTAACATTGATATCTCTGCTGATATCAATGAGGATCTTCATCATCTAACTCCGAACGAGAATTGGACTAAGGAGCAACTGGTCGAGGCATACAAAAGCATATATACTAGATGGGTCAAGGAA
Source organism: Geranium rotundifolium (assembly GCA_963920655.1). Taxonomy (NCBI): domain Eukaryota; kingdom Viridiplantae; phylum Streptophyta; class Magnoliopsida; order Geraniales; family Geraniaceae; genus Geranium; species Geranium rotundifolium. The sequence goes on along the minus strand of OY987322.1, from coordinate 12,873,741 downwards.
ACTCTGATCCTTGATCAACAAGGACAACGGATCATCACTCTTACCAACGACAAAGTCTAGGGTACACACATAATACCTTCTCATCAGCACTCACAAAGTTTGTCCCACAACAAGCCGTGGCTGACAAAATCCTACAAGATGACACGACACATCCTACAGGAAAACCTACGACAAATGTCATGACATCTCTTACAACATGTTCTTGTCAATCAACTATCAAAAGACATCCTCCACGCAGACATCGATCTTCCAGAATTCCAACTTACCAATATCAGTGGACATGTCATTATTGTGGTCAAATGGGTCACATCAGGTCATTCTGCTTTCAACTCCTAAGGAAAAAGCAAGCTCATTTACCACAAAATCAAAGGAGATATCAAGGTTGAAATTCTAATATGTAGCAGAGCCAAGAAGTCGGCCACAAAGTCGTAACTATTGTGTTGACAATTTGCCTAAACACAGACGACAGTTTAAACCATAAACAAGCAATAATAATGACACCAGAGATGATTACCCAGTTCGGTGCAACGTCACCTACATCTGGGGGCCCTCGGCCAGTGGAAAGATACTTCACTATAATGTAGTTAAGAGTACAACTTCAAGTATCAACTAGCTATCACACAAGCTATTAACTTATGCTACTTTAACTACTAGCTCTCGTACCTAGACAAGGGTCCTACTCCCCCTATCTTCGAGTCCTCCTCGAGTCAACCCTTCGAGCAAGCCTATGCTCGGTGTCGTAGTCTTCTTGAAAAATTTGTGGATCTTCAATCACGAACACAAGAACCCTAATCGATCAAACACTCAATCTTTGTGGATTGATGTTTAATCGAAGCACACCGTTCTAGCAAACCAATCAGACTCTCAACACGCCTATGTTGCACGGTTAAGAGCTCTAAGAAATTTCAGCACAAATAAAAGAACGGACAGGTTGCTAATGGGGAAGCACAAGCTTTTTATAGCAACCTTACATTCCTAGTCTGTCTTGGATTAGGAATAGGAAGTCTCAGACTTCCTAACAATTTAGGCAAGCTGACAGTTGGCGTTGCCGCCTTTGCTGACGTGTTGTTGACAGGTGGAAGTTGCCTAAACTCGTCGTGACATCATTCTTCTTGTGCTGCAAGTTTCAGTTGCCTGATCTTGTCGTGACGTCATTCTTCTTGCGCTCCATGTTTCATCGACTCAAAATAGGAAAGCTTCCATTCCTTTCCTAATCTGGAGTATATGCAGTCGCACCGAATGCCGTGCAGCATGTTGCAATGACTTCTTACTTTTGCGCTAAAAAATTATGCCAATACTAAACGTAGCAACAATCTCCCCCTTTGGCAATTTTTTAGGCAAACACATTTCGATTCGATATCAGCAGTATCCTTATTATTCAGAGCACAACATCACGTCACCAACTTTGTTTAGGGCATCTTTCGTGGCCTCCTGCGCACGACTTTTTCCATAGCTTTATATCGACTTTAGCTTTATCTCCCCCTAGTTGGCTAACAAAATTGCCAGAGGCAATCGACATATAATAGAAAAGTTTAACCAAAATATGAACCAGCTCAAAACATGAGCAAATACCAACCCCAATAAGGAGGCAAACATCCAAACAGTAACAGAGTTTAAAACTTAACTCTGACACACCCCGAGGATTTAGAAGTTTAACAAGAACTAGTAATAGTAGCAAGCAAATGAAATTTTTTTTAAAAAAAGAAGCGGAATCATCGGCTTCTTGGTTAGATGCAATGTGTTCAGCAGGAGCGGTACGTAGATCATGTAGGAGGGCTTCACAAGCATTCTTCCGGGTCGTCAGAGCACCAATATTCTTTTCCAAGTCATTGATCACCTTGACCAGTTCGTCCTCTACCCTGGTGCCTAGAGGTCTGGAAGGGCGTGAACTGGTACCAGCCTCAGATGTCTTGGCCAAGGGAGGAGCGAGATCTCTCACATGTTTGCCCTCAAAGTGTTTGGGACTTATAGTGAGCGGCAGAGGCTTCTTTCCAAGAGCACTAGCTTCTCGAATAATGTGAGGACATTGTTGGAGAAGTATACCAGTGATCAATGAGGGAAACCCAATAGGTAATTTGATGGCACATGACTTGGCATGCTTGACAAGATGCTCAATAACAAATGTACCAAAGTCAAGAGGAGATTGGGTACCTATTTGGTAGATTAGGCTTGCAAGCTCTGTTTTGATGCTCGACCCATGAGTGGAGGGCGCCCAGTTTGCCAAACCAATGTGGTATAGAATGGAGTATTTTATAGTGAGTTCTGCAGCCGCAGTGGTATCCTTCACGGGCCAAACCTTCTTTCTGCCTCCAGTGATTTCAAAGGCAATCTTGTTCAGGTAAGGAACTTCTGGACTAACTTCTAGAGCAGTCCTGCCCAGATATGCATTGATAGTGGAGGCAGTTACATCAAAGCACTCACCTCAGACGAAAACCTTCATGTACTCAGGTTCCTCCGGGTCGTCGAACTCACTAGATAAGTTTACAATGAACTCCTTTACTAAAGAGGGATAGAAAGGACCGATGTCAATGACCGTGTTGGTTAGGCCTGAGCAGCGGAGAAGTTCCGCGGCTGCGTCCATCCCTTGAGCTTCAGCGGAGAGCTCCCTCTCTGGGTATATATTGCGTTGATACACGTACTGCCATTTGACTACATTGTCTATTAAGTGAAAGGAGACATTATCACTCGGGGCTTTTGGTATGTATTGGGAAGTTTTAGACCTCCCATAGACTTCTTAACCCGTGGGGGTAAGGCCCGAGCTTCCTCTTCTTCTTCTGACTCTTCGTCATTTAGAGCAGGAGTTTTCACTGGTGTAGTTGACTTCTTTCTTAACTTCCTTACTGGTTTAGGAGCTGATGCTCCTCCTTTCTCCATCTTTTTCTTTTCGGGGTCTGCCTTTTCTGAACTGGAGGTTCTTCCTCTTCATCAATCATAGTTTTCTTTGGTTGTTTTGTCTTCTTCTGCCCTTCAGGCATAGACTTTTTCAGAGGCGTTCTGCTCTCCCTTGGAGCTTCTTGTTCCACAATCATCTTAGTTTTTTCTACTTCCTCGTTGTTCTCAGGATCTACTAGAGGTTGGGGGGCTTCTGAAATGACTTATGTTTCTTCATTCAGCTTCGTACCGTTGTCAGGAGCGACAAGGAGACTATCTGCTACATGCATGGCTTCGTCTACCGGAGACTTCTTTGTTTCAGGCGTTGATTGTGGAGGAATAGAGGGATTCTCGCAACAAGTGATAGGAATTTCAGAGACAGAGGTCCCTAAAGTTTCTTCAGTCTGGTCCTCTTCTACTGGGTCTTCTATAGGAGAGATGATAGAATTACCTTTTAGAGGCGTTTGAGTGGAATGAGAGCCCTCCTCTTCAAAGCCAGCAACCTCGGGTAAGATGTTGTCCTTCTCAACAGTGGGGACAGCCTCCATAGATGCGATAGTCGGAGACAAAGTTATTGCACCTTTAGGGTTTTCAGAGTCCTCTCCTGGGAGATTCCCTCCATGAATCTTTACTCCACGTTTATTTGTTGACGATTTTGATGCATATCGCTTTTTGGCGATCATCTTCGCCCTCATCTCTACTCGCAGTTGCTTGGAGGCAGAAGGAACTTGTCCGCTTCTGGTTCTGACCATTTGTGGGGGCTTAATTTGGGGCTTGATCAGAGTTGTATTTGAAGGGAAGAAGAAACAGCTACAGGTGCAGACTGATTTTGATTTTGTGGTGCCCTAACTGTTTTGGGAAGGAGGAAGAGGCGATTTTTAGAAAACGTGCAGAGCTTTTCTGCGCGGAAGTCGAAAGTGTTGAGTGGTGATTGGTTGATTGTCAGATTATAATCATTTCGTTTCCCCCTTTTTGATTTTAAAAAAACTTTAAAATGAGCTTGGATAAAGAATTTGGGCCCGACTTTGATTTTGTGGACCCTAGCTGGTCCCTTTTGAGAGAGAGAGTAAAATCAATAAAAAGCTCCCTCTCTTCTTGCCTGACTTCCGATTACTCAAGGCAACAAAGTCCAAGGGAAGACCTTAGACTTTCGAACCTGTTTGCATCTAATGCTTTTGTGAAAATGTTAGCGATTTGTTTCTTAGTAGGGAGATACTCGAGCTTTATCTTCTTGTCTTCTACAAGCTCACGAATAAAATGATGCCTGATATCAATGTGCTTGGTTTTGCTGTGTTGAATCGGGTTTTTTGAGATGCTGATTGCACTGATGTTGTCATAGAACAAAGTCATGACTTCTTGTTTGACTCCATACTCTGCCAACATCTGTTTCATCCATGGTAGCTGAGTACAGATACTTCTAGTTGCAATATACTCGGACTCAACTGTAGACAGAGCAATACAATTTTGCTTTTTGCTGAACCAAGACACAAGGTTATTCCCAAAATGGGAAACAGCCTCCAGAGGTACTTCTTCTATCTGGGGTGGTTCCCGCCCAGTCAGCATCACAGTATCCAACAAGAGTAGGAGAGGTATCAAAGGAATATAGCAAACCCAATTCAGATATTCTTGAGATGTACCTCATTATTCTCTTGGCGAGAGTTAAGTGACTAGCTTTTGGATTGCTTGATACCGAGCATAGACTACTACTGAGAAAGCAATGTCAGGTCGACTTGCTGTGAGGTAGAGAAGACTTCCAATAATACTTCGATAGATGCTTTGATCAACTGGTTCTCCAAGATCATCCTTTGTGCATTTAATATGAATGGCAATGGGGGTTCTCTTGTGTGAAGCCTTTTCCAACCCGAATTTCTTTACAATATTCTTTGCATATTTACTTTGGGAGATAAAGATTCCATCCTTCATCTTTTTGATCTGGAAGCCTAGGAAGTATGTTAGCTCTCCAACGATACTGATCTCAAATTCAGACTGCATATGTTGTACGAAACGTTCCACCATCCTGTCTGACATTCCTCCAAATACTATATCATCAACATATATTTGGGAAATCATGATGTTACTTCCTTCCTTTTTCACGAAGAGAGTTTTGTCTACTCCCCCTCGGATATAGCCATTCGGTACTAGGAATTGGGTAAGACGTTCATACCATGCTCGTGGTGCTTGTTTAAGGCCGTAGAGAGCTTTCTTCAGTTTGTAGACATGATGAGGAGAATCATGATCTTTAAACCCTTTTGGTTGAGCAACATAAACTTCTTCATTTGGATATCCATTGAGTTTGAAATGCATATGGCATGGTATGCCCAAAAGAAGTCGGATAGCTTCAAGTCTAGCAACTGGAGCAAGAGATTCTTCGAAATCCACTCCTTCTACTTGAGTGTACCCCTGCGCCACAAGCCTTGCCTTGTTTCGAGTGATAATTCCTTGCTCGTCAGACTTGTTTTTGAATATCCACTTTGTTCTGGTAACATTGACATTGTCTGGCTTGGGTACTAGTTCCCAAACTTCATTCCTTGCAAATTGTACCAATTCTTCTTGCATGGTGCACACCCAGTATTCATCGTTGATGGCTTTTTGTATATTCTTTAGTTTTTTGTGCCCTAGTCCAATTGCTATGAGGATGGTTCTCAATGATGTAGTTCTGCTTATCATAGGGATGTGGGATCCCAGAATCATATCATAGATATCATGAGGTGATTGGTATCGGACGACCCGTTTTGAATAGTATTTCATACATTAAGCCATGAACATATTCAAATGCGATAACTTGTCACAATATCCTTCGACCAAGGAGTCTTTGTGATTGCTATGCGGTCGACGTACGGCTTTGACTTGCGCCTAACGCTTTCTGTAACTGGATTGCAATAACGGGCATGATTGGGTGGTGGAACAGATTGCATGAGTGACACAAAAGACGGCTAAGGGATTTATCCCTCATACTGCGGTATGGGAAATATATCCGTTTAGGCTACTTGATCGAGAGTGACTAAGAGGAAGAGCATGGCTATGCTAGTGATACGAGTTATCAGTTCTCAATCGTCTCATATATCAAGTAAAAATGATTGATTAAACAAGGATGACGACTCTATGCCTTGTGATCAATCAGGATGTCTAGAGATAATAGGATAGTGACTTGTACGCACAAGGTTAAATCGAATCATCGATCATCATGCACCTTGGCCAATCATAATGTCTTACTAGAGGCCACTTGTGATGGATCGGTCAAGAGAGATCTCTTACGCCGATCTACCAACGGTGGCATGAGCCTAGAGGGTCACACACATACAATATGGATAACTTGAGACAAGGAAAAGTTGGCGTTTCTTGAGGAGCAAGACATGGCCAAAACTGAGGGTTTTAGGCCATGGGTTCGGATTTGTGAGAATGATTAGCGAATCGAGAAAACTGAATTTGTCGTCGATATCGCGTCGGAGTTTGTTTGATAAGTGAGACAAGGGTCGGATAATTTTTTGACACGGCACGCGACCGCATGGGCGAGCCCATTGGGCTCGACCCATGAAGCCACAAGGCCGGCCCATTAAAGGCCCAACAATAGGCCCATTTAGGCATGGCTTGGCCGGCCCACTTGATGGGGCCATATGTGGGCCACACACCATGCTTAGTTGGTGTTGTTGATTTTGATGAAGAGCAAATTGTGGGATTAGGTGGTGAAATGCCTTTAACCCATGCCTTCATCATTTGTTGCTTTATCAAATCAACTTATAATATATCATTAAGTACACAAAATATCACAACACACATTTTGCTCTCGTTTCTCTCTCTCCTCTTGGCCGGCCGAAACCTCCCTCCCCTCTCCTTCCTTTGCTCTCTTGTTCTTCACACTCTAGTTCTAGTAGGCTAAGTGTGTTGGATCAAAAGGATCATCCTATTGGTGTGGACTTGCTCTAGAGAAGGAGATCATCTTGTTCTTCTTTCTTGATTCAACAAAACCAAAGGTAAACTCTTGTGAAATAGTTTTTGCCTTGAGATTTAATGGTTTATGTTCTTGGACAGATTTTGGAGTTTATATTGTTGCTACTTCCGCTATTTTATTCATCTTGGTAGCTCCAAATCCCTACATATCCACTTTGTTCCGATAACATCGACATTATCTGGCTTGGGTACTAGCTCCCAAACTTGATTCCCTGCAAATTGTATCAATTCTTCTTGCATGGCGCACACCCAGTATTCATCGTTGATGGCTTCTTGTATATTCTTTGGTTCAACTTTTGAGACAAAGCAGATATTACCTATCATCTCATTGTAATTTATAGGTGCCTCCTGTCGAGTCTGCACTCCTTCATTGATGTCACCTATTACATTCTGGGTTGGTTGATTCTTCTGAATTCTTTTGGATGGAACTCTCTGTTCTACTATGGGGGGATGCCTCTTTGTCAGAGATGATATTACTTCCGTCTACAGATTCTTTGTCACAATCTTCGTTACTGACTTCTGCATGGCTTCATCTAAGTTATTTGACACTTCTTCCTCATCGTCGCTAGGTTACTCACCGTTATCATCAATAACAACGTTCATGGATTCTGTAATAGACCGGGTGCGTTTGTTGAATACCCGAAAGGCACGACTGTTTCTGGAGTATCCAAGGAAGATGCCTTCGTCGCTCTTGGGATCAAGTTTGCGTCGAGGTTCCCTATCTGCAAGAATGTAGCATACCGATCCAAAGACATGGAAGTATTTGACATTAGGCTTCCTCCCCGTCCATATTTCATAAAGAGTGAGCGAGGTTCCAGGATGAAGGGTAGCTCTATTATGAATATGGCAAGCCGTATTCAGAGCCTCAGCCCAGAAGTGCTACGGGATGTCTTTGGCTAGCATCATGACTCTGGCCATCTCTTGAAGAGTACGATTTTTTCTTTCCACGATCCCGTTCTGTTGGGGAGTGATGGGAGCAGAGAATTTATGAGCTATTCCTTCAGCATCACAGAAGTTTGCAAAGCTGATGTTTTCAAACTTCTTTCCATGATCACTTCTGAGTCGGACGACTTTGCCAATGGTTTCTCCTTTTTCTCGTTGAACTTTCCGACATAAGGCTTCGAAAACTGAGAAAGTGTCTGATTTTCTCTAATAAAGTCAACCCAGGTATACCTTGAGAAGTCGTCAACACATACAAATATATACTTCTTTCCTCCTACACTCTCAACTTGCATAGGCCTCATAAGGTCAACATGTAGAAGTTCTAGAACACGAGAAGTAGTAAGATATTGTACCTTCTTGTGTGACGTCTTAACTTGTTTGCCAATCTAGCATTCTCCACAAATTTTTCCTTCAACAATTTTTAGATTGGGAACTCCAATGATCGCCTTTTCAGAGAGAATCTTCTGCATGCTCCTCAAATTGATATGACCAAGCTTTTGATGCCATAGCTTCGTCTCTTGAGCTTTGGAAAGAAGGCACTTGGTTGACACGGTTGTGACTGTTGGAGACCATAGAAAGCAGTTATCAAGAGACTTGAAACTTGTCATGATTTCCTTCTGATGTTCGTCTTTGACAATACACTTGTCATGAGTGAAGTTGACATCTGTAAGACCTTCTACCAATAGAACCTCTTTTAAAGAAGGTGAGTTAGGAAGATTAAGCTTTCCCTTTCCAAGAACTCTAGCTTTTACGCCATCACCGAAAGTGACAAAGCTATTTGTACATGGTATTAAGGTGACCAAGAACGAGCTATTGCCAGTCATATGTCAGGATGAGCCACTATCAAAGTACCAATCATTGCTAGTTGAAGCTTTTAGAGAAGTGTATGCGATATTCGCTCGATAATTTGCCTCCTTGACTAGCCATTCCTTTCTAGGTTGGGCTTTTTTGATGGTGGTCCTTTGTTTGACGAAGTTCCTTCCATATAGACGATAGCAGAAATGTCGGATGTGACCTCTTCGACCACAGTAGTGACATATCCAGTTATGTCTTTTGTTCTTTGGTCCGTGAAGAACTAGGGTATGAGGCATCCTGTTCGCCTGATCGGATGCGAAGGTCAGAGGCATCTGACTAGGCATGTGGATAAAACCCTTCTGAGGAACAAAGACGGTGTGAGATGATGAACCTCCTTTCGAGTATCCAAGCCCTTCCATATTTTTAGCTGGCTTTCCGATCGAGAGAATTTGATCTAGAGTGTCAGTACTTGGATTCATCATCTTCACAGACTTGGTTACTTGGTCTAACTTGCTGTTTAACCGAGTCACTTCCTTTTTGAGATCAACAAAAGTTTCGAGATGTCTTGATTTGTCTTCATTAAGGGAGAGAATGAGAGCATTCTCTTTTTCGATTACCTGGGAGTCTTCAAGCCACTTGACATACCATTCGTTGTATGCGTTATTGAGAGTTTGATCGGATAACTTATCATCAGAGTCATACTTCTTTGAGGTCTCGGAAGGTTGATCTATTGTGGTCTTGGAGACAGTGAAATCAACATAGTTACATGTGTGCTCAGAGTCACTGTCTTTGTCTTCTTCATCGTCAGTTAGAGAGGCATTGAATCCCTTCTTTTGTTTCTTCAAGTAGTTAGGGCATTCCTTCTGTACGTGCCCATACCCCTCATATTCGAAGCATTAGACCCTTTTTTCCTTTCCTGGTCGCTCACCACGTCTAACATCTTTGTTGGCGCTCTCGAACTTCTGGAACTTGTGTTGTGACTTGTCTCTGACTTCACGTGTGACATTCTTCCCTGCCATCAGGTTGAATCTTTTCATAACTCTATCGTAGTTTTTGGCCAGCATAGCGATTGTATCATCGATTTCACTGTCTGAATCAGAACCCACCAGTTGCTTCTGTCTTTGGGTAGAACTTTTGTAGGCTACGCCTTTATGCTTTTTTTCTATTGACGGAAGAGAAAGCTCGAAGGTCATGAGAGAACCCATAAGTTCATCAAATTTCAGTGTCTTAAGGTCATGGACTTCTTCTATGGCCTTGATCCTCATCTTTAATCTGGGACTTAGAGCTCTCAGCGTTTTTCTAACTAGATCTTCATCGGTCAAAGGTTTACCAAGTGAGTAGGACTCATTGGCTAGATCCCTGATACGTACGTTGAACTCAGCTATAGTTTCATCTTCATTCATGACAAGAGCTTCAAAGTTGGTGGTGAGGTACTGGAGCTTTTGTTCTCGGACTTTGGAGGTTCCTTCGTAAGCAACAACAAGAGTGTCCCAAGCGATTTTGGCACTTGTGCATGTGTTGATGAGCCAAAAGACGTTCTTGTCTACTCCATTAATTATGGCATTGAGTGCTCGAGAATTACCTAGGGGGCTTCGTCTTCATCCACGCTCCACTCTTTTTCCGGTTTAATGCTAGTTCGATTTCCTTGAGCATCAACATAATGAGGTTCCTCCCACCCATTGATAACAGCCTTCCAGGTTTTGTCGTCGAGAGACTTCATGAAGGCACACATCCATGCTTTCCAGTACCCATAGTTAGTTCCGTCGAGCACTAGTGGTCGATTGACAGATCCTCCTTCCTTTGAATCCATATTAGCTACTCAGAATCTTTGTATGAAATCACCTAAGAAATAAGGTGCCTCCTCTGATACCAATTGAAATTATGATATGTAGCAGAGCCAGGAAGTCGGACACAAAGTCGTAACCATTGTGTCGACAATTTGCCTAAACACAGACAACAGTTTAAACCATAAAAAAACAATAATAATGAAACCAGAGATGATTACCCAGTTCGGTGCAACGTCACCTACATCTGGAGGCCCTCGGCCAGTAGAAAGATACTTCACTATAATGTAGTTAAGAGTACAACTTCAAGTATCAACTAGCTATCACACAAGCTATTGACTTAAGCTACTTTAACTACTAGCTCTCGTACCTAGACCAGGGTCCTACTCCCCCTATCTTCGAGTCCTCCTCGAGTTCACCTTTCGAGCAAGCCTATGCTTGGTGTCGTAGTCTTCTTGACAAATTTGTGAATCTTCAATCACAAACACAAGAACCCTAATCGATCAAATAATCAATCTTTGTGGATTGATGTTCAATCGAAGCACACCGTTCTAGCAAACCAATCAGACTCTCAACACGCCTATGTTGCACGGTTAAGAGCTCTGAGAAATTTCAGCACAAATAAAAGAACGGACAGGTTGCTAATGGGGAAGCACAAGCTTTTTATAGCAACCTCACATTCCTAATCTGTCTCGGATTAGGAATAGGAAGTCTTAGACTTCCTAACAATTTAGGCAAGCTGACAGTTAGCGTTGCCGCCTTTGCTCACGTGTTGTTGACAGCTGGAAGTTGCCTAAACTCGTCATGACATCATTCTTCTTGCGCTACAAGTTTCAGTTGCCTGATCTTGTCGTGACGTCATTCTTCTTGCGCATCATGTTTCAGCGACTCAAAATAGGAAAGCTTCCACTCCTTTCCTAATCTGGGGTATATGCAGTCGCACCAAATGGCGTGCAACATGTTGTAATGACTTCTTACTTTTGCGCTAAAAAATTATGCCAACACTAAACGTAGCAACAAAGGTCATCTCTCGACTCCTTAGAAAACATCCCGCCTTGAATGGAGACCAAAGAATCTAGTCTATCGAGCTAATGTTCCATACACCTCCTTGAGTGCTTCAAACAATAAGGACTGGTATCTAGATAGTGGATCTTCTCGACACATGACAGGTACTCCTGAGTTTCTATCCAATCTCAAACTATATACAAACCGCTATGTTACTTTTGGAGATGGAATTCTTGCCTAACTGAAGCATTACTTGTAGAAGGACTCAAGGAAAATTTAATTAGCATCAGCCATATTTGTGATTTGGGTTCAGAAGTCAAATTTACAAAAGAAGCCTGTTTAGTAAAGAATATCGATCAAGTTACTATCCTACAAGGAGTCCGCTAAATGGATAATTGTTACATCTGGTCGCCCGATTCACATATTGAAGGGGCGAAGTGTCTTGTCTCCAAAGCAGAAGAAACCAAACTATGGCATAGAAAGTTTGGACATCTAAATCTTAGGAGCATGCAGAAGGCAATCTTAGAGCAGGCCATTACTGGAATTCCAAACCTGAAAATTGTGGAAGGAAAGATCTACAGAGAATGTCAGATTGGAAAGCAAACAAAGATGTCACACAAGAAGCTACAACATATTACCACCTCCCGAGTACTTGAACTAATACACGTTGACCTCATGGGACCAATGCAAGTTGAAAGCCTTGGAGGAAAACGCTACGTATTTGTGTGTGTGGACGATTATTCAAGGTACACATGGGTTGATTTTCCTCATGACAAATTGGATACTTTTTCAATCTTCAAAACTCTATGCATCCATGCTCAACGAGAAAAGGGGGAAACGATTGGCAAAATAATTTGTCTCCGCAGTGATCATGGTCGAGAGTTCGAAAACAATAAATTTGCATGATTCTGCAACTCATAAGGGATAGGCCATAAGTTCTCCGCACCAATCACCCCAGCAGAATGGCATTGTTGAGCGCAAAAATAGGACTCTACAGGAAATGGCTAGAGTTATGATGCTACCAACTCACTTCTGGGCAGAAGCACTTAACACTGCTTGCCATATCCACAATCGAGTCACTCTCCAACCAGGTATGTCAGTAACTCATTATGAAATATGGAGGGGGAGAAAGCCTAATTTTAAATACTTCCATATATTTGGATCCACCTATTATATTATGGCTGATAGAGAACCTCGTCGGAAATTTGATCCAAAGAGTGATGGAGGCATCTTCCTTGGCTACTCAAGGAATAGTCGTGCGTTTTGGGTCTTCAACAAACGAACCAAGACTATGATGGAATCAATCAATGTCTTTGTCGATGATGATTGTAAAGATGCCCCAGAAGATGCAACAGACGAGGAAGGAGTCATAATTAAAGTTTATCCCAAAAATGTTAGAAAAGATGCTATTACTGATGTCAGTGAGGATGCTAGCAGCAAGCCAGAAGACAATAATGTTGCGCTAAATGTCAATAACGATGAGGCAGTTCCTGAAACCAGCAACAAGAACCCCTCACGAAGAATTCAGGCTAATCATCCTGTCTCTAGAGTAATTGGAGACCTAAATGAAGGCATACGGACTCGGACAAAAGCTCCTGTGAATTACAATGAGATGATAGGAAATATATGCTTCGTCTCCAAGATTGGACTGAAGAATGTCAACGAAGTCATCAACGATGAATATTGGGTCAATGCTATGCAAGAGGAACTGATTCAATTTGAGAAAAACCAAGTATGTGAACTAGTCCCCAAGCCAAGTGAAGGAAATGTCATTGGCACAAAATGGATCTTCAAGAATAAAACCGATGAGCTTGGAAACATCACTCGCGATAAAGCAAGGTTAGTAGCTCAAGGGTACACTCAAATTGAGGGAGTAGACTTCGATGAGACTTTTGCTCCTGTAGCAAGGCTTGAAGCAATCTGGCTTCTACTAGGGATATCATGTCATCTACAGATCGAGCTTTATCAGATGGATGTCAAAAGTGCATTCCTGAATGAAAATCTCAACGAAGAAGTTTATGTGGCGCAACCAAAAGGATTTGTTGATCCTCACTCCCCTGATCATGTGTATAAACTCAAGAAGGCTCTCTATGGATTGAAACAAGCACCAAGGGCTTGGTATGAAAGACTCACAAATTTTCTGATTCAAATTGGCTACACTAGAGGGGGAGTCGACAAGACTCTATTTGCGAAAAATGAGAACGGAAATCTGATGATTGCCCAAATATATGTCGATGACATTGTCTTTGAAGGGATGTCAAGAAAGATGGTAGAGCAATTTATCCAACAAATGCACTCAGAATTCGAGATGAGCATGGTGGGAGAGCTTACCTACTTCATAGGCTTTCAAATCAAACAGCTAAAAGACAGCATCTTCATCTCTCAAAGCAAATATGCCAAAAAATTTGGGCTAGAAAAAGCTTCACATAAACGTACACATGCAGCCACACATATCAAGTTAACTAAAGATGATCCAGGAGAAGCCGTTGACCAACATCTATATAGAAGCATCATTAGTAGTCTTCTCTACCTTATTGCCAGTCGACCTGATAGTGCTTACTCTGTGGGAGTATGTGCACGAAATCAAGCTAATCCTAAGGTTAGTCATCTATCTCAAGCTAAGAGAATTATAAGATATATCTCTGGGACTGCAGACTTGGGTCTACTGTACTCATTCAACACATCCTATACCCTGGTGGGGTATTGGGCTGGAAGCACAATAGATAGGAAAAGCACATTTGAAGTATGCTTCTTTCTTGGCAATAACCTCATATCATGGTTTAGTAAAAAGCAAAATTGTGTTGCTTTGTCCACCGCTGAATCAGAATATATCGCTGCTGGGAGTAGCTGCACTCAATTACTATGGATGAAGAAAATGCTATTCGAATATAATGTCAGACAAGAAGCCATGACTTTGTATTGTGATAATGTCAGTGCAATCAACATCTCAAAAAATCCGGTTCAACACAGCAAAACCAAACATATTGACATTAGGCACCATTTCATCCGCGAGTTGGTCGAAGACAAGAAGATCGTCTTAGAGCATATCTATACAGAGAAGCAATTAGCTGATATTTTTACCAAGCCATTAGATGCAGTCAGATTTGAGTACCTCAGATCGTCACTCGGACTCTACACCATCGGCAAATAAAAGAAGTTATTGAACGGTTGAGAGGAGTTAGTTGGTACCTCTTCATGAACCTGTCCAAAATCCCAACACATGCCATTGGGCCAAGCATACCAAAAGCTCATTCAAATACAAAAAGAGAAAATGTCCCAAGATATGATCTGACACCTACAGATTTTTTTTAAAAAACTATTATGCCTCAGTTTGTTATTTCGCTCCCATCTCTCAAAAACTCTCAACCCTTGTGCGAAACACTGCAACTCTCGGTAAAAATGTTGAAAACCAGGAGCAATCTTGCACCGAAAAAGGTCACTGACAAACAGAAAACTAAATCCAAGAAGACCGAGGAGAAGAGTCCCAAAACCAGCAAGCCTGGCACCAATCAATTTGGAGTACAAATCAAAGGGCTGAAGCCGAAGAAGGACACCGAAGGTTCATCCGGAGATATCCCACCAGTTGAAGCTCCAACACCCATCTTCTCCCGATTTCCCAGGAAAACACGAACCGGAAGTTCTGTGTTCTCAATGACAGATCTGACAGGCCCGGAACGAGGGGCTTCCATTGGCAAAGAAAGTCAGGAAGCTTCCATGCAAGTCATCCCGGCGCCAGTATCTTCAATCTTCCCCACACCATGTATCGATTCCTCTGTCATTTCAAATACTGATACCTTAAGGCACAGTAATCAGTTAGAATCACTGCTAGAAAATCAGGACCCTCCCCGCGAAGGAGTTGTTGAGGACCTAATAAACACTGAAAAGAAAGGGGAAAAGGATGATTTGACTCCGGTCAGTCACGGGCTAGAAAGAATTGTTGAAGGAGATGGTGGAGAAGAAGTTGCGAAAGACGATTTACCTGTGCCCACAGAAGAAGGTGTGGTGGAAGAAGAAGTTTATGATTATGAAGAAGCTGGTAAAGAGACCAGTAACAAAAGTGTTTCTGATAAGGAGGAGACCGGAGACAAAGATGCCGGTCTAGAAGAAGTTGAGAAGGAGAACGACCCTGCAGATGATGCAGGAATTGTCAAGGATACTGCTACTACAGATGGTGTAGCAGATGTTGTAACCGTTGCTGCCACAAAGTCTGTCTCTGAAGATGCTGCGGCAAATTTCATGGAAGAGGAGCCTCTGTTTGTCAGAGGAGATACCATAGAGGATGCCACCGAAATAGCACACACGGTGCTCTCTTCCCTGAAGAAGAAAGTGTTAGAAGAACATGAAAGTCTTGCAGTAATGGTAGGAAAGCTGAAAGAAAACAAGAAGAGGAAGGAAATGAAGGATGCTGGAGGTCCCAACAAGAAGAAAAAGCTGCCCGTGAAGGACATAGGAAAGAAGATTGTCTCCAAAAGAAGACTTGTTGATAAGGAAAGTGATGATGATGCAGAAGCTGTGACTCTAAAAGAAACAAATAAGGTAGTTAGCCAGAAGCATGCCAAAGTGTTCAATATGATAATGTGTCATTCCATTCGGCTGCAAGGGCAACTCGGTGGGAGTTTGTGTTCCAAAGGACGGCCTATCCTCAGAAAACTCTGTCCTCTGAGATCCTCGGACTAGAGGCCATCATCAGGCTTCTACAAAAGGCAAAGCTCATGAAGACAGTCACCGACATAGGTAATCACTATCCTTTGTTGGTCAAGGAGTTTATTGCAAATTTGACTACTGGTTTTGGTTCTCCGGATGATCCGGAATGTGAGAAGGTCTATGTCAAAGGCTTACGCTTCAACATCTCCTCTGACATTATAAATGCCTTCCTAGGGAAGAAGTGTGTCCGCTCTATACCACCACCTGATCTGAACAGAGTTCTCAAAGAGATAACTGGTGATAAGAGCAGAGTGTGGCCTACTAAGGGGACCGTGGTGGCCTCGGATCTTACTTCAAAATACTCCATACTGTTCCGTATCGGAGTAGCAAATTGGGCACCTTCCAGACATGCATCCTCCATCAAACCAGAGCTGGCAGTTCTCATCTTCCAAATAGGTACTGATTCCACACTTGATTTTGGCCAATTTGTTATTGACCACTTTGTTAGACATGCCAGATCACAAGTTGTGAAAATACCTATTGCTTTTCCCTCCCTTATATTCGAGCTACTAGTGCACCAACACCCTGGTGTGTTGAAGTCAACTGATAAGGCAGGAAAGCGTGGAGGAATGATCGTGGTGAGCCATAAGTTGTTTGAGGGAAAGCTTGCTCCTGATCTTGTCAGGAAAGAAGTCAAGCCAACTAAGGCGACAACCAGTCGAGCTACCAGTGCTGCCCCTCCAACAAAGACTACCAGCAGAGATGCAACTGTGCTTGACGAGGACATCATCAATCTGAAGATGTCGCTGAAGCACTTGTCCCAGTGTAGATCCCATTGTGCTAACCTGCTGAAGACGATGCCACCCCAAGACTCCTACAAAAATGGTTCCTCCTCCCTACCAGATTCTACTGAAGACACCACCAAAGATGCCTCTGCAACAGCTGCCGCAGAAGATACTGCTAGTTCCAGCAGTAATTCTGTTTAAATTTTAGTACTTTATGGATTCTCAAAAACTGAACAACTTTTTAATTGCAATCTGCTCTGAACATGTTTCACGCATGTCCTCGACTGCTATTCGAGAATGTGTGTAAGTTAAGTTTCTTTTGTTACTCCCTGTCCTATTGTTCGAATTTTTCTTTGAGTTTTTGGCTCTTTTCGATCCAGCAAGTGAAAGAGATTACCACGGGTTCCAAACGATGAATGTCATGCAGCAGACTTTATGTAACCGTGGTGATCGTAAAAAGCTAAGATCTTAATGCCATTTGAACATGTTATAAACATAAATATAAATCTGATGTTTACCTCTTGTAATCGACAAAAACACAAGTGTAGTGTTCTCTCTATCAAGTCCACACAAGCACCACAACCGAAATGATTTTTCACTCAATATTTTGCTAGAAATTTTGAGAGAAATCAAGAGCAACAATAGAGGAAGAGAGGGAGAGAATTTTCAGCCATTAGAGGGAGAGAGTGAGGGAGGAAGTTGCTAAAAAAATCAAGAATAAAATGAGTAGATATTATGTGATTTTAATTTGAAATTAAATTGAATTTCAAAATTAAAATTTCATTATCTATCCCTTTATTCTTTCTTATTTGCATTTGTTCCCTCTCTTATCTTAAATCCCTAAATGGGCTTTAAGCCCGTTTAACTAAAACCCAAATTAAACCCATTAACTTGAGTTCTAATTTCGGTTTTGTCAAAACGACTCAATTTTCTCGAATTGATTTCTTCAACCGTCTGGTTAAAACCTTAGGCCAGAAAACTACCGAATTGTTCTCAATTCTCATCCATAATTGTTGTCATGTATCGTGCTTAATGCGTGTGACCCTCTAGGCTCACGAATAATTGGCAGACTGGTAAAATTACTATTTTACCCTTTCCATCATAAGTGGCCTCTAGCAAGACATTATGATTATCCAATATTCGTGATTATCGATTATTCAACTTAACCTGTTATCGTACATGTCACTGTCCTTTTATCAAACCGATATCTAGATTGATCAATAGGCATAGAATGGTCACCCTAATTTATCAATCACTATTTCTTGATATCTGAGATGACTGAAAACTGATACCAAGGTATCACCTACATGGCCATGCTCTTTCTTCAGTCATACTCATCAAGTGGCCTAAACGGATATCTTTCTCATACCGAAGTATGAGTGATAAATCCCTCAGACGCCTTTCGAGTTCACTAGTGCAATAAATGCCAAAGCCAATCGAAGGCGTTATAGCTACCCTTTTACAGATAACGTTGGACTAGGTCAAACTTAGGCATTCGTTACATAGTGTACACAAAGACTCCTTGGTCTTAGGATATAATGACAAGCTGCGATATGTGAGTATCTCATGACTGGATCTATGCAACATACTCACAATCGGGTTGTCCGATATCATCGACCTGATGGTATCTATGATATAACTCTGGCACGCACTTTGCCATGATCTGTAGAGCATGATCACAAGGAGTTAGTCTCATACTGATCGCTTCATAAAGAAGCTTAGCTGATCAGGGACTCATCAAATGTAATTCTTTCTAATCTATAGTTCTACTATTAGTGGTACACACATAATGACATAGATCAAATTACATTTGATATATTACTACAACACATTAGTAATATATGCCGATTTATTTATTCGGAGAGATGATAAAACATTACATCTGTAGATCACTTTTATATTGGACTGGGGCATGACTCTAACAATCTCCCACTTGCCCCTGGTTCCAATTTAAGTTCTGATCTACTCCCATAGACCCTACATGTTTCTCATGCGCAGGCTGCGGCTGAGCCTTTGTCAAGGGATCGGCCATATTATCATTAGTCGAATAGTGTTTAATCTCCACATCACCTCTATATTTGATAACTCTCACGAGGTGAAGCCTGCTGAGTATATGTTTGGATCTGTTGTGGAATCTGGGCTCTTGAGCAATAGCTACGGCACCTGTGTTGTCCCACAACAAGCTTATCGGATCAGACGCTCGCGGCGTTGCATCTAATCCGATCAGAAAGCTTCTAATCTATACGACCTCTTTAGCTGCTTATGTTGCAGCTATATACTTAGCATCCGATGTAGAGTTGGTAATTTTGGCTTGCTTAAAGCTTATCCAGCCGAAAGCGCCACCACTCAACACAAAATATATCCTGACTGAATTTGGAAGTCATCTGGATATGTCTGAAAACTAGCATCGATTTGTCCTTTGACTGCTAGTTCTCTATCTATATCCCCATACACTAGGAATGCATCATTGGTCCTCCTCAAATATTTGAGTATGACCTTTGACAACAATCTAGTGTAATTGGCCGGGGTTAGATTGGAATCTGCTAGTATAGCTTAGTGCAAATGAGATTTCCAGTTTCGTGCACATCCTGGCATACATGATGGATCCCACAGCCGAAACATAAGGGATCTTACTCATCCTGCTTAGCTTATCAGGAGTACTAGGACTCTGTAGCTTGCTGAGCTTAATGCCATGACGCATGGGTATGTATCCTTTCTTAGAATCAAGCATTGAGATCTTCTCAGCACTTTACCTATGTATATGTTCTGACTTAGCAACATGTTCTGACTTAGGCCCAAAATCCTTTTGGAATGATCTGTAGAGATCCTGATGCCTACATTAAATGTTGCATCACCTAAGTCCTTCATCGATAAGTACTTCCCTAACCAAGCTTTGGTGGCAAGGTCGGGATGTCATTCCCGATGAATAAATATCAAGAATACAATATTACTCCCACTCGCTCTCTTATGTACGCAAGGCTCACTTTTGTTTTTGATGAAGTCGAGTTCCCTTACAGCTTCATCAAAACGAATGTTCCAACTCCTTGAAGCTTGCTTTAATCCATAAATGGATCTAAGCAGCTTACAAATCTTTCCAAGATTCTCTGGATCAACAAAACCCTCGGGTTGTGTCATATACACATCCTCTTTTAAGTTCCTGCTAAGGAAGGGGTTTTGACATCTATCTGTCATAACTATGGCTAAAAATATTCCGGATTAAACTGAACATTGCTACTGGTGAAGAGGTGTCATCATAATCCATTTATTGAATCTGACGATAACCTTTTACAACCATCCTAGCCATATTGGTCTGAGGACTTCCATCCATGTCGGTCTTGATCCTATAGACCCACTCAGAACCGATGGGTTTTATCCCAGGGGTTTGATCCACCAAGCACCAGACTTGGTTGTCATACATGGATTTCATTTCCTCACTCATGGTGTTCTGCCATTTTTTGGAGTGTGGACTGGCCAAAGCTTGTCTGAAGGTTTCTAGATCATCCTGATCCACCAATATCAAGTCATTTCAATCAGTGGCTGTGAAGCCATATCTTTCTGGAACATGACGAGATCTTTCAGACCTCCTTAGACCATCTGGAATTTCTGTAGGGATTATTTCTTCATCGGCGACCATCTGAGGCTCCAGTACTTCTACATCTTGCATAGCAGGCTCTTGAATTGCTTCAGGTTGTTCCGTATCCTCTCGAATTTCTTCGAGATGCACGGGACTCCCACTAGCTATTTTGGAAATAAAATATTTCTCCAAAAATACCCCTCCTCGAGCAACAAAGACTTTGTACTCGCTGGGTATGTAGAAGTTGTATCTCTTAGTTTCTTAAGGATACCTTACGAAGACACATTTGTCTGATTTGGATGTCTGCATCTCTGCTATCCAAATCTTTTAGGGAAAACATACTAGGATGTTTTCCACACCATATATGACTATGGCCCATTTCTTATTTGGCTACTACGCGAAGGCGCACGCATCCAAATAGAACTGACCATCTCATCCCGCTCCCATCCTAATGAATACTACGCGGAGGCGCACGCATCCACAGTAACGGGATACGTAATGAGTGTCCTGTGGTGTACCTTCAGTGACTCTGGTCCTGCTCTTATTTGGCTACTACGCGGAGGCGCAGGCATCCAAATAGAACTGATTACCTTATTCAGCTCACATCCCAATGAATGCTACGCGGAGGCGCACGCATCCACAGTAATGGGAGACAGAATGACTGTCACAAGGTGTACTATCGTTGTCTTCATCGGAGCCTGATTCAAAATGAATGCGGCCGTTTCTTGAGTCAAGTATTAGTTCAACTCTTTTCTGGCCTGAGTACTCATAGGTCCACATACGTCGGAATGTATTAGACTTAATAAGTCACTCGCCTTTCACATAAACCTGTGAAAGGTGCCTTCGTCATTTTGCCCATTAGGTGAGACTTGCATCTTTCAGTTTGAGTGAATTCAAACGGACTTAAAAAGTCCATACTTGTGAAGTGTTGAAATGCGTTTCTCGCTCATTAGGGAAGACTAGCATCTTTCAGTTTGAGTGAATTCAAACGGACTTAAAGTCCACACTTGTGAAGTGTTGAAATGCATTTCTCGTCTATGGGCCTTAAATGACAATGCCAGATTATAACTTGGTTTAAGTCATTAGATTTAAGCCTTTTCTTATTTACGTTATAGCGATTAAGCTTACCAACGTAAATGTCTGATCCTGAAGACGTGGATACCCACTATTCTTCACATGATCCTTGTATTGCTTACAATCCCTTATTCCCGTGTCCTGGCTCATTGCAGTGATAGCAGATCTCCTCCAATTTGTCCTTAGAATTCACAGCAGTTTTGGGAGCTGCTTGAACCTTTGGACGCTTGGGGTGTCTGATCTGCCCTGCAAGGTGCCCAGGAGCCTTACCCTTACCCAGATCAGCTTTCTTGAAGCTGACCTTCTTGTTGACCATAAGGACCTCCTTGGTCTTGCCCTTGAGGTTCTTTTCAGTGGTCACAAGTATCCCATGAAGCTCTGTTAAGGACTTGTCCATGTCATGCATATTCTAATTTACTATGAAATCACTATATGTATATGGAAGTGACTGCAACATAAAATCTGCAGCCGTTTTCACCTGATCATCAAAACCGAGTCTGGTTAGATGCTCCTGAAGACATTAAATCTTCGTGACATGGGGACTAACAGGGCTCCAGCCTTAAGTTTGCAGGAGTTAAGTTCTATGAAAGTATCATATCTTTCGACACGAGCTTTCTCCTTGAACATTTCCTTGACCTCTTCCTTACAGGTATGAGGGTCCCTCTGAAACATTCCTGAACTGCTTCTATAACTCTGGCATCCTACTGCCACCCATAATGCATGGCACGTCGATTTGGTTACTAAGGAACTTTGATAAGTATCCTTAGTGCCCTAGCGGCGTTCAGCGGTGGCTCAGCAGGAGGTTCATTGGTAAGGATATACTACTTGCGTTCATGCTTGAGTACAAGCCTCAAGTTTCTATTCCAATCTGAGTAATTCACACTCTTGAGTCTGTCCTCAATCTGGACTCTCAGTGCGCTATTACTCCTTTGTGTTGTGTTTGCCTTTTAGTTCTACATGGTAAAATTAATTAAAATTCAAGTTGGAGATTTAGTTATAAAACACTTGTCTGATTCCAACATTAGAATCTGAATCAAGATCATGTCATACCCTCAATTGAAGTGAACGGAGGCTCACTGCTCCAATTGAGAGCATCAAGGTAGGAATACATCCATTTACAAAACCATGTAATTCCTGGCTAGGGTCTGTACTAAAAGTACACGGCATACCCTATACTGATACCCTAGGTCAGCCCTAGCTGACAATTGTAGACAAGTCTACCAAGCTTGAACTATGGATAGAACTAATGTGACTACTACGCGGAGGCGCACGCACCCACATAGAACTACCCATCTCATCCAAACCTTTTCTCTATGAATGTTACGCGGAGGCGTACCGACATCCATAGGGTCAAAGCCCTTTTGAGTGCCCAAACTTGGATGGTATCACGCTTGACTTGTAATTATTTGCGTTTAAGTGAATTATAAAAGTCTGATTGTATATCGATACAATCTTAATTTGGAATCATCAATTGCAAATTCATGCAAAGATGATCCCTTACCAGGTTACATGCCAGTCTTATTAAATTTCGATTTTAATCTTTGCATGTGGGTGATAGCAAATCATACATAAACTTGTATATTTAAACTATCATACATTCATACATTCAAACATATAAATGTAACGATAAAATATGCATAGCTTAGCCCATCTTAAGTTCCTAAGAATCTAGCAAAACCGATCCTAAAGACATGGTCTTCAAGATCCAAACTTGCTCCATTCTTGTGAACTCCCACTGGCTTCGAGCCTCCTCCAATCCGAGTCTCCCTCTTGACTTGATTCTTGTGTCGGTCTTCGTGAGTACATATTAAAATAAATTAAACGAAATACAAATCACGACTCGCAGGCCATATTTACTACAACCCAAAATTAAGCAACACGCAGGTTGCAAAACCGAAATTAAAATGCAAATCTAATGGGCTTAGCTAGCATCATGTGGAAAACATCATGTCATCAAAGATCATATTATCAATCAATATGCTGATCAAACAAATAATTTTCCAAATTTTATCTTTCTTAAGTGTGGAAAAATTTCGGTTTATCGAAACTGGACGGTTTAATCGATTAATTGAATTTTGGACCGGTTCTCGCTGGTTTATCGAAACCGAACCAAATCTGAAAATTAAATTTTTTTTAGGATTTCCAAATATCCTCGCGAACCAACCGGTTCAGCTCGAATCTGGTCTAGCCGAACCGGTTCAACCGAAAGTCGCCCGCGGAGGCAACCATGGTGGCCCGTGAGGGCTGCCGAGGTCGCCCGCGGGGCTGACCGTGGTCGGCCACGGGAACGACCATGGTAGCCCGCGAGGGCAGCCATGGTCGCCCCTAAGGCAGACCCTGGTCGCCCGCGAGGCAACCATGGTGGCCCTCACGGGCTGCCATGGTCGCCCACAAGGGCAGACTGTGTCGCCCGCGGCAGCAACCATGGTTGCCCGCGAGGGCTGCCATGGTTGCCCGCGAGGGCTGCCATGGTCACCCGTAGGCGACCCTCGTCGGCCCATGGCGCTGACCATGGTCTGCCCTAGGGCATTCCATGGTCCACCAAGGGGCTCGACCTGGTCGGCCATGGCTAAGCCATGGCTAACCCCAAAAAACCCCAAAAAAATTATTTTTTTCCAATTTCCAAAATCAATCAAATCTGAAATTTTTTTTCAATTTACATGCATGCTAATGATGAAGAACAGATATAAACATAAAAAATATCAGATTTAAACATATACAAATAAACATATCAACCATGCCTCTGATACCACTGAAAGAGATCACCACGGGTTCCAAACGATGAATATCATGCAGCAGACTTTATGTAACCGTGGTGATCGTAAAAAGCTAAGATCTTAATGCCATTTGAACATGTTATAAACATAAATTAAAATCTGATGTTTACCTCTTGTAATCGACAAAAACACAAGTGTAGTGTTCTCTCTATCAAGTCCACACAAGCACCACAACCGAAATGATTTTTCACTCAATGTTTTGCTATAAATTTTGAGAGAAATCAAAAGCAACAATGGAGGAAGAGAGGGAGAGAATTTTCAGCCATTAGAGGGAGAGAATGAGGGAGGAAGTTGCTAAAAAAATCAAGGATAAAATGAGTAGATATTATGTGATTTTAATTTGAAATTAAATTGAATTTCAAAATTAAAATTGCATTATCTATCCCTTTATTCTTTCTTATTTGCATTTGTTCCCTCTCTTATCTTAAATCCCTAAATGGGCTTTAAGCCCGTTTAACTAAAACCCAAATTAAACCCATTAACTTGAGTTCTAATTTCGGTTTTGTCAAAACGACTCAATTTTCTCGAATTGATTTCTTCAACCGTCTGGTTAAAACCTTAGGCCAGAAAACTACCGAATTTTTCTCAATTCTCATCCATAATTGTTGTCATGTATCGTGCTTAATGCGTGTGACCCTCTAGGCTCACGAATAATTGACAGACTGGTAAAATTACTATTTTACCCTTTCCATCATAAGTGGCCTCTAGCAAGACATTATGATTATCCAATATTCGTGATTATTGATTATTCGACTTAACCTGTTATCGTACATGTCACTATCCTTTTATCAAACCGATATCTAGATTGATCAATAGGCATAGAATGGTCACCCTAATTTATCAATCACTATTTCTTTATATCTGAGATGACTGAAAACTGATACCAAGGTATCACCTGCATGGCCATGCTCTTTCTTCAGTCATACTCATCAAGTGGCCTAAACGGATATCTTTCTCATACCGAAGTATGAGTGATAAATCGCTCAGACGCCTTTCGAGTTCACTAGTGCAATAAATGCCAAAGCCAATCTAAGGCGTTATAGCTACCCTTTTACAGATAACGTTAGACTAGGTCAAACTTAGGCATTCGTTACATAGTGTACACAAAGACTCCTTGGTCTTAGGATATAATGACAAGCTACGATATGTGAGTATCTCATGACTGGATCTATGCAGCATACTCACAATCGGGTTGTCCGATATCATCGACCTGATGGTATCTATGATATAACTCTGGCACGCACTTTGCCATGATCAGTAGAGCATGATCACAAGGAGTTAGTCTCATACTGATCGCTTCATAAAGAAGCTTAGCTGATCAGGGACTCATCAAATGTAGTTCTTTCTGATCTATAGTTCTACTATTAGTGGTTACACACATAATGACATAGATCAAATTACATTTGATATATTACTACCACACATTAGTAATATATGCCGATTTATTTATTCGGAGAGATGATAAAAAATTACATCTGTAGATCACTTTTATATTGGACTGGGGCATGACTCTAATAGCAAGGGGGAGTAAGACGTAAGACGCACAAGAAATGATGTGCGAACAACGAGCAAGAATTGCGCGAACAAGACTTGTCGACTGTCAATCGCTGAAATGATGCGCGAACAACGAACAAGACTTGCGCGAACAAGACTTATCAACTGCCGATCGCTGCAAGAAAAGTTAACGAAGAATGCTCACCTTAAAAATAGCCAAAGGGGGAGATTGTAGTTACGACGTTTTTGGTGATTGACTTATTTTTAAGGAACTAGAAAACATATGATAAAGAATGTCGAAATATCGTATGTGATATCTTGGATGACATTATTGGCGACATCTCGGCTGACATCCTGTTCGACGCAAATCAGGAAAGTCTCTGCTCTTCATAAAGTACGACTACAATTAGGAATTGTAAAAGTTCCAGCGCGTCTCCGTTTCTGGAAAGAAGAAATACGGTGACAAAGAGGAAACCCATTAGGTTTAGTACTCATACTCGATTGCTATAAAAGCTCATGCTACCCCCTTAGCAATCGGGTGGTCTTTTATTGTTTCCTAGCAATAATTTACAGAGCTCTTAGACGTGAAGGTTTGCGGGTTGAGAGGCTGTAGATTGTGCTGAGGATATTGTGTATCGCCTTAACTATTGAGAGTTAGGTGATTGAGGGTTTACTGAATCGCGTGAGTAAAGACTGCACACAACCAAAACGCTCAACGACAACTTGAACTGACAGAGCAAGGCGATTGCTCGAAGAGTGGAATCAAGACGGTGTCTTGGATTCAGGGGGAGACCCTGAGATAGGTTTGCACTTTTAATAGTAGCATAAAGTATAGATCTTGTGATGATCATAGGTACTTGTATGTTTTGACGTATTACCACATAGTGAAACCTTTCCACTGGCTGAGAGCCCCCAGACGTAGGTGATGTTGCACCGAACTGGGTAAACAATTTGTTGTGTCGTTGTTTATTATGTTTGATATTTACTGTTCTTCTTTATCTACGCAAGTTGTTATACACTGTGTTATAGCATTATACGTAACATTGTGTGTGGCATCTTGCATAACTATCTGATCAAAATTTCAGATAGAATAATTATCTGGTGAATATGGTAAGATTGATAACATATCAATCCCTCTCAAGACAAGCAAATCGAGGATTAGAAATATGCATTAGGATATTCGTATTTTTCTCATGCATTAACAATATCATTTGTAAACAATAAAGAGACAATTTTATGATCATTGTTGTGTGCAAATATGTTGAATGTTAAATGGCTTATAACGTCATGAGGTACGTGACTTGATAGTAAAACTCTTAGATTAGATTTGGAATAATATGCAATTGTTTGGCAGACATTTCGTTTGAGAACTAATATGATGTTCACTGATGATCATGTTGTACTAATCATGAATACAAGTTATTTAGTCAAGTCATATGAATCATTTGAAGAAATGGTATTGGATGACCCGTCATAAGCATGCTACACAGATTTTTAGATGATTATTGTCTTATTTTGACCTTGGAGTCACCATCCATTCCTATGCAATTCTCTTATAGTTTGACATATTCCCTACATTGTCTTTAAAAGGATACTAAAGTTGTATCATAGACTGTAAGACATATTATATGAGGAATATCAGCGACGATCAAGGAATTTTTCCCTGACATTAATTGTAAGATATATATGCCCCCTTGATGAGTGAGACTGATAAAGTGTACAAACATGCTAAATAAGTTGATAAAATGTTATCATAATCACTTTTCTTGGGATCGAGAAGTTATGGATTGAACATGATAAGGATGACAACTCGATGCCTTATGATTGAAGAGTCAGAATTGAAATAAGAAAGATCCGTTGAGGATGAAGATAAGGAATAGCATTTTGAGGATGCTGAAGTTGATAATGAAGAGGACGGCGTGCTCGTAGGAGGATCTGAAGAAAATAGGCTCAAAGCGCACCAGGATATGATCCTCGAGGTGAACAACAATTATGATCGCCCTCTATTCACAACCCATAACTTTCAGGAGGAGCAAAATTATCTCGTTTAGCGCGAGGGTGAGGTATGTACTCCCTACTGGGCATCATTCGCCCACATCCCCTACGGCCGTACTAACCTTCATGTTAACATTAAGGAGTTGCACCATCCCCTTACTTTCAAGGAGAAATACTGAGCCCTTGGGAGCAAACTATCTTTAACTAGTTATTGGACTTGGCTGAAGATAGTAAGGCTCTCGAGATACACCATGGTCCCCTCGTCACACACTTTACATGTATTTAGGGTATTTATTCAACAAATATGAGGTTTTTATTATTTGTTCACATGACTTGTTTTCTCGAATGCTCCTTTTATTGATTATGTACCCGGGAAAAGAAAAGAGAAGAAAATAAATAAAAGAGCCCCGAGACAAGAAAAGAAAAATACCGATGTGAGAAAAATATTTTACATGTTTTGGAAAACAAAGAAAAAAATGGGTTCAAAACAAAAGATAGGGTACGTGATTTTAACAAAAGAAACATGATAAGGGGAGAGCGATGTACTCAGATTTTTGTTTGGGAACGGGGTTCGATACAAAACATGCACATCGGAAATTATGACCCCGTTCCTTGCAAGGATCATGCAGAATCAGATTAATCAAGAGAAGTGATTCCAAAATATTACCTTTTATGCAAGAGAAGAAAGGCAAGGAATCGACCGAAGATAGCACGGCTTGGAGATATCCTCTACGTAGTCCACACGTGCAATCCAGTGATTGAAGCAAAAGGCAACCTCGATCTACTAGAATCAAGATCACCTTGTGGGTTTTGGTATCACCAAAATATGAAGAACAATAGGCAAAAACGGTTGAGGAGAAAGATACGGAATAGCTTAGGTTTTGTGAAAAACCCTCCTAATTTTATAGGCTCCGCACAGGGTCACGATCGTCACTTCTAAAGTCACGATCGTTACATATATTGTCGTGTCTCTAAGACATATGATGCCTCTGTCACGATCGTGACGACCAAGGTCGCGATCGTGACTCATCACGATCGTGACCATCAAGGTGACGATCGTCATTCCCATTTGTTCTTCTAGACTTCTAAAGTCCGTTGTGTTTCGGGTATTTCTCTTTGTCTATGACCCTATAGGCTCATGACTCATTGGGAGATCGGCGTGAAAACTCATTTAACCCTTCCCATAATAAGTGGCCTCTAGTAAGACATTATGATTGCCCAATGATCATGATGATGGACGACTCGACTTAACCTCATGGCGTATATAATGTAATCCCTTTGTCACTAGATATACAGATCGAACATAAGACATAGAACCGTCATCTTTATTATCCGTTCGATCATTGTTTCTTGATACTGAGACGATTGAGAATGATACCTAGTATCAATAGCATGGCCATGCATTTCCCTCAGTCCTTCTCATCAAAGAGCTCAAACAGATATCATTCCAATACGCACTGTACGAGGGACAAATCCCTTTGGGAGTCAACTGTGACTCCTCGTATGACCCGTCGCATAGCCAATCATACCTCTTTTGTAGCCAGTTATGGACAACGTAGATGAGCATGTCAAACTATGGGAGTTGTCATACAGGAACCCAAATAACTCCAAGGTAGATAATAATTCTTCGTTATCCTACTCCAACTGAGTATGGTCATGACTGCATTTATGTCACATACTCAGGTCGGACCATCCAATACCATCACCCAAATGATATCTATGATCTGACTCCGGTAACTCCATTACCAATGATCAGTAGGACGCGATCATAGAGAGCCATCCTCATACCGATCGTTTATGTGAAGCTTGATTGACCAGGGATCTGTTAAGTGTGATCCATACAAACCTATAAATCTACTTCGCACGGTGGACATAGATCGAAACACACTTAACATATTACTATAACACAATATTAATATAATGTCGTTTTTATTTATTGCAATGATGATAAGACAATTACATATAAACTGAGATCGGCCTAGAGCACAACTCTTACAGTCTCCCACTTGCCCTAGTGCCAGTCTAAACTCCAGTTTATTCCCATAGACCCTACATGTCTCTCATGTTTAGGTTATGAAAGAGCATGTGCAACGTAGCTGATCTTCATGTCACCACGACCAACGATGTCTAGAATGAGGTGGTAATGTCTGAGTATATGTTTGGATTTGTTATGTGATCTTGGCTCTCTTGCTAGCACAATGGCCCCAGTGTTGTCACAAAGTAAGCTCACTGGATCAGGCGGGTTTTTAATTACGCCTAATCCAGCCACAAAGCTCCTAATCCACACGGCCTCCTTAGCGGCTTCTGAAGCGGATATAAACTCAACTCCCGTCGTAGAATCGACAATTGTGTCCTTCTTCATGCTCTTCCAGCTGAAAGCTCCACCATTCAACACAAACACATATCCTGGCTGACTTTTAAAATCATCAGGATCTGTCTGGAAATTGGCGTCAACATAACCTTTGACGACTAGCTCCTCGTCCACAACCCCGTACACTAGGAATGCGTCATTGGTTCTCCTCAGGTACTTGAGAATGGCCTTGACAACAATCCAGTATTCCTCACTGGAGTTAGACTGGAATCTACTAGTACTGCTAAGGGTGAACGAGACATCCGGTCTCGTGCATATCACGGCATACATGATGGATCCTATAACCGAGGCATATGGGATCCCTTTCATTCTGCTTTGATCATCAGATGTTCTTGGACACTGAGTCTTGATAAGCTTGATGCCATGACGCATGGGTAAGAATTCCTTCTTGGAATCAAACATTGGGAACCTTCTTAACACTTTGTCTACATAGGTGCTCTGACTTAGACCCAAGACCCGATTGATGCGATCTCTATATATCTTGATCCCCAAGATTTCATCTAGAAACATTTCCCTAACCAAGCCTTGGTATCTTGCAAGGTTGGGATATCGTTTCCTATGAGAAGTATGTCATCAACATACGATACCAGAAAGACAATCTCACTCCAACTCGCCTTCTTGTACACGCATGGCTCATCTTCATTCTTGATGAAGCCGAATTCTTTGATGGCTTCATCAAAACGAATGTTCCAACTCCGAGAAGCTTGCTTCAACTCATAAATGGATCTCGTAAGCTTACAAATTTTTCCATTATTCTTTGGATCGACAAAACCCTCATGTTGCGTCATGTAAACATCCTCAGTTAAAATCCCGTTGAGGATTGCGGTTTTGACATCCATTTGTCATATCTCGTAATCATGGTATGCAACTATGGCAAGAAGAATACGAATTGATTTGACAATTACCACCAGAGAAAAGGTTTCTTCATAGTCAATTCCCTGAATTTGCCTATAACCTTTTGCTACCAGTCGGGCTTTATAGGTATGAGGTATGCCATCCATGTGTGTCTTCACTTTGAAGACCCATTTGCAGCTTGTGGTTCTTACACCAGGCGTTAGATCAACCAAATTCCAAACTTGGTTATCCGACATAGATTGCATTTCCTCCTTCATGGCATTCAGCAATTTCTTAGAGTCGGTCCCGTCTATGGCCTCCTGAAAGGTTGTTGGATCATCTGAATCCACAATAACCAAGTCATCACCTTTGTGCATGAGGTAACCATATCTCACAGGTGGTCGACTTGTTCTTTCAGATCGCCTTTGACCTTCTGGAATATTAGAAAGAAGTGGTTCTGCTTCTACAACCGTTTCTGCCTCTATACCTTCTACATCATCAATATTGGGTTCCTGATTCACTTCAGGTTGAACTGTATCATCCCGAATTTCTTCGAGATGCACAGCTCTCCCACTGACCGTTTTGGAAACAAACTCCTTTTCCATAAACACACCACCGCGACCAACAAAGACCTTGTTCTCGCTTGGTTTGTAGAAGTAGTATCCCCTTGTTTCCTTGGGATATCCTACGAAGATGCATTTATCAGATTTTGGTTCGAGCTTATTGCCGAGCAAACGCTTGGCATAAGCCTTGCAACCCCAAATCTTTAGGAAGGACAAAATGGGCTGCTTCTCATGCCATATTTCATATGGTGTCCTTTCTAGTGCCTTCGTTGTAGCGTTGTTCAAAATGAACCCGGTTTTCTCTAGAACATAACCCATGAAACGGATTGGGAGATCAGTACTACTCATCATGAATCGAACTATATCTAAGAGGGTCTGATATCTTTGCTCGGACACACCACATAACTGTGGTGTTCCTGGTGGAGTCCACTCAAAGATGATTCCACAACTACTCAGATGATCAAGAAACTCTTGGGTTAGGTATTCACCACCTTGATCCAATCGAAGTGCTTTTATACTTTTCCCAAGTTGGTTATGTACTTCATTCTGAAACTCTTTTAGCTTATCAAAAACCTCCGAATTATGTCTCATTAAGTAGACAAAACCATATCTACTGAAATCATCAGTAAATATGATAAAGTACCTGAACCCTCTCAGTCGTGTGTACTCATGGGACCATATACATCAGTATGTATTAAACCCAATAAGTCACTTGCCCTCTCACCTCTACAAGTGAAAGGCGCCTTTGTCATTTTGCCCATTAAACAAGCTTCGCATTTCTCAATCGAATTTAATTCGAACAGACTTAGAAGTCCACACTTATGAAGTGCTGATATGCGTTTCTCGTTTATATGCCCTAAACAACAATGACATATGAGATTTTTGTTTAAATCACCGGATTTAAGCCTTTTTTTATTTACATTATAGATTGAGCTTTCATTAAAGGCTTCAATATCGAGGATATATAAACCTCCGACCTTGGTAGCACTCGCATGATAGATATTATCTCTAATAACATTGAAAATTTAATTACGAATAGAAAATTTAAATCCTTCCTTGTCCAACAAAGATATAGAAATAAGGTTCCTACTAAAAGTAGGTACGCGATAGACATTATGGAGTTCTAACAAAAGCCCACTGGGCAAGGCAATACTAATGGAGCCTACATTAGTTGTAGCAACTCTGGTCCTGTTACCTGTTAGACTTATGCCCCAGTCCAATATATAAGTGATCTACAGATGTAATGTTTTATCTTTCCGAATAAATAAATCGGCATATATTACTAATGTGTTGTAGTAATATATCGAATGTAATTTGATATATGTCATTATGTGTGTAACCACTAATAGTAGAACTATAGATCAGAAAGAATTACATTTGATGAGTCCCTGATCAGCTAAGCTTCTTTAAGAAGCGATCAGTATGAGACCAACTCCTTGTGATCACGCTCTACTGATCATGGCAAAGTATGTGCCGGAGTTATATCATAGATATCATCAGGTCGATGATATTGGACAACCCGATTGTGAGTATGCTGCATAGATCCAGTCATGAGATACTCACATATCGTAGCTTGTCATTATATCCTAAGACCAAGGAGTCTTTGTGTACAATATGTAACGAATACCTAAGTTTGACCTAGTCTAACGTTATCTGTAAAAGGGTAACTATAACGGCTTCGATTGGCTTTGATATTGGTTGCACTAGTGAACTTGAAAAGCGTCTGAGGGATTTATCACTCATACTTCGGTATGAGAAAGATATCCGTTTAGGCCACTTGATGAGTATGACTGAAGAAAGAGCACGGCCGTGCAGGTGATACCTTAGTATCAGTTTTCAGTCATCTCAGATATCAAGAAACAGTGATTGATAAATTAGGATGACCATTCTATGCCTATTGATCGATCTGGATATCGGTTTGATAAAAGGACAGTGACATGTACGATAACAGGTTAAGTCGAATAATCGATAATCACGAACATTTGATAATCATAATGTCTTGCTAGAGGCCACTTATGATGGAAAGGGTAAAATAGCAATTTTACCAGTCTACCAATTGCTCGTGAGCCTAGAGGGTCACACGCATTAAGCACGATATATGAAAATTAATTATGGATGAAAATTGAGAACGATTCGGTAGATTTCTGGCCTAAGGTTTTAACCAGACGGTTGAAGAAATCAATTCGAGGAAAATGAACTGTTTCGTCTAAACCAAATTTAGAACTCAATTTAATGGGTTTGATTTGGGTTTTGGTTAAACGGGCTTAAAGCCCATTTAGGGATTTAAGTGATGAATGGGAACAAATGAAAATAGAGGGTTTATGGAGGATGGGTATGCAATTTTGATTTGAAAAATTCAATTTTATTTTTTCAAATTAAAATTCCAATGTTTTCATAACTTCCTCTATTTTTCAGCAACCACTCCCATCTTCCTCCCCCCTTCTAGGCCGACTTCTCTCTCTCTCTTCATCCTCCATTGTTGTCAAGCTTCTCTCAAAAATTCATAGCAAAAATTTGGGTGAAAACCTTCTTCGGTTGTGGTGCTTGTGTGGACCTAATAGAGAAACACTAAGCTTGTGTTTTCATCGATTAGAAGAGGTAATTTTCAGATTGAAAAGGTATATATAACATGTTGAATTTACATTAAGATCATAGCTTGCATCGATCACCACGTTTACATAACGTCCGCTGCATGATATTTATCGATTGGAACCCGTGGTGATCTCTTTCATTGCCAACTCTTAGGTCCACCTCGCCTTTGCCCAAATATTTTCTTCCTTCAAGCACCTGCACATTAGTACAGATGTGAGATTATGCACCGGTATCTAATACCCAAGAGTCTGAAGTAGAGAGGTTTATCTGTATAAAGAAGATACCTGAAGACAAGGTCCCACCATTCTTCTTCTGATCATCCTTGAACTTCTTGCAGTCCCTCTTCTAATGCCCAGCTTCTTTGCAGTAGAAGCAAGCAGCTGCCTTCTCCTTTGCCTTTCCTTTGCCCGCAGGGGCCTTGGAAGGTTTGGGATCAATAGGCATTCTCATCTTCCCTGCTAGGTGCTTAAGGGCTTGCCCTTACTTGCACCCGCCTACTTGAAGCTACTTCCCCTGACCATAAGAACATCCTTAGGTTGCTTAACATTGATGCTTTTCTCGGCAGTTACAAGCATACCATGTAACTCTGATATGGTCTTGTCCATATCATGCATATTATAGTTCAAGATGAAGTTATCATATGCAGGAGGAAGGGATTGCAGAACAACATCTGCACCCATCTCCTTTTCCATCCCAAGACCTAGTCTCGTCAAGTGTTCGAGATGTCCCTTCATCTTAAGAGATCCCTCAAGGTGTTGTACCTCTCGGTCCTCGCCTTCACCTTAAACATCATATGGATCTGTGCCATCATGGTATAAGAATCGTGAGCGAGCTCCATAAACTTCTTCTGGAGATCACCCTCCATGCAGCCCAGCATGATACAGGCCACATCAATCGAGTCACTAAGATGCTTCTGGTATGCATCTCTAGTAGCTCTTTATGTGCCTGATGTCGGTTCCTCCAGGATATCATTGTCAAGGACATGTTCATTGCGGTCATGCTTGAGGACTATCCTCAAATTCTTGTCCCAGGCCAGGAAATTTACCCCATTGAGCTTCTCTTTGTCCAACTAAATTCTCAATGATGATGAGTGTGTTGAATTCGTTATTTCCATTTAATCTACACGGATAAATAAATTTAATTAGTATTTGGTTAAATTTATGTTTGAAGATCTGAATAAAATCACAACCATTCGATTCTAGACCTTATAGAATCTAACCAGGACCCTTGATTCAGTCAATTGGAGTGAACGGAGGCTCACTGCTCCAATCGACCTATATAGGTAGGAAATCCCTTCCACTTACATCCAATGTAACTCTAGGCTAAGGCTTGTACAATTATGTACACGAAATGCCCTATCTGATACCCTAGCTCGGCCCTGGTCGAGAAACGTAGTCAAGTCAACAAAATTCTACTATGGCCAGTTCTTGTGTGACTACTACGCGGAGGCGCGCCGGATGTGTGTGGACCTATGAGTTCACTTGCCAGGAGCGGTTATAGTAACACTTCATCACTTTTACTGACGATTACAGTGGATTTGGTTATGTCTATTTAATGAGACATATGTCTGATGCTCTTGATAAATTCAAAGAGTTCAAGACTGAAGTATAGAACCAGCTCGGGAAAAGTATAAAAGCACTTCGTTCGGATCGAGGTGGAGAATACTTATCGTAAGAGTTTCTCGATCATCTTATTGAAAGTGGGATATTATCAGAGAGGACTCCACCAGAAAGACCTCAGTTAAATGGGGTGTCCGATCGAAGGAATCGAACATTGTTAGATATGGTTCGATCAATGATGAGTCACGCTAATTTGCCAATATCCTTCTGGGGTGATGCTCTTGAAACTGCCGCATTCATATTGAATAAGGCTCCATCAAAGACAGTGGAAGGTATACCTTTTGAGCAATGGTACGGGAAGAAGCCCGTTTTGTCCTTCCTTAAGATTTGAGGTTGTGAGGCTTTTGTGAAGCGTATGCTCTCAAACAAGGTCGAACCAAAATTAGACAAATGCATCTTCGTTGGGTATTCCAAAGAAACAAGGGGATACTGCTTCTACAAACCGAGCGAGAACAAAATTTTTGTTGCTCGCGGTGGGGTGTTTTTGGAAAAGAAGTTCATTTCCAAAACAGACAATGGGAGAACTATAGATCTGGATGAAATTCCAGAGGATATAACTTCTTAGGAACCACCTGAAAGCCCAGTAGAAGATATGGAGCCAGAGTAGGTAGTAGAGTAGGAACCGATCACTGCAGTTCTTTAGGACGGTCCAAGGCAGTCTGAAAGGACCATTCATCCACCTTTGAGATACGGATTTTGTGTGACTCAAGGTGATGAGCTGGTATTGGTGGATCAAGATAATGAGTCCACCACCTTTCGAGAAGCCGTGGACAGTACCAACTCTTAGAAATGGCTGGGAGCCATGAAGGAGGAAATGAAATCCATGTACGATAATCAAGTCTGGAGCTTGATTAATCCAATCGATGGGGTTAAAACCATTGGTTGTAAATGGGTCTTCAAGAAGAAGACAGACATGGATCGCAATCCTCGGACATATAAAGCACGTCTGGTAGCAAAAGGTTATAGACAAATTCAAGGGATTGACTATGAGGAAACCTTTTCTCTAGTGGCTAGTGTCAAATCTATCCAAATTCTTCTTGCCATCGCATCATATCATGACTACGAGATATGGCAGATGGATGTCAAAACCACCTTCCTTAATGGGAACTTAACTGGGGACATTTATATAACGCAACCTGAAGGTTTTGTAGATCCAAAGAATAAGGGAAAGACTTGTGAGTTGCTCAAGTCCATTTATGGATTGAAGCAAGCTTCGAGGAGTTGGAATCAACGTTTTGATCAAGTTGTGAAACAGTTCGACTTTATCAAGAACGATGATAAACCTTGTGTTTACAAAAGGGAGGATGGAAGTAAGATAGTCTTTTTGGTGCTATATGTCGACGACATATTACTC
Source organism: Geranium rotundifolium (assembly GCA_963920655.1). Taxonomy (NCBI): domain Eukaryota; kingdom Viridiplantae; phylum Streptophyta; class Magnoliopsida; order Geraniales; family Geraniaceae; genus Geranium; species Geranium rotundifolium. The sequence continues at coordinate 12,836,720 of OY987322.1, read as the reverse complement.
ATTGGAAACGACATCCCAACCTTGCACTTAACAAAGGCTTGGTTAGGCGAGTGTTTCGTAATGAAAGACTTAGGCAAAGCCTCTTACATCTTGGGTATTAAGATATGGAGAGATCGCACCAAGCGGGTCTTGGGTTTAAGTCAGAGCACCTACATAGACAAAGTGTTGAGAAGATTCTCAATGCTTAATGCCAAGAAAGGATTCTTACCCATCCATCATGGCATAAGACTAAGCAAGACTCAGCGTCCGGTGACGACTGATGAGCTGAAAAGAATGAGTGGAACTCCATACGCTTCGGCTATTAGATCCATCATGTATGCCATGATATGTACGAGACCGGACATCTCGTTTGCCTTAAGTTGTACCAGTAGGCATCAATCCAACCCCGGTGAGGAACATTGGATTGTGGTCAAGGCAATCCTCAAATACTTGAAGAGAACCAAGGACGCTTTTCTTGTTTATGGGGGAAGAGAAGATGATGAACTAGTCGTCAAAGGATTTGTTGACGCTAGTTTCCAGATGGATCCTAATGACTATAAAAGTCAGAATGGATATGTTTTCATGTTGAATGGATGAGCTTTTAGCTGGAAGAGCAAGAAGCGGGATTCCGCAGCTGACTCTACAACGGAATCTGAGTATATTGCTGCCTCGGAAGCAACAAAGGAGGATGTACATATTAGGAGCTTTCTAACTGGATTAGGAGTAATGCCAAACGCGTCTGATCTAGTAAGCTTATTTTGTGACAACACAGGGGCCATTGCGCAAGCTAAAGAGCCTAGAGCACATAACAAATCCAAACATGTACCAAGAAAATATCACCTAATACAAGAAATCATCGAGAGAGGTGATGTGACGATCACTTACGTTGCAACAGATGATAACACAGCCGACCCTTTGACCAAGGCTCTTCCTCAACCTAAGCACCAAAAGCATGTGAGGTCAATGGGTATAGACTGGGGCTTAGATTGGAACTAGGGGCAAGTGGGAGATTGTAAGCATTTTTGTGCCCTAATCCAATTGTATTAGTCTGTAAATGTCTGTATATATTAATCATCGTTTGCAATATATAAAATCGGCATTATATTACTTATGTGTTGAAGTAATAGGTTAAGTATGATCTGATATATGTCCATCAAAGTAGTAGAACCATATATCCGTACGGATCACACTTAACGGGTCCCTAGTCAAATATGGTTCAATGAAGCGACCAAGTATGAGGATGATTCTTTATGGTATAATTCTATTTACCATTGAAAAGGGCTCCCGGATTCAGATCATAGATATCACTCATGTGAGTGATAGTGGACGACCCGCACTGAATGGTGTTGCATAGATACAGTCATGAACACATTCAATTGTGGTAGCTTGTCGTTGTATCCTTAGACCAAGGAGTCTTTGTGATCGCTATACAGTAAAGAACCGTGTTTGACTTGCTCCTAACGTTGTCCGTGAAATTCTGATCAGCTAGTCGTGCAAGATGCCACACACAATGTTACACAGAATGTTATAACGTTGTGTCTGACTTCTTGCGTAGATAATGCAGGACAGTAAATATAAAGCTATAAGTAATGACACAGCAGATTGTTTACCCAGTTCGGTGCAACGTCACCTACGTCTGGGGGCTCTCAGCCTAGTGGAAAGATTTCACTTATCAGTAATCCGTTAGAACATACAAGTACTTGTGATCACTCCTAGATCTATACTTTATGCTACGTCTTACAGTGCAATCTATCTCAGAACGTCTTGATTCCAAGAATCCAAGAACGTCTTGCTCCAAGAATCAGAAGGTCTCCCCCTGAATCCAAGAACGTCTTGCTCCAAGAATCAGAAAGTCTCCCCCTGAATCCAAGAACGTCTTGATTCCACTCTTCGAGCAATCGCCTTGCTCTGTCGTCTTCAAGTCTTCTTCAAGCTTGGTGGTTGCGTGCAGTCTTCAACTCACGACTTCGGTAAACCCTCAATCACCTAACTCTCTATAGTTATGTGATACACAATATCCTAAGCTCAATCTGCAATTTCTCAGCCCGCAAACCTTCACGTCTAAGAACCTTGCAAATTGTTGCTAGGAAACAAATAAAGAACCACACCATTGCTAAGGGGGTAGCCTAAGCTTTTATAGCAATCGTGGATGAGTACTAACCCTAAAGGGTTTCCTCTTAATCACCGTCTTTCTTCTTTTCAGATTAGGAGTCGTTCTGCTCTTTCCTAATCGTTTTCTCACTGCACTGCCGAAGCTGCACTTTCCTGATTTCTGTCGATCAAGATGCTTGCCGAGATGCCGTCAACAATGTCACACAAGATGTCGTAGAAGATGCTTCGACATTCTTTGTAACATGTTTCTTCAGTTCCTTCAAAATCAGCCAATCTCGAAAAACGTCGTAACTACAATCTCCCCCTTTGGCTATTTTTAAGGACAGCATTCTTCGTCGCATTCTTCGTCGCATTCTGCGTCGCATTTGTCGTCTCGTCGATCGGCAGTGTCGTCGCGCGTATCTTCGCGCGCGTATATCTAATTTAACCTTAACCTTACTCCCCCTTGCTGGCTCAAAAAGAGCCAAAGTACAAACAAATATTGTAATAAATCCGGGAAATAAGCAAAATAAATCCAAACATAACTCACACTTGCTCTCAATCAGCTGTCGAGAGGAAGCGTGATACATTGTTCACAAAAATATTACAGATATAAAGGTTGTTCAGTAGTTCAAGAGTCAGAGAATTTCATAAAATTTTTAAATAGAGCTGCTGTTGGAACTTGCAGTCTCTGTTGCTTCTGTGGAGGCTTCTTGGGTAGCTTCTTCTGGATCATTTGTGTTATCATCTTCAGAGCCTGGAGGAGACATTGATTGCAGAAGGTTGGCGCAGTGAGTTTGGCGCTGCGAGAGGTGCTTTAGAGCAGTCTTTAAGTTTGCAATGTCCTCATCAAGCACAACAATTTCTCGTTCGAGCATGACGGCATCCCTGCTGGTAGTCCTTGTGAGAGGGACGGCACTTGTGGCTCTACTGGTCTTTGCCGTGGCTTTCGGCCTGACAAGATCAGGAGCATGCTTCCCTTCAAACAACTTGTGGCTTACCACAATCTGTCCTCCTCTTTTGCCTACCTTATCCGATGGTTTCAACACTCCAGGGTGTTGATATACAAGTAATTCAGAGATAAGGGATGGAAAGGCTATGGGGATTTTCACAGCAAGAGATCTAGCATGGCGAACAAGATGATCAATCACAAATTGTCCAAAGTCAAGTTTAGATCCAGTACCTATTTGGTAGATCAGGATTGCCAGCTCAGGTTTGATAGATGATGCGTGGGTCGAGGGCGCCCAATTTGCAACTCCAATCCGAAAGAGAATGGAGTACTTGGAAGTCAGATCTGATGCAGCCACGGTGCCTTTGGATGGCCATGTTCTGTTTTTATCTCCGGTGATTTCACGGAGGACTTTGCTTAGATCGGGTGGTGGCACAGATCGAACCCTCTTCCTTCCCAGGAAGTCATTGATAATGTCAGAGGAGATGTCAAAGCGAATGCCTCTGACATATACCTTATCAAACTCTGGAGCATCTGGGGTACCAAACGTGGTAGGCAAATTTGCAATGAATTCCTTAACCAGGAGGGGATAGTGATTACCGATGTTGGAGACGGTTCTCATTAATTCGGCCTTTTCCAGGAGCTGTATAATGGCCTCTAGCCCACGCAGCTCCGACGACAGTGTCTTCTCTGGGTATGCCGTTCTCTGAAATACAAACTCCCACCTCTTTGCTCCTTCTGCTGAGTGAAACGACACATTGTCGTAAGTTACACTCATGGTGTTCTTGGCCGTCTTCAGGGCCTTCTTCTTCTTTCCTTCCTCAGCAGGGACCTCTTCAATGTCATCATCAGTTGGTTCATCCATCAAACTCCTTGTCGCGATCACCTTCTTCCCCTTTCCTTTGACATGCAGCTTTTTCTTTTTGTTGCTGGGACCTCCAGCCTCCTTGTCCTCCTTCCTTTTCCCTGTTTCTTTCAATTTTCCAACCATAACAGCCAAACTTTCAGTTTCTTCTAGAACTTTTTTCTTCAGGGTCGACAGCACTGTGTGTGCCGTCTCAGCAGCTTCTTCCATGACATCTTCTCTGGCATCCAGAGGGTTTTCTTCTGTGTTGTTGGTGGTAGTATCCTTGTTCTTCTCAGCTTCTTCCAGATCGGTCTCTCCGTTTCTGGTTTCTTCTTTCTCTTCTTCTTCCTCGGCTTCTTCCGAGTCAGCTATTTCTTCTTCTTCTACAACTTTTTCAGTGGCTTTTGGTATGACATCTGTTCCTTCTTCTTCTCCCCCTTCTCCTTCCGCAATGTGTTCCAATCCATGATTGATAGGAGTCAGATCCTCCTTTTCTTCTTCCGGACGTATCAGTTCTTCTACCACACCTTCTTGAGGTGGGTCCTGGTTTTCCAACAGTGATTCTAACAAATCACTGTTTCTAGAGGTATCGGTAGAGAAATCGTTACCTGTTGGTGTTGGAACTGCAGCGATTTGCATGGAGGCTTCTCGATTTTCCTGGCCAAGATCATTCTCTCTTTCTGGCCCAGTTAGGTCAGACATTGAGAAAGCAGCACTTCCGGTCCGGGACTTCTTGGGAACTCGAGTAAAAACTGGTATTGGGGCTTTCTCTGGTGAAGCCTCTTTGAGAATTTCTTCTGACTTCTTCAGGGTTTTTGGCCCTTTGATTCGCACTCCATGCTTGTTTGTTTTTGCTCTACTGCTTCTGGAGCCTTTAGGTTCAGCTTTCTTTGAATCGGTGGCTTCCTTTGGGCCTACTGTGCTTCTAGTTTTCACCATTGTTGTTTGAGAGATTTGCAGAGAGTGAATGGTGAAGGAGATGAGAGTGAGCACAGAGAGGAGGCAGACTAGGTTTTTGAAAACGATTCAAATCTTTTTAGCGTTTGAGCGTATCTTTCCTTTTCTTTTATATGGGCTTTTGATATGCTTGGCCCAATGACATTCGTTGGAATTTAGACCGGTTCATGAAGAGGTACCAACAACTCCCCTCAACCGTTTCTGCAACTTCTTATTATTCACTGATGGTGCACAGACCGAGTGATGATCTAAGATCCTCGAATCTGCTTGCATCTAATGCTTTTGTGAAAATATCAGCAAGTTGCTTCTCTGTGGGAATGTGCTCTAGGATGATCTTCTTGTCTTCGACCAATTCTCGAATGAAGTGATGTCTAATATCAATGTGTTTGGTCTTGCTGTGTTGGACAGGGTTTTTGGAGATGTTGATAGCGCTGACATTATCACAATATAAAGTCATGGCATCCTGTCTGACATTGTATTCGACTAACATCTGCTTCATCCAAAGTAGTTGTGTACAGCTACTCCCAGCAGCAATATACTCTGATTCGGCAGTGGAAAGAGCAACACAGTTTTGCTTCTTACTGAACCATGATATGAGGTTGTTGCCAAGGAAGAAGCATCCTCCTGATGTGCTTTTCCTGTCCGATGTGTTTCCAGCCCAATCGGCATCACAATACCCCACCAAGGTAGAGGATGTGTCAAATGAGTATAATAAACCCAAGTTTGTAGTCCCAGAGATATATCTAATAATTCTGTTGGCTTGGGATAGATAACTAACCTTAGGATTAGCTTGATATCGTGCACATACTCCAACAAAGTAGGCAATATCTGGTCGACTTGCGGTGAGGTAGAGAAGACTACCGATGATGCTCCTGTATAGGTGTTGGTCGACGGCTTCTCCTGGATCATCTTTAGTTAGCTTGACATGTGTAGCTGCTGGTGTCCTTTTATGTGAGGCTTTCTCTAGTCCAAACTTCTTGACAATATTCTTCGCATATTTGCTCTGAGATACGAAGATGCTATCCTTTTGTTGTTTGATTTGGAAGCCTAGAAAATAAGTAAGCTCTCCCACCATGCTCATCTCGAATTCTGATTGCATCTGTTGAATAAATATCTCTACCATCTTGCTTGACATCCCTCCAAAAACGATGTCATCAACATATATTTGAGCTATCATTAGATTCCCGTCTTTGTTCTTCACAAATAGGGTCTTGTCGACTCCCACTCTAGTGTAGCCACTTTGGATGAGGAATTTTGTGAGCCTTTCATACCAAGCCCTTGGTGCTTGTTTCAACCCATAAAGAGCTTTCTTGAGTTTATACACATGATCAGCATAGTGAGGGTCAACAAATCCTTTGGGTTGTGACACATATACTTTTTCATTGAGATCCCCATTCAAGAACGCACTTTTGACATCCATCTGGTAGAGCTTTATCTGTAGATGGCATGATATCCCTAGCAGGAGACGGATTGCTTCAAGTCTTGCAACAGGAGCAAAGATCTCATCGAAATCGACACCCTCAATTTGAGTATACCCTTGAGCAACTAACCTGGCTTTGTTGCGAGTGATGTTGCCAAGCTCATCGGATTTGTTCTTGAAGATCCATTTAGTGCCTATGATGTTTCCTTCTCTTGGTTTGGGCACCAGTTCCCATACCTGATTTTTCTCAAATTGAATCAGCTCTTCTTGCATAGCATTGACCCAATACTCATCATTGATGGCTTCATTGATGTTTTTGGGTTCTGTCTTTGAGACGAAGAAAATATTTCCTATCATCTCGTTATAATCTTCAGGAGCTTTTGACCGAGTCCGTACGCCTTCATTCAGGTTTCCAATAACTCCAGAGATAGGATGGTTAGTCTGGATTCTTCGTGAGGGATTCTTGTTGCTGGTTTCAGGAGCTACTTCGTCATTTGCGACATCATCTTCTGTTTTGCCGCTAGCATCTTCTCTGACATCTGGAGTAGCATTCTTCCTGACATTGTTGGGCGGATAGGCTCCGTCTTCGTCCGTCGCATCTTCTGAGGCATCTTCGCAGTCATCATCAACGACAACATTGATTGATTCCATCATGGTCATGGTTCGTTTGTTGAAGACTCGGTATGCGCGACTATTCCTTGAATAGCCAAGGAAGATGCCTTCATCGCTTTTTGGGTCAAGCTTTCGACGAGGCTCTCTATCAGCCAGTATATAACAAGTGGAGCCAAAGATATGAAAGTACTTAACATTGGGCTTTCTCCCCCTCCATATTTCATACTGAGTTACTGACATACCTGGTCGGAGAGTGACTCGATTGTGGATATGGCAAGCAGTGTTAAGTGCTTCTGCCCAGAAATGAGTTGGTATGTCTTTAGCCAGCAACATAACTCTCGCCATCTCCTGTAGAGTCCTGTTCTTGCGCTCAACAATGCCATTCTGTTGAGGAGTGATTGGTGCTGAGAATTCATGCGCTATTCCTTCTGAGTTGTAGAAATCTGCAAATTTGCTGTATTCGAACTCTCAACCATGATCACTACGAAGGCGGATGATTTTGCCAATTGTCTCTCCTTTTTCTCGTTGGACTTGGATGCATAGATTCTTGAAGATCGAGAAGGTGTCTGATTTGTCACGAGGGAAGTCAACCCAAGTATATCGTGATTAATCATCTACACACACAAAGACATATCGTTTTCCTCCAAGACTTTCAACTTGCATTGGTCCCATGAGGTCAACATGTATCAGCTCAAGTACCCGAGAGGTGGTGATATGCTGAAGCTTCTTGTGAGACATCTTGGTCTGCTTTCCAATTTGACATTCTCCACAGATCTTTCCTTCTACTATTTTTAGGTTTGGAATACCTGTGATTTCCTGCTCTGAGATTGCCTTTTGCATGCTTCTAAGATTTAGATGTCCAAGCTTTCGGTGCCATAGTTTGGTTTCTTCTGCTTTGGAGACAAGGCACTTGGTTGCTTCGATATGTGTCTCGGGAGAACAGATATAGCAATTGTCCGTTGAGCGAACTCCTTGTAGAATAGTGATTTGATTAAAGTCTTTAACTGTACAGGCTTCTTTCGTGAATCTCACTTCTGAATCCTGATCACAAATCTGACTGATGCTAATCAAGTTTGCTTTAAGTCCTTCTACAAGTAATGCTTCAGTCAGGCAGGTGGCTCCTGGATGCTTAAGTACTCCTTTTCTGATAATTCGAGCTCGAATCCCATCTCCAAACGTAACAAAGCAGTTTGTATATAGTTTAAGATCAGAGAGAAAATCTGGAGTACCTGTCATGTGTCGAGAGCATCCACTGTCGAGATACCAGTCCTTGTTTGTTGAAGCACTTAAGGATGTATATGCAACATTAACTCGATAGACCAGGTTCTTAGGTCTCCATTCAAGGCGGGATGTCTTCGGAGGAGATGAGAGATGCCTTTGATATTTCTTTTGTTGTAGCTGAGCTTGCTTCCTCTCAAGAAGTTGAAAACAAAACGGTCTGATGTGACCTGGTTGACCATAGTAATGACATATCCATTGATATTGATAAGCTGATCTTCTATAGCTTTGTTGTCTGCGTGGAGGATGTCTTCTGGTAGTTACTTGACAAGAACATGTTGTAGACGATGTTATGGCTTTTGTTGTAGGTCGTCCTGTAGGATGTGTTGGGACATCCAGTAGTTTCTTGTCAACCATGGCTTGTTGTGGGATAAATTTTGTCCCTGCTATTGAGGGGACAGCATGTGTGTACCCTAGTCCCGTTGTATCTTTGGACTGTTTTCCCACCGATAAAATCTTGTCAAGGCTTTCAGTGCTCGGATTCATCATCTTTACCGATTTAGTCATGAGACTAATTTCTCCATTGAGTCTGGTGATTTCTCGTTTCAGCTCCACGATCGTCTCTAGAAATCTTGACTTGTCGCTGGTAAGACTAATGATCCTTTCGCCTTGTTGATCAAGTATCAGAGTTTCCTTGATCCATCTGGTATGCAAGACTTTGTATGCCTCGACTAGTTGCTCTTTAGTCCAATTCTCATTTGGAGTTGGATCATCATTGATGTCGACAGCATTATCAACATTACATGTAGGAGTAGTAGTAGTGAATGCAACAAAGTTGCTTACCTCTTCTGATCCACTATCTTCATTGTCATCATCTGATAGGGTGGCATTGTATCCTCGTTTTTGTTGTTTGAGAAAATTTGGGCATTCTCTATGGAGGTGGCCGAATCCTTCACATTCATGACATTGAAGTCCTTTGTTTTTATTTTCTTCCCCACTCCTGTTTGGTCTGTCAAGACTACCTCCAATTTGAGCTTTTTGTGGAGCTTTGTTTCTGGCATTTGCTGTGACATTCCGTCCACCCATTCCACTAAATCTTCTCATGGCTTTGTTGTAATTTTTTGTGAGAAGGGCCATTGTAGCCTCGATGTCTTCATCAGAATCCGAATCCTCAGGATCTGGTTGCTTGTGTGTTGAGCTTTTGAAGGCAACTCCTTTGTTCCTTTTGTCGATGTTGGGTAGAGACAACTCATAGGTCATTAGAGACCCCATCAGCTCATCAAATTTCAAGACCTTGAGGTCATGAACTTCTTCAATTGCTGTGATCTTCATCTTGAACCTAGGGCTAAGAGCACGTAGGGTTTTTCTTACCAATTTTTCATCAGACATTGGTTCTCCCAGAGAATAGGATTCATTGGCTAGATCACGAATGCGAACATTGAAATCTGCAATTGATTCGTCTTCCTTCATGACGAGGGCTTCGAAGTTGGTAGTCAGGTATTGCAGTTTCTGTTCTCGAACCTTAGTTGTTCCTTCATATGCTACGGCCAGGATGTCCCATGCTGATTTGGCAGTTGTGCATGTGTTGATTAGTCTGAACACGTTCTTGTCAACACCATTGAAGATAGCATTCAGAGCTCGAGAGTTTCCCAGTGATTCTTCATCTTCATCATCGGTCCAGTCTTTTTCTGGTTTTGGGCCGATAGGATTGCCATCACTGTCACTGAGTTGTGGTGCATTCCAACCATTGAGTACAGCCTTCCATGTCTTGTTGTCTAATGACTTCATGAAGGCACACATTCGAGCCTTCCAATAGCCATAGTTGCTTCCATCTAGAACAGGTGGTCGATTTATGGATCCTCCTTCTCTGGTATTGTCCATCTTTGATCAAAATATTTGTTTTAGGAACTCACCTAAAGCTGTAGGTGCCTCCTCTGATACCAAGTGAAATTCTGATCAGCTAGTCGTGCAAGATGCCACACACAATGTTACACAGAATGCTATAACGTTGTGTCTGACTTCTTGCGTAGATAATGCAGGACAGTAAATATAAAGCTATAAGTAATGACACAGCAGATTGTTTACCCAGTTCGGTGCAACGTCACCTACGTCTGGGGGCTCTTAGCCTAGTGGAAAGATTTCACTTATCAGTAATCCGTCAGAACATACAAGTACCTGTGATCACTCCTAGATCTGTACTTTATGCTACGTCTTACAGTGCAATCTATCTCAGGGTCTCCCCCTGAATCCAAGAACGTCTTGATTCCACTCTTCGAGCAATCGCCTTGCTCTGTCGTCTTCAAGTCTTCTTCAAGATTGGTGGTTGCGTGCAGTCTTCAACTCACGACTTCGGTAAACCCTCAATCACCTAACTCTCTATAGTTATGTGATACACAATATCCTAAGCTCAATCTGCAATTTCTCAGCCCGCAAACCTTCACGTCTAAGAACCTTGCAAATTGTTGCTAGGAAACAAATAAAGAACCACACCATTGCTAAAGGGGTAGCCTAAGCTTTTATAGCAATCGTGGATGAGTACTAACCCTAAAGGGTTTCCTCTTAATCACCGTCTTTCTTCTTTTCAGATTAGGAGTCGTTCTGCTCTTTCCTAATCGTTTTCTTGCTGCACTGCCGAACCTGCACTTTCCTGATTTCTGTCGATCAGGATGCTTGCCGAGATACCGTCAACAATGTCACACAAGATGTCGTAGAAGATGCTTCGACATTCTTTGTAACATGTTTCTTCAGTTCCTTCAAAATTAGCCAATCTCGAAAAATGTCGTAACTACAGTCCGTAACAAGACAACCATAACAGACATGATTGACACGGGGACGGATTGTATGAGTGATACGAAAGGCGGCTAAGGGATTTATCCCTCATACTACAGTATGAGATATGTATCTGTTTAGGCCACTCGATAAGATTAACTGAAGGGAGAGCATGACCATACCAACGTTACGGGTTATCAGTATTCAGTAATCTCACAAATCGAGAAACAGATATTGATTAAGTAAGGGTGTCGTCTCTATACCTTATGATCAGTCTAGATACCGGGCGATAAAGGGATAGTGACATGTACTACATGAGGTTGAATTGAATCATCAATCATCATGCACGTCGGGTAATCATAACGTCTTACTAGAGACCACTTGTGATGGATAGGGTAAAATGGAATTTTACGCCGATCCGCCGACGTCGGCATGAGCCTAGAGGGTCACACATATAGGATATGGATTATGAGAGACAAAGAAAGGTCGGCGATACTCGAGAGAGAGGCATGGGCAAAACTGGGAGTTTTGGGCCATCGAATATGTGTAATTGAATATGACACGCGAATTGAGAAAGACTAAATCTCTTATTGATGTCGCGTCGGACTTTGTACGATAAGTTCGGGGGTTAGTTGGACGCGGCACGGGACCTCATGGCCGAAGCATTGGGCTTCATGCCATGAGGCCCTAAGTGGTCGGCCCAACAAGGGCCCAATAGTGGAGCAAAAGGTTGGGCCCCTTTCTCCACTAACTTTGGTTAAGTGGATGATGACTAGATGCATTTATCCTAATCTTGTGTGGGTAAGTGTGATCTAATGAAGGTCACCCAATGACCATCATCATTTTCCCTTAACCCAATACACATCAATTCATAAACACAACTTACCACACAACACACAACTCAACAAAATATCACACAAGTGTTGGTGGTTCTTCTCTCCCTCTTGGACTCTCAGTTGAACACACCACCCCCCTCCTCTCTCTTGCTGTCTCTTCTATTCTAGTAGGTAGAGGAGTGTAGGATCCCTTAGTGATCATCCTATCCATGTGGACTTGGCTAGAGTTGAAGATATGAAGTGTTCTTCAAAACCGATTCGAACAAACCGAAGGTAAACTTGTGATTTCGGTTTTGCCTTGGGATTTAATGGTTTGATGTTCTTGAACAGATTTTGGGGTTTATATTTGTTTCTTCCATTGTCATGGTGTTCTTGGTAGCCCCATAGTTCCTACACTAAATGTAGAGACTACAAGAGGTAGGCTCTCTAACTAGCTTGCCTTCTAATGATTCATTTAGGTTTCTTGCATACGATCCTCGAGGGGTTTCTCGGTTAATAGTTTTTTCGCTGCGCCTAGATCCCGGATTCCCCAACATAAGCGTCGTCGCCACGAACCCGCCACGAGGATTATGGCAAACTCTTGGTCAAGAACCTTGGCCACTTATGGTCACGGACCGTGACTCTCGTGGTCATGCGTTTTTAACTTATTCTCCTATTGGGCTTCGTAAACCTACATAGCTTCGGACTCCCGTGGTCATGCATTTTTTAACTTATTCTCCTAATGGTTTCGTAAGACCACATAGCTTCCGGGTTACTCTTTGTGTGTGACCCTGTAGGCTCATGAGTTATTGGAAAACGGCCCCAAATCTCTATTCGTTCCATTCATGATAAGTGGCCTCTAGTAACGCACTATAATTAATCTAATGATCATGAAGATCGATTATTCAACTTAACCTTTTTTTGTAACTATCATAATCCATTTGTCACTAGATATCTAGATTGAACATAAGGCATAGAGTTGTCACCCTTATATATTAAATCTTGTTCCTTGATCTCGAGATGACTAAGAATGATAACTCTTTATCAATAGTATGGCCATACATTTCCTCTCAGTCACATTTCCCATAAATATATGAGGGACAAATCCCTTGACCGTCATTCTTATCCCTCATACAACTGTTCATAAGCCAATCATATCCTTTCATCACCCAATCACGGTTAAAGTAGATGAATATGTAAAACTTAGAAAGTGACTATACACAAATAAACGAAGACTTCAAAGTGTTAAGGATTATCTTATGATACGACAACTAAACAGTGCTCATGACTGAATCTATGTCGCATGCTCAGGTCGGGTTGTCCAATTTCATTTCTCTAAATGAAATCTATGATTTGACTTTCCAACCCTTTACCTATGATCAATAGAGCGTGGTCATCAATCAATCTCATATTGGTCGCTTATAAAGTATTGACCAGAGACATGTTAAGTATAATTTCTAGAAGTGCCTAAGAGTACTACTATCAGTAACTCCCCATATGATGACCTTAGACGAAAATAAATACTTACCTTATTATCACAACATCATGATAATAAAAGTGACTTTTTATACCTAATAGATTATGTAACGTAAATACATAAATGTGATTGATCTAGGGCACATTTTCAACAGTTACCTACCTACACCGGGCTCCGAGATTCCAAGAAAAGGAGTCACGACACCCTGTCGTGATTTGCACGCAAAAGCCTAATATAGCTTCAATCCTTGGTTTGTAAATAAATCAGTCATCTATTTCAAGCCTACTTCAAGTTTAATTGTTAATTCAATTTTTTATCGTGTGTTTTATTCTTGATTATAATTATTTTTACTAATTATTATATTAGTTAAATTTTCTTTTTCATTAAATTTTTTTATTGTAACATTAATTCTTGATTTTTGAATAATCTAAGGGAAGTTATGATGAGATTGAGCGTAAGCTTGAGTCGTGTAATAAATGAGGCAAGGTCGACCCTAACCTATTAGGGTTTTTAAGGCTCGAAAACCAATTCGCTTCGTATTTATATATACACGTAACTTAAATTTGAACTCCAATAAAAATAAATAATAAACCTTGAATTAGTTTTTGATAAACGTGTTTAATAATTAATTTATTATTAAAATTAATTCTTTAATTAATTAAATTATATTATTAACTAAACTAAAATTTTGGTATAAGATATTGCTCCCCCATGAAAAGATTTCTAGATCTACCGGTGGCCTCCATCTATCATCTTGAGTAGGGGTGGGAACTTTTTATCCAAAACCGAATCCGAACCGGGATCCAAATTGAATCCGAACCGAAGAACCTTGGGTATTGGATTTGATTTTGGTTTAGAAATTGGAAACCGAATCAATTCAGTTCGGGTCCGGTTCTTAGAGTTTAGAACCGCCGATTAACCTGTTCAAAACCAAACCGCCTTATAAGATTTTAATTACTATTTTTTGTATTACAATTTTAAGTTATTTCCTACAAAAGAGGTTAATTATGTATAATTTTCACCATAAATTGAAAAATGTATGAATATTACAATAATTTGGTCTAATTTGGCAAAATTATAAAACTAGACCTGAAAACCTAACATTCAATCTCACAATTATTCAGTTAATCGGGTCTAATTTGATAGAACTGGGAACCAAACTGGGGAACCGGGACAAGAACCGGACCGATTTCCACCTATTGGGTCTGGATTTGGGTCTCAAAAATAGGGAATCGATTTTTTCAGTTCGTTCTGGTTCTGGCCGGTTCGGTCCAGTTCCAGAACCGTGCCACCCCCGCTCGTTGCTTACACGTGTTTTTCAACCCGTCTTGCACGTGAGAAGTGGTATAAGATGCGAGTCCGTTAACGATCTTAAATAATAGTCTTGACCTCCATAGAGGCGTATCCACAGGTATATACAAATGACTTTTAATATTGTCTAAAAAATTTATTTAGTCTCATGGTAAAAGCAAGCTCTCTTCCAAAGAGGTTCAGGGTTCAATTTGTATTTTTGACAACAATTTTCTATTTAATGTTGCAGTGGGCTTGATCCTTTTTTATGTTGACCTTTTAAAGTTTGATAAGTTATGGGTTTCAAGTCTTATTTGCTAAAAAGTTTCTTAAAATTAATGCAGTAGTAGGTTTTAGCCTTTTATCTATGTCAATTATACTTGACTTGCTATTTACACAATTAACTAAAATTTGATTATTTGCAAATTAATATGATATATTCAAATAAACCTTATACATTTCAAATTATAACCAATATATATATATATATATAGGGACGCTCTCCTATACAAATCATGTTTGAGCGTCCAAACGTACAAATCATCTCTCAGCCGTCTGATTTGCGCGGAGCGAAAGGGTCGATGACACATGTAAGTAGGAGTGTTCAAGAAAACCCAAACCGACCAACACCGACCGAACCGAACCGGAAAAATGGTCGGTTTTGGTCGGTTCAACGCGAACCGACAGAATATCGGTTCGGTTTCGGTTCAGAATTTAGGAATCGACCAAAAAACCGAACCGACCGACACCCCCCAAAGAACGATGTGTTTCACTTCTAGTCTTTCACACGTACACGGTACACGTTCTCGGCTCTCGTCTTCTCGAGCTCCAGTTTCTAACATCACTCACCACACATGCACACAACGAAAGGTGACTGAGAGGCGAGACTCGAGAGAGAGACGAGAGGGAGAGAGCTCTGATTCTGTCCAAACAAAGAGGCAGAGAGCTCCGATTTCGACGATTCGAGAAAAGAGAGCTTCGGTTGTTCCTCAAGTAGCTTCGATTCGGCCGAATCTTGACTTGCAGAAAGGTATGGACTCAAACTGACTCAATTAGAGTTCTGATTTTGAAGCATGTGAAGAGTGAAGAGTCAATTGTTTCGATTATGAATTTGTTTGGTTTCGAATTAGACAATTAGGGGTTTCGATTTGGAACCCTAATTTCTGGGTTCCTAATTTCGAACCCTAATTTCTAGGTTCCTGATTTCGAACCCTAATTCTTGGGTTCCTAATTTCGAACCCTAATTTTTGGGTTCTTGATTTCGAACCCTAATTCCTGGGTTACTGTCTTACTGACTTACACTTCATGCATGGTTTTTCACTGGGCCTTTGATTAAATTTCTAGATAATAATTTGTGGGTTCTTAAAATAGGGTTTCTGAACCCTAATTTATGGGTTCTTAAATTAATAAATTAGGGTTTTTTAACCCTAATTTAATTTGTTCCAACATGTCTGAATTCTGATTGTTTCTTATCTCTATCTGACTATCTCTGTATCTCATATATGTTATATGGTTCGATATAGGAGCAGTGAGCCAGTGACAATGTGACAGTGAGTGAGTAGTGATGGATAAGAAGAGAAAACGATCTCTGTCCACCCCAGAGTTAAGGGTCACTTCCTCGATGATGACTATGTCAACTACAGCAAAGGTAATTGACTTGTAAACTCTGAATTGTAATTAGTAATTTACTTTTTTACTTCTTAGTAATTAGTAATTAGTAATTTACTTCTTAGTAATTAGTAATTACCTTTGCTGCAGTAATTGAATTGTCGGGTAATTGAATTGTAAAATCTGAATTATAATGGTCGGATAATTTATAATATATGATTTGTAATTTTGTAATTGTTTTTTATACTTTATAGGCAACTGATGCAACTTGTGGGTTTTTCGGTTCGGTCGGTTTTGGTCGGTTCAGGTTTTTTTTAACACCCCTAGATGCAAGTGCAATTGGGGACAACTTGGTTGACATTGTTGATGATGCTACTGCTCCTAGTCCTACAGCTACGGCTACGGCGACGTTGGCGAGTGCCTCTGATGCAGAGCCACAAGCTGATCCATCAGCTGGAGTTGCTGGTACATCGAAGAAGAAGGGTAAGAAACCCTTAACATCAACAACTTCTACTCGTAAAGTTAGTGAGGCTTGGACTGTTTTTGAAAAGATATATGATAGTGAGGGGGTCTTAGTTCAAGCTAAGTGTAGGGATTGTGGCAAAACTTTTAAGGCTCAATCTAAAGGAAATGGGACAGCTAATCTGAACACTCATATGAAAAAATGTCCAAACAATCCTACTAAGAAGGTAGTTAATCCACAACAACAACATTTGGTTTTAAAAGGTAGTGGTGATAGTAAGAATGTCTCATCTTGGTACTTTCAACAAGATCTTGGTCGAAAATTAGTAACTGAAATGCTAATTCTAGATGAATTGCCCTTTAGTCATGTGAAGAAACGCGGATTCAGAAGATTAATCAGTGGTATATTACCTATGTTCAAACTCCCTTCTAGAGTGACTTCAACTAGGGATGTTGACAAACTATATGAATCCGAAAAGGGAAGATTGTATGCCTATTTTGGATCTACCTCTTCTAGGATATCTTTCACCACTGACACATGGACATCTACTCCCGGCACAAATTATATGACATTGACAGCTCATCTCATCAATGAGAAATGGGTGTTGCATAGATACATATTGAATTTTTGTCCTGTTACTAGTCACAAGGGGAAGGATATAGGATTAGGTGTTCAAGCATGCCTCCAAGCTTGGGGAATAGATAAAGTCATGGCAATTACGGTTGACAATGCAAGAGAAAATGATGTTGCAGTTGCATTCCTTAGGCAAAGATTTCCAACTAATTGCTTGGGTGGTAATTTCATGCACATGAGATGCATAGCTCACATCCTAAATTTGATAGTGAGTGATGGGATAACAAGGTCGGGACTCTCTATAGAAAGGATAAGATATGCAGTGAAATATTTTAAGATGTCTCTAGGTAGACAAGCTCGATTTAAGGCTTGTATTGCACAAGCGGGTATTGAAACCAAACAAGGCTTAGTTCAAGATGTCGCCACACGATGGAATTCTACATATCACATGCTTCATGCAGCATGTGCATTGGAGAAAGCATTTGAAAGGTATACTATGAAAGATCAAAGCCTAGGATGGAGATGGAAATGAATCTCCGGAAAGATAAGAGTGGACCTTTAGGTTATCTTACTAATTGAGATTGGTATGAGCTAAAAAATTGTATGGATTTTTTGAAGAAGTTCAATGATATGACCGAGAGAGTATCCGCTACAGAGCATGTGACATCAAATATTCAATTGGAGACTATTTATAGTATTTTCCATAATATTCAAAAAGGTCAAGCAAGTGATAATAGTGATATGAAGAACATGGCTAATACAATGAAGGCGAAATTTGATAAATATTTCGGGAACATAGATAAGGTGAATATGTTCATGTATTTAGCACCACTATTTGATCCACGACACAAGATGGATTTTGTGGATATGATTGTTCGTGATATCTATGCTCCTCCACAAGCCGAACTTTTCATGGCAAAAGTGAACGCAACTTTGAATGCGATGTTCACTGAATATGACACGTTGTATGGGAATCACACCGTGGGAAGTTCAGAAGTTGCTACTTCCGTTGATGATGTTGAGAATGAAGAAGATGCAATAGTTCTTGCTGGAGCTAAATTTCAGAAACGAAAAACCTCCAAAGAAGGACTTCCTAAGTCGGAGCTACAAAAGTACTTGGATGAGGCAACCGAAGACTGGTCAACAACATTTGATATTTTGGGTTGGTGGAGCAAGAATTATCACAGATTCCCAGTGATTGCAAGAATGGCGAGAGACATTCTAGCAATTCCAATCTCTACGTTATCTTCAGAATCGGCGTTTAGTACCGGGGGTCGAGTGGTTAGCGATCATAGAAGCAGTTTAAGCCCCATGATGGTCCAAGCCATAATCTGTACGCAGAATTGGTTGAATATACCACCCGATTCACTTGATGGTAGTGATGACGAGAACGATGGCGGTGATAAAGTCGAACAAGTTGAAGAAGGTACATTTTGTCTAATTTATTGCATTTTCAGTTTCTAATCTTTCGAAATTAACACATGTATATTGCCATTTGCAAAAATATATCAATTTGCTGCACTTGAAGGTGTGCCTCAAACTGCTTCTGATTTGGAGTAATTTTGTTTCTGTTTCTGATTTGATTTACATTTTCTTAAAAATAGTAATCTATTTATAGTTATGTTTATGTTTCTGATTACGATGTTCACTGAAAATGTTGATAAATCAATTTGGTAATTGATTTCTAATTTCAAATGTATTGCATTGATTGCAAGGTGTGGTTGACTGGTTGTTGTTGTTGTTGTGTGCTGCCTGCCTGCCTCTGCCTGTGGACAGTGGACTTGTGGACTGTGGAGTGTGGACTGTGGACTGTGGTTGCTTAATTGTTTTGCTTTTGCTTCCTTACATTTTGAGACTTGAGTAGTGGGTGCTTGATTGTAATTTAATTTTCAGTTGCTTGATGACTTGCTAGACTGCTAGTTGCTACTACTGTCACTTGCTGGTTGCTACTGTTTTGCTACTATTGTTACTGTGGTTGATATACATTCGAAACAAGTTGGTTTCTGCCATTAGGGATGTTGACTTAAAATTAGGTGATTTATGTCTGATTTTCGGTTCTGTTCGGTTCAAACCAACAACCGACTGAGACTGTCGGTTTGGTTTGACAAACCGACCAACTTCTCACAGTTCGGTTTCAGTTTATTTTTTCCCAGAACCGAATCGGTTGGTTCGGTTCGGTTTTCGAACCGTGAACACCCCTACGTGTAACCACGCGGATTGAGAGGGAGATAACGGTCACTGACGGAGCCGTTAGGGTGTTGGTGTGTAGCATACTTGTTTCGCATGTGTAACCATTGTTATACTATTCAGCACTTATACAAATCAATTATGGTTTTACGTTATACGTGAATGGTTATACAATTATATTGTAGGTGTTAAACACTACCAAGGTACCGGTTACAGGTTCATAAAACTCAACACATGTACGCACTATTTGAAAGTATTACACAGTAACAACTGGTCAGTTACACACACACAATTGTAACACACGCGGAAGAAGTATGTTACACACCAACACCCTAACGGCTCCGTTAGCACCCGTTATCTCCCTCTTAATGCGCGTGGTTACACGTGTCATCATCTCCTTCACTCCGCGCAAATCAGACGGTTAGGAGATAGTTTAGACGTTTTGACAAATATATATATATATAAGGATGCTCTCCACTGCAAACCATGTTTGAGCGTCCAAATGTCCAAACTATCTCACAGCCGTCTGATTTGCGCGTAGCGAATAGGATGATGAAACGTGTAACCACGCGGATTGGGAGGGATATAACGGTTGTTGACGAAGCCGTTAGGGTGTTGGTGTGTAACATACTTGTTTCGCGTGTGTAACCATTGTTGTACAATTCAGCACTTACACAGATCAACTATGGTTTTACGTTATATGTGAATGGTTATACAATTATATTGTAGGTGTTATACACTACCAAGGTACCGGTTACACGTTCATAAAACCGAACACATGTACACACTATTTGAAGGTATTACACAGTAACAACTGGTCAGTTACACACACACAATGGTTACACAGGCGGAATAAGTATGTTACACACCAACACCCTAATGACTCCGTCAGCGCTCGTTATCTCCCTCCAAATCCGCGTGGTTACACGTGTCATCATCTTCTTCGCTCTGCGCAAATCAGATGGATGGGAGATGGTTTGAACGTTTTGACACCAAATGAGAGGTTTGTATCTAATACCTTCCCTATACAAACTATATGTATATATATATATATATACACGCCCTCCAATACAAACACACCCAAAATGTCCAAACGTCCAAACCCTCATCTGGCGGTCCATTTTTTCGCGAGCGAGGATCAAGCGACATGTGGCGGAGTAGTTCACTGACCCCGTTAGTGACAAACAGACGGAGAGCTGAGGGCACGCTCTTCATTCCAATATCAGATGTGATGTATAACTTTCTGTGTTGGGGTGTATAACATCATATTGTGTGCGTATTTAAAGCGCGATCATTCAATGATTCACAATAAAAATAGGTGCATTTATGTCACGACCGCGCATTTAAACCGCGATCATTCAGCGATTCATGCTAAAAATAGGCTAGATCCAGAGAGTGATCGTCCATCGTTTTGTGTGTTGCTAAACATTATATAATTAATACGGTTATACAATATATGACATCATGTTATACATGGTACATCGACATGTTATACATAAACAGAAAGACAGTTGCAAACTTGATTAATCTAAAACTTGCCCCAAATGACAGCGCTTACAAAAACAATACAAACAAAATTCACAGAAGATGGTTTATCGTTTTAAGTGATGCTTAGCATTATTTAATCACACTGGTTATATAATATAAACCGGCATGTTATACACAGTACATCTACATGTTGTACATAAACAGAAAGACAAATGCAACATATTCTTCGTTGTCATCTTCGTTGTTATCATCATCTGCACCTCAGATTTGTTATTGTAACTTAAAGAAAAACTCTAAATAACAAATCAAAAATCAATAGCAACATGATGATCAAAAAAACTCTAGATCGGATTCAAATCGGCTTAAATAAAAAAACAACAAATCAAAACTCCAAAACTATGAAATCGATATAAGCTCAAACAGGAAATCGCGTGACTTACCGAGATTTGACAACCGAATCGAAAACAAAAACAATCATGTAGTACCGTCTATGAAGAATCGAGATCAAAATCAAGTGTGAAAACGAAGTCGAAATCTCTCTGCAACTAGACAACCTCGCGATCGATATTCTGAGAAACCAAACAATCACATATTGTATTAGGTCTTCTGCGCAAAATGACTCAACTGCCCCGGCTTCTCTGTTTGTCTCTGTTAAGTTGGTATCGAATCCGTCTGCGCTAGGTGTCGCAATCATGTCGCGCGCACAAAAATCAGACAGTTGAGGCAGTGTTTGGACGTTTGGACATTTTCCTCTAGTTTGTATTTGATATCTACTATATATATATATATATATATAATAAATATAAAAATAAAAAACAATATAATATTTATTTTGTTTTAGTGAATTATTATAGATAAATGATTCGAGTTTCAACGAGTCACTCAAACTCTTATAATTTCGTTAAAATTTTTGATATAAGCTAATTGTAATCTAACTCAAGGCGAGTTTGAGTGCAATATTGGATTGTTTAGCGAAACCAACTCGAACCAACTTATTGGGATTTGTAAGTCTTGTGAAACAACTCCCTCTGTATTTATATATGCATAGAACTTAAATTTTAACTCAAGTAAAAATTAATTAATCAAACTCGACTTAATTTTTGTTATATAAATTTAATAATTATAGTACAAACCAGTCAAACGTCCAAACCGTCTGAACCAATATCAAGACCTAACTACAAACCACCCCAAATCCGGAACTCGAACCATGGCCGGGGCCATGGTAGAGCTCGCGCTGAACCACTGCGCCAGCTGAGTCTTCTAACATGTATAGTTCTCAAACCATCTTCACCACATTGCCAATTTATCCAAACCATTGACGTTTAACCACCACCTATACACGCCCTCATTATTTTGTATACAAGCGTTTTCTAATATACATGTTTTTAGTGAATCGCTGTGATATCATCAAAGTTATAAATTTCAAGAAATAATTCAAGTTACAAAAGAAAATTACTTGTGATATGTATGCCACAAGCTACTTTCCAAAATGAGATTGGTATGGTTTTATTGATCCGCATAAACCTGCCTATGTGCCTTAGTTTATTTGGTAGGTGCAACCATTAATTTTATGTCGTACGGATCAGTTATTGCCTGTTTTTAGGACTTGTTTTATGTATATATTTTTACTATAAATTCCCATTGATTTAAACAAGATGGTACAATTCTGAATTCTCATCAAAAGGCATCAAAACAGTAAGAAGTTGTACCGAGGGACAAACATTCATGAGATCGTCCCCTCAATCTCTGGTATATATAATTGGATGCTACTGGTATCCACAAATATGTAATTATATATTTCACAATAAGTCGATGCATTAAAAATTTAAAAGTAGCGTAATTACGAATAAATTAGGATTTATTGAAGTTGTATCATGTAAAATTAGGACTTGTGTGTGTGTATATATACATAGAGAGAGTAGAACTCTACTAAAATCGCAAGCTTATTAATTGAGTTTCATTCTTATCTTTATATACGATACGTCTATTTTATTTCACTAGTATATGTATGAAGTTTATTTTTCTTTCGCGCTCGTGTAAACGTGAGCCTCTGCTTCAACTCATTAACAATATCCATGTGTATAATTTACATTATTTTGACGGAATAAAGTTGATAATTATGTGTTTGTAAATAAGGAAATGACTTAGCATAGATGGATGAATTTATTATTGAGAGGGAAAAGGGAGAAAGGTTGTTGTCAAAAGTTATGGGACTTTTTTGCTGCTCTGATAAAAACATAATCACCCTCAATTATTATCTCACCTTTCGTTTTCATTACTTTTGTTTTTATCATCTATTTCTTGGATTTGAGCAATCATGCATGTTTCGATGATCACCGTCGGATCAGTTCCATCATGTGATTTTTGTCTTGGTCTTCATACATATGCTTGCCCATGTTACCCTAGTGAATGAGTCCACAGAAATTGTTGGGTACCCATATTTATTTACCTTAGTCATGATATATACTGATGTGTCGAATGTAATAAGGTTTTATAGGTTAAATTTAATCGTGTTCGGTTGGGTGGGTCACTCAACTAAATATATTTAATTCATCTTTATTGTTCAGATCCGCAGGTACCAAATAGAGAGAATGGGGGCATTTAGGTAGGTACAACACAGAATGAGCCGAACAAAAGATTTAACGTAAATGGGCTCGGGCCCATGGACTCAGATATCGGCCTTTCTATAAAGGTCGTCAAGATGATTTAATCCATGGTAGCTTTCAGCTATTAGCTTGTTCGGGTGAAATTCATTAGTTCAAGTAGTGGTCGGCATGGCTCCAGAACAAGACGGGAAGGATTGGGAAGGATTCAACCAGACTTTTCAGTTCTTTATTTATTAGAACTACACTCAAAATTGTTTATGTGATAATACACTTTGGTTCCTATTGTAATTTACCGTTTCGGTTACCCATTTTATCTTAGAATCAATTAATTGGCCATATTTGACAAATTTACACTCGATTTATGATTAAAAACTTTGAATTTGCACCTGTAAAATATACTAGCGAAACTCAAATGCTAAAATTTAATTATTACAAACTCAATTGAAATATAAAACTTGTGAACAAAACAACAATATAAGATAATAACATATTATCGGTTTTTATTTTTCAGTTCATGTATTCTGTTATTGATAAAAATTAGTTTTGTTTTTATTGTTTAACCGACGACTATAAATTTTAAAAGTCATAATCACAATCAAACTAATATCAAACAGCTTTATTTTTTCAATCGGTTGGATTTAAGTTCATGACTGATTCTGAATCTAAATTCAAGGGTGGCTTCCTTCAAAGTTAATAATATTATATAATTTAATTAGAAAAATAATAATATATTACTAAATTAAATGACAGTAATCAGAAATATGAATGATTGAGTATGGCATATATGTCGCGATATGCGGTGACAAGGGTCGCACCGTGACGTAGTCGGTGGGAAGGACCCAATATATTGAGAGAACCATGTGACAAATATGTATCAAACATTTAAGTGAATTGCCACTGTTCAAACAATGCTGCCATTTGCTCATTGTTATCTTTGGAAAAGTTTTTCTACTCAAAATGACTGCTTAATTATAAAATAAAACAACGCCTCCATCCAAATGATATCAACAAAATCACAGCACATGTGAAAGGCTGCCATTATTATAATACTTGTCATTTCCAATCTTATTCAACGTATTGTTGGACAAATTGTACAATTAAATACAAAATAACTAAATTAATAAGTATATTAACTTGTGACTACGTTAACATGAGTCTTGATTCGAAATATCAAGACTCGTCATAGAATAATGTAAAATATGTTTACATATTATATGAAGTGAGATATTTTCAACGATATATCAAAATCTCAAGATGGGTAACTGGGTAAATAGTTGAATGAAAAATTGAACCCGAAACCTGCCACGTTTAGTTAGGCTCATAATTATGACCCAACAATAAGAATTTGAATTTAATTTTAAATTCAAGAAAAAGATAAAACGTGAAAAAGTCATTAATAATTAATTTTCATTGAGAAATAAATTATGAAAAATTCTACTTTCCCAAAAGTTTTAAGTTCTTTCCCTAAGAGTATTTTTTCCTAAAAGAAAATTTTTCTTAATAGAATTATATTTTCCTTAAAAATATATTTTCCAAGAATGAATAATTATTTTTCTTCTATAAGTAGAGAAAAATTACTAGAGCTAAAACACACCAAAAACCCTAGTTGTCGAACCTCTGTCAAATTCATTCATTCTCGATTACCTCTTTATAGCCCGGTTAGAGTTCGACTTCGACTTCGATCGTCATTTTATCCTGGGAGCAAGTTGCCCATACGGGGCAATAATTTTCTTAAAGAAAGCAGATTACCGTGACTCGGTGATATTCAATTCCGTCTCTATCAACCGGTCTTGTACCGGTTCCAAGTTCTATAATATTTACTCTATTATTTTTATTGTATGAGTATTACCAATAAAACTGAGGTATTATTTTAATTGTGTTTGTATCATGTGATTTACTTGTATCCATCTTGCATAATTGTTCGATTTAATTATTCAATTTACGTTTATGGACTAACATATTATCTAACAATCTTAAGACAATTATTTTGTAGTTTTTCCATAGAAGTTTCTAACCTGACAAACAGGTGGCTTGATGGGGAAAATCTGATTTGATATTGATCAAACAGATTCGATGAAACGGTTTACTCGAAACTCTCTTAATATCTCTTCTTGATAATTTTTGGTTAATAAATTTTGTTTCTAAGTGAAACTTGCATGAAAGATTAACACAATGAACATGATATTTGTTTTGGGAATAATCAGATTTGATTATTTTTTTTAAGTTTTATTTTTCAGAGCATTCGACAAGAATCGAAAAGCTGTCCGTGAAATTTCTGCGCTGTCTACGTTTATGTTTTGCTCCGAATGAAGCACTTCTGGTCAAAATAAAGTTTTGACCAAAACTACAAAGTTTTAGAGGACGGAACGACGAATCCAAATAAATTAATTTCATATTTTTTGGATATTTTTAGTCCCCGATACACCCTCCGTACAGTAACGTTACTGAAAGTGACAGACTGAAATTTATCGATTAATTCTTCATTATAAGTTTCATTATTATTTATGGAATAATGGGTTGTCTAATGAGCTTATATCTATATATTTTGTGTAGCAATTCATATACGATGAACAAATTAAATACATATTTAGAATCATCTTGATAAGAATTCAACGGATCATATGAGAAGGCACGCAAATAAAGAGACAATAGAGGATGAGAGTGATCTCTTGAAGATAAAATAAACATTCCCTTATATTTTATACACACGTACTTAATTTGTGTGTTTAGATAATCAAGCATGAGATGGTTTTTGTATATGTGTAATATTTATATTCACGCACTTATACGATTACAAACATGAGATGTTAATCTTTATATGGTCATATGTTAAGATCAGTATGCCTCTTTGTAATATGTATATGTTCGTTATTATATTTGCGAGCATAAGATACTAATATATATATATGTTGATTGATAGTTTATATATATGATGTGCACATATAAGGAATATGATCATTAACGTTCTAGTATGCATGTAGAGATTATTTGTCTATGAGATATGTATAAGGCTTGAATAATGAAGATCAATCTCATGTAATATGTATGTGATTCATATATATATATAAACATGTCTCAGTGAGTTATATATAAGATGTATATATGTTTGATACAAACATTAACATGGTTTTATAACGAGATATGTAGATGTGCATATGTATGTGTGCTAAGAACAAGTATGCATGCTTATAGATCTACATATGTGTGTATATACATTTATATATATGCTAAGTGCGATATAACACATGCATGCGTATTATTATATTATAGATGAATATATGAATATACACGCTAAGTGAGATATAAGTATATGTATGTGTATATGTCAAATTTACTGAATGATTACATGTATGTGATGCTTATGTGATGTTGTAAATTTGATGCATGAATTTTCACGTGAATTGAGATAATCTTATTTGACATAATTGGTCAAACAAGATGATGACCTAATTTATTCAATTGATGAATATAATGGTCCAGCGTTGCTCAATGCATGATTAATAGATTATGTTTCCTTTTATGGAACACGTAAGAACGATTCAAACAATGTTGTTATGTAATCGATCTATTTCCAAGTGAAACACGTAAAGACGATTAACATAAAGCATTGACGTGAGCTTCTGAATCAGTTTGATTCCGTTCTATTTGTAGAACACGTAAGGACAAATCAAATCAGGTTCCAACGTACTGGAACACGCTATTTGTGTGGGGGAACTATGTTTCTTACAAGCAAAAATAGGTCTTCTGTGTAGTGGAAATAGATTCTCTATGTTGTGGAAATACGTTCCACTAGCACGAAATCTAAATATTCAAACTTTGTTGATTTGAATTAATGTTCTATGTGAACACGTTAATTAATTAAATCTAAAGTTTGAATTTATGTTGTCTCAAATTGAGTAAGGAAAGTGCGAAAATTGTTGAATCTTCAAAGAATCTACGAATGCAACTGAATCAGCTATTCGAGTTGGTTCAAACGATTCTAGTGCTGAACTTGAGATGAACCACCAGATGACACTTGTGTTTATGTCCCACCTTGATAAATCCGAGAAGGTTGTTGGGATAAATGTTAAGACATAACGCTGTCAGGCAATATGCGACTAACATTTTGGAGGTCCAGAGGGATCTAACAAAGGGCAAAAAACCTTAAGGAGGCGTTGCCATGAAACTCAAGATTAATGGGAAGTTCTTTAATTGTAACAAGCAAGTGCTTATGTCTTTCGAATGCATGATGCTGAAGAAAGGAAAAGAAACTTGAAGCTGATGTTGTCATGACACGAGAGATGTATGCCATTAAATTTAAGTGCTCAGTTGAGATTTAAAAATTATATGTAATTTTAGTAAATTTCAAAGTTATGAATAAAATAAGAGAAACGTTTCTTATATTTATATCATTAAATCACTTAAATACATGTACAATAAAAACAAGTTCATGGTTTTGGAAAGACGTTCGACTGAAGGTGGAAACACGTTCCATTTATAATGGAAATACAAATCAAACAGTTTCCAATTATGATGACAACAAATATATACTACTTAAGAAAATTATTCAATAGAATAATATGGTCTTAATTATTATTTATCGTGATGTTAAGTAAATTTGATTCGGTTCATAGATGAACACGCACGAACAAATTGAAAGACTCCAGTGTTAATTTTGAATAACATGGATTCTACGAGAAATGTAAAATAGATTAAACAACGATACGTTTCTTTGGGAAACACGTGAGATCAACATATATTGAATTTGTTGATTGGAGGTCAGTATGATCCATCATGTTCAAGAACATAAAAGGATAAACCGAATAGTCTTTGTGATCAACGAAAACACGTTGCGAAAACACATGTGAATAAATTGAATGTTCTCAATTATTCATCTAGAATGTGTGGAATCAAGTTAGAACAATTATTTACATTACGGGAAAACGTTGAATTGTCTAAACTTGATATGTGAAATTGAAATTAAACATTTGAACTGATGAATTTCATTAATGTTATTTTGGAAAAGAAGTAGTTCTGCAAAATGTCACTCACGTATGGAACATTCGCAAGAGAACTGTATCCAGCAAACTCTTAAGCTCATACGACATTAAGATGGTGCAAGGCTGGAATGAGTTTTGACTCTAAGTAAGGGATGCATGTGGAGAATGAATAAGTCATTTCATGCAAGTCCAAAATGAGGAATAAAATAAGAGGGATGCTTCTTAATTTTATTTCAACAAGTCATTTATAAATGACATGTAAACTTGGACAAGTTAACTATGTAGCGTTGTGTAGGTTAACAAATGTAAAATCTTTAAATTCTAAGTGTGAATTTATGATAAGTCAAAACCAACGAGATATTCTTTCCTTATGTCACAAAGTAAAACGTTTGATTTAACCTATGAAGAGTTGTCACGATATATGTGGGGGGGAAACTGTATGCCAGGCAATCACTTTTTTAAATAAAGTAACCCCACAAGAAATCAGACAAGATACTGTAGGAATTATGGAAAGGAAACGAACATTCCAATAATTGCCTAAGAATGTGGGGTACCTTACCAAAGTAACAACCCTCTACAAAAGGAAATGGAAATAGAGTCAAAAACGTTGGACTGTACTTCCATTGTATATGTTTTGCATAGTGGTATCGATTCTTGGTGTATGAATATAGCGGATTCTGAAATACACGAGAACACGATAAGGGGATCAAAGAATGTTTAATTCTTTGAACATGTATGTTTATGAAAAAGGGAATCGTAAGGGTACTGAGGTGTCTACGAGTAACCTGTAACTGTGGATCGTACTATGTAAGAGAACCTGTCGTGCTAGAGGTATAACTTTATGCTTGTTGGATATCTAATGTAAAGGATTCCAAAGGCAAGAGAAGAAACGTCTCAACCCTAGCAGGAGGAGCTGTGTCATGAAAATCTTCACGACAAACGATAATAACCAGATTAACATTTAAATCTGAGTTTGAAGCTTTGGATAAAGCTGTGGAAGAAGCCGAGGAGCTACGTAACTTCCTAGAGGATATTCTTGAATGGAGAAAGCTTGTGCCTAAAATGTGTGTGCATTGTGATCACCAAGCAACTATTTGTAGTGCACAGAGCTTGAGAAAAATAAAAAATATCGACACATGTGTCGTCGACATAACACCGTTATACAACTTATCTCTACGAGAATTATCTATGGTGACTTGGTAAGGTCAAAAGATAATATTGCGGATCCGCTAATCGTTGGGTTAAACAGAGATCAAGTTGATAAACATCGATAGGAATGGGGCTCAATCCCATATAATTAAGGCGTCATGTGAAGAAAACCCAACCTAGTTGACTGGAGATCCCAAGATCTAGGTTCAGAGGGACAACCTAATTGCATGAACCTTGTACGGCCACTGTGGGGGTAACCCCGAGACCATTCCTATGATGTCAAACAGTGACATAAAAATGGATCAGGTTAAGCTATGCTGTTAATGATACAATGTGCATCACGAAGTTGAGCAAAAGATATCACCTATGTGAGAGTGAAGTGGGGTCGCTTCAAGGGAGACTAATGGGGTTTAGTTCTCTTACGCTCTTGCAGAACCAGGAGGTGTTCATGACCATAACGAACCCAACCATGAGAACCTAAACACCGGGTTCATTGGTATCTGTGTGTAGTATATGATCTCTTACACAAAAACGGCAGAGTGTTCAAGGACATCGCGTCTACTCATCCGCCAGTAAGATAAGTATACCCTCACAAGGAAAGTTCAAAGGGGGTAACCTACTTATCCTATGCAGATATCGACTGTAGAGACCACGTCGAAATGCTTACACGTTCAATTTCATTCATGTAGGGGATTGTTGGACAAATTGTACAATTAAGTACAAAGTGGCTAAGTTAATAAATGTATTAATTTGTGACTATGTCAACGTGAGCCTTGATTCGGAATACCAAGACTCGTCATAGAATAATGTGAAATATATTTACATATTATATGAAATGAGATCTTTCCAACGATATATCAAAACCTCAAGATGGGTAAATGGGCAAATGGGTGAATGAAAAATTGAACCCGAAGCCCGCCACGTTTAGTTTGGCTCATAATTATGACCCAACAATAAGAATTTGAATTAAATTTTAAATTCAAGAAAAAGATAAAACGTGGAAAAGCGATTAATAATTATTTTTCATTGAAAAATAAATTATGGAAAATCCTACTTTCTCAAAAGAATGATTTGGTAAGTTATTTCATTTCTTGTCTTCCAAGTTTTAAGTTCTTTCCCTAAGAGTATTTTTTCCTAAAAGAAATATTTTCTTAGTAGAATTATATTTTCCTTCAAAATATATTTTTCAAGAATGCAAGATTATTTTTCTTCTATAAGTAGAGAAAAATCGCTAGAGCTAAAACACACCAAAAACCTGAAGAAATTTTTTGAGGGTTCCAATCAATTAATTTCATGCCCATAGAAAAAATTAACCTCAAAAGTCAGTATAATGAAAGGATCTTACATGATCATTGATTGATCATGAGATCTAGGCTAGAAAAATAAATCGCATTAAAATTACCTTGAATCGAAATCCCTTTGTCACTAAATTAGATTCAGTTACCTCTAAAGAACGCCCACACAGGAAGAGCAATCTGAAGATACTCACAACGATGCTTGCTAGAAGATCGAAGCAAACAAAACGGGGAGGAGAAGGGAGAGAGGTTGACCGGCCAGGGAGAGAGAGAGGGGGAGGCTAGGGTTTTGGAAATTTTATCTTATGATTAAAAATCTGAAAATTTCCCTTTTATATCTCTTTTTAGGAAATAATTAATTAAAAGTCTTAATGAGCTTAAAGCTCAAAGCTTATTAATTAATTAAGTAGAGAAGCCCATTCTGGCTTAGCCCAATCTGGCTAGGCCCTGTTTAGCTTAAAATTAATTAATTAAATCTATTGGTTTAGATTCTAAATAATTGGTCCAACTAAACCGTTCTTGATTTCCGGTTTAATCCTAAACCAAAATCAGTCTAATCCGGTTTAATCCAAAACCGGATTTTGTCTCTCTCATGATTCCTCTACATGATTCATCTGTTTTACTCAACCTTTAGTGTGTGGCCCTCTAGGCTCACGACTCATTGGCGGACTAGTAAAATTACCATTTTACCCTTTCCATCATGAGTGGCCTCTACCAAGACATTATGATTACCCAACGCTTGTGATTATCGAGATTTCGACTTAACCTTGTCGTACATGAAACTATCCTTTCATCCTCTTGTTTCCTTGACAACCACGATGCATAGACAAGTCATCCTCGTTCAATTGTCCTGTTTCTTGATTTGAGTTAACTGG
This sequence comes from Geranium rotundifolium, assembly GCA_963920655.1. Classification (NCBI taxonomy): domain Eukaryota; kingdom Viridiplantae; phylum Streptophyta; class Magnoliopsida; order Geraniales; family Geraniaceae; genus Geranium; species Geranium rotundifolium. The sequence continues at coordinate 12,805,073 of OY987322.1, read as the reverse complement.
ATTGTAACTGATACTCCGTATCGACTGCATGGCCATGCCATTGTATTTTAGTTGTACTCATCAAGTGGCCTAAACAGATATCTGCTCATACATTTGTATGAGGGATAAATCCTTCACTGATCTATTGAGTCAGCTCATGTGACTCGTGATTGAGCCAATCACAACCGTTATTGTAACCCTTTCACAGGAGACGTTAGACTGAGTCAAACTCGTCACTCATCACATAGTGACCTCAAAGATTCTTTCGTCTGAGGATGTGATTTCACGTTTCGACATATGAGTATGTTCATGACTGTGTCTATGTATCATACTCACGATCGGGTCGTCCTATCTCACCCCGTCTGGCGATACTATGACCTAACTCCGGCCCCCTTCTGGCCATGATCAGTAGAGCGTGATCATTTAGAGTTAGCCTCATACTGATCGTTTCTTATGAAGCTATTCTGATCGGGGATAGCTTAAGTAAGATTTTAACTGATCTGTAGATCTACTCTTATGTGTAGACACATCAATGATACAAATCAAATCATACTTAAGATAATCTAAAACACTTAGTAATATAAATGCCGATTTTATTTCAACTAATAATCTCACTACATGAGTAGATTGAAAATACATTGTGCTAGGGCACAAAATCCCAACAGTCTCCCACTTGCCCTAGACCCAATCGGTATTCCAATCTAAACCCATTCCCCTGACACGCTCCTCGTGCTTAGGCTGCGGAAGTGCCTTAGTTAAGGGGTCGGCTAGATTATCATGCGTTGAAACGTAACTTATCTCTACTTCACCTTTATCAACCATCTCTCTGATGATGTGATACTTTCTCTCGACGTGCTTGGTCATGTTGTGAAATCTGGGCTCTTTAGCGAGTGCTTCGGCCCATGTGCTGTCATACTTTAAGCTCACGGGATCAGACGTTCACGGCTGTACATCTAATCCACTCAAGAAGATCCTGGCCCACACCGCCTCCTTAGCTGCCTCTAACACAGCTATGTATTCCGCCTTCGTGGTGGAATCGGCTATCGTCACTTCCTTGAAGCTTTTCCAACTGTAAGCTCCCCCGTTCAACATGAACACATACCCTCCTTGAGACTTGAAGTCATCGGGGTCTATCTGAAAACTAGCGTCAACATATTCAGTGACGCGCAGTTCTCCTTCTATCCCGCCATACACTAAGAAGGCGTCCTTTGTTCTCCTCAGATACTTGACGGCAGTCTAGTGATCTTAGCCTGGGTTAGACTGAAATCTGCTGGCACGGCTGAGGGAAAACGATAATCAGGCCTCGTACAGATCATGGCATACATAATGGATCCCACTGCCAAAGCATACGGCATACATGACGTCCATTTGCCATATCTCGTAATCGAAATATGCTGCAATGGCCAACATGATCCGAATTGACTTAATCATGGCTTTTGGCGAAAAGGTCTCATCTGTTAGAGTTATGCCCCAGTCCAATATATAAGTGATCTACAGATGTAATGTTTTATCATCTTTCCGAATAAATAAAAAGGCATAATATTACTAATGTGTTGTAGTAATATATCTAATGTGATTTGATCTATGTCATAATGTGTGTAACCACTTATAGTAGAACTATAGATCAGAAAGAATTGCATTCGATAATGTCCCTGATCAGCTAAGCTTCTTCTGAAGCGATCAGTATGAGACTAACTCCTTGTGATCACGCTCTACTGATCATGGCAAAATATGTGCCGGAGTTATATCATAGATATCATCAGGTCGATGATATCGGACAACCCGATTGTGAGTATGCTGCATAGATCCAGTCATGAGATACTCACATATCGTAACTTGTCATTATATCCTAAGACCAAGGAGTCTTTGTGTACACTATGTAACAAATACCTAAGTTTGACCTAGTCTAACGTTATCTGTAAAAGGGTAACTATAACGGCTTCGATTGGCTTTGGCATTTATTGCACTAGTGAACTCAAAAGGCGTCTGAGGGATTTATCACTCATACTTCGGTATGAGAAAGATATCCGTTTAGGCCACTTGATGAGTATGACTGAAGAAAGAGCATGGCCATGCAGGTGATACCTTAGTATCAGTTTTCAGTCATCTCAGATATCAAGAAACAGTGATTGATAAATTAGGATGACCATTCTATGCCTATTGATCAATCTGGATATCGGTTTGATAAAAGGACAGTGACATGTACGATAACAGGTTAAGTCGAATAATCGATAATCACGAATATTGGATAATCATAATGTCTTGCTAGAGGCCACTTATGATGGAAAGGGTAAAATAGTAATTTTACTAGTCTGCCAATTATTCGTGAGCCTAGAGGGTCACACGCATTAAGCACGATACATGACAACAATTATGGATGAGAATTGAGAACAATTCAGTAGTTTTCTGGCCTAAGGTTTTAACCAGACGGTTAAAGAAATCAATTCGAGGAAATTGAGCCGTTATGACTAAACCGAAATTAGAACTCAAGTTAATGGGTTTAATTTGGGTTTTAGTTAAACGGGCTTAAAGCCCATTTAGGGATTTAAGATAAGAGTGGGAACAAATGCAAATAAGAAAGAATAAGGGATAGATAATGCAATTTTAATTTTGAAATTCAATTTAATTTCAAATTAAAATCACATAATATCTTCTCATTATCCTTAATTATTTTTTTCAGCAACTTCCCCCTCCATTCTCTCTCCCTCATTGCTGAAAATCTTCTCCCTCTCATCCACCATTGTTGTCTTGTTTTCTCTCAAAATTCTAGCAAATATGTGAGTGAAAAATCATTTCGGTTGTGGTGCTTGTGTGGACTTGATAGAGAAAACACTACACTTGTATTTTTGTCGATTACAAGAGGTAAATATCAGATTTATATTTATATTTATAACATGTTCAAATGGCATTAAGATCTAAGCAAGTTTCGATCACCACGGTTACATAAAGTCCGCTGCATGATATTTATCGTTTGGAACCCGTGGTGATCTCTTTCATCATCGTAGTCCATGCCTTGGACTTGACGATAACCTTTTGCAACAAGTCTTGCCTTGTAAGTCTAAGGCTTTCCGTCCATATCTTTCTTTAACTTAAATATCCACTTGCACCCTATGGGCTTTATCCATGGTGTGTTGTCTACTAAATTCCAGACCTGATTGTCTTTCATGGATTTCATTTCCTCATATATGGCATTCCGCCATTCTTTGGAGTTGGGACTGGACAAGGCTTGCTGAACTGTTGCGGGATCATCCTGATCCACAACGATCAAGTCAGGAGTTGCTGTTAGAATATGATTCAGATCATTTACCTCATTGGGTACTTCTACATCCTCCAAAGGTTGTTCTGTGTCTTCTCGAATTTCTTCAAGAAGCACAGGACTCCCACTAGGACTCTTGGATAAGAATTCTTCCAAGAAAACCCCACCTCGAGCAACAAAAATCTTGTTCTCTTCGGGTTTATAGAAGTAGCACCCCATAGTACCTTTGGGGTACCCTACAAAGACACACTTATATGCCTTGGGTTCGAGTTTATCACCAAGCATCCGCTTGACGTAAACATCGCACCCCCAGATCTTGAGGAAAGACAATTTGGGAGCTTTTCCTTGCCAAACCTCAAATGGAGTGGCCTCCACTGCCTTTATAGGTGCTCGATTCAAAATGAATGCGGCCATTTCTAGGGCATGACCCCTGAAAGATACTGGAAGATCGGTGTGACTCATCATGGAACGAACCATGTCAAGCAAGGTTCTGTTCCTCCGTTCGGAAACACCATTCAGCTAAGGGGTTCCTGGCGGAGTTAGTTCCGAGAGAATACCGTTATCCCTTAGGTGACTGAGAAAATTTTGGTCTAAGTACTCGCCACCTCGATCAGACCGAAGTGCCTTTATACTTTTACTAAGCTGGTTTTGTACTTCATTATGTAATTCTTTGAATTTATCAAAGGATTTCGACTTATGTCTCATTAAATATACATACCCATACCTACTGAAATCATCGGTAAAGGTTATGTATGCTCATGGGCCCACATACGTTTGAATGTATTAGGCCCAGGAGATCACTTGCCCTTTCACCTAAGCCGCCAAAAGACGCCTTTGTTATCTTTCCCATAATGAAAGATTCGCATCTCTCGATTGGTGTGAATTCAAACGGACTTAACAGCCCACACTTGTGAAGTGTCGAGACGCGTTTCTCGCCAATATGGCCTAGACGACAGTGCCACATCACTGTCTGATTTAAGTCATCCGACTTCAACCTCTTATTTACGTTATAGTTTGAACTATAGTTAGAGTTATCAACATTTAAGATGTACAAACCACCAACCATAGATGCAGTGCCATAAACAATATTATTTCTAGATAAAGTAAATAAAACATTGTCTATGGTAAATACAAAACCAAGTTTGTCCAAACTGGACACTGAAATAATATTCTTACTAAAAGTAGGTACACATAAAACATCGTTCAAAACTAAAATAAGCCTTGTGGGCATCCTAAGACTAACAGAACTGACAGCCGTCGTTGACACTGAAATGTTGTCTTCGACTCTCAGATCCCGCTCGCCTTTCCCAATGAGCTTCTTACTTTCCTGATCCTGCAGATTAACACAAATGTGAGTTTCTGCCCCGGTATCAAATACGCATGTATCTGAGAAAGTAACGTTGAGATTATACTCAACAACGTAAATACCTGATCCAGGTCGTGAAGGGTGTCCTCCCTTCTACAAGCTCTTCACATATTCCTTGTGCTGCCTGCAATCCTTTTTCCAATGACCTGGCTGCTGGCATTAATAACAGACTACCCCTGAGGTCGAAGTATTCCCTTCAGTTCTAGGAACCGCTTGGATCTTCGGACCCCTGGGTACCCTTAACTGCCCAGCTAGGTGCACTGGCGCCTTAAACTTACCCGCCACTGCTGGTGCCTTGCTTTTGTTGGGATGTCCTGGTGACCTGCCAGTAGGTTTGCCAGCTCTTTTAAAGTTGGCATCCTTATTGACCATCAGAACCTCAGGGGTTTTTCCCTTGAGATTCTTCTCCGCTGTCACCAACATCCCATGCAGTTCGTTGATGGTCTTTTTGTAGGGTTTTGAAGCGTTCTAGATCATCGAGATAGCGGAATCGTTTAACAAAATCCACTCCAAACCTTGTCCAAGAACATAAACCGTTAAATCCCAAGGCAAAATCTATTCCACAAGATGTTTACCTTTAAGTCTTTGTTGAATCGATAAAGAAGAACTTTCAGATCTTCTTCTCTAAAGCAAGTCCACACCAAGGAGATGATCTTGAAGATCCTTCACTTAATTGCCTACTAGAACAATTAAATGAAGAACAAGAGAGCAAGATGAGAGGAGAGAGGGAGTATCCGGCCACAATAGAGAGAGAGAGAGAGAGCTTGTGAGAGTTGTGTGATTATTTTGTGTAATGAATAAATAATAGATATTTAACTTCATCATCCAACTCATAAGCATGGGTCTAAAAGTGATTGGTATGGGCTTAAAGTGTCATCACCCATACCCCTTAAATCACTCACCTCTTAATCCACAATCACCAACCAAGCATGGTGTTCTGTGGCCCCCACTCTTGGACCCACCAATGTGGGCTGGCCATATGAGGCTTATTGGGCCCATAATGGGCCCTTGTTTGGGCCGGTCACGTGTGATAGCATTTTGTGCCCTAGTCCAATTGCTAGTAGCCTGTAAACGTCTATATACATTATCATCGTTTGTAATATATATAAAACGGCTTTATATTACTTATGTGTTGAAGTAATATGTTGAGCATGATCTGATTTATGACCACTAAAGTAGTAGAACCATAAATCTGTACGGATCACACTTAACGAGTCACTGGTCAATCTACGCTTCTATAGAAGCGAGCAGTATGAGGATGGTTCTTAATGACGTAGTTCTACTTGTCATGGGGATGAGGGATCCCGGAATCATATCATAGATATCATGAGGTGATTGATATCGGACGACCTGCTTTAAATAGTGTTTTCATAGATTAAGCCATGAACATATTCAAATGCGATAGCTTGTCACGATATCTTTAGACCGAGGAGTCTTTGTGATCACTATGCAATGTACGTGAGGCTTTAACTTGCGCCTAACACTTTCTGTAACAGGATTGCAATAATGGGCATGATTGGGTGGCGGAACGGGTTGCATGAGTGACACGAAAGACGGCTAAGGGATTTATCCCTCATACTACGGTATGGGAAAGATATCCGTTAAAAGGCCTCTTGATTGAGACTGATTGAGAGTAAGAGCATGGCCATGCCGGTGATACGGGTTATCAGTTCTTAGCCATCTCACATATCAAGTAACAATGATTGATTAAACAAGGGTGACGACTCTATGCCTTGTGATCAATCGGGATATCTAGAGATAATAGGATAGTGACTTGTACGCACAAGGTTAAGTCGAATCATCGATCGTCATGCACCTTGGGTAATCATAACGTCTTACTAGAGACCCCTTATGATGGATCGGGCAGAGCGATCTTTTTCGCCGATCTGCCAACGGTGGCATGAGCCTGAAGGGTCACACACATTCAAGACGGATAACTTGAGACAAGGAAACCTTAACGTTTCTTGAGGAGCAATACATGGACAAAACTGGAGGTTTTGTGCCATGGGTTCGGTTTGAGAAAATAATTAGTGAATCGAGAAAACTGAGTTTTTTCGTCGATGTCGCGTCGGACTTTGTTTGATAAGTAACGACAAAAAGGGTCGGGCGTTTTTGGACACGGCACGAAACCACATGGGCGAGCCCATTGGGCTCGGCCCATGAGGTCTCATGACCGGCCAAAACAAGGGCCCATTTAGGGCCCAATAAGCCCTCTTGGCCAGCCCACATGGTGGGTCCATGTGTGGGGGCCACACAACACCATGCTTAGTTGGTGATTGTGGATTAAGAGGTGAGTGATTTAAGGGGTTGGGTTAAAGCACCTTTAAGCCCATACCAATCACTTTTGACCCATGCTTATGAGTTGGATGATGAATTGAAATATCTAACATTCATTCATTAATCAAATAATCACACAACTCACAAAAGTCTCTCCTCTCTCTCTAGTGGCCGGCCACCTCTCTCTCTCTCCTCAATCTTGCTCTCTTGTTCTTCATTTAATTGTTCTAGTAGGCAATTAAGTGAAGGATCTTCAAGATCATCTCCTTGGTGTGGACTTGCTTTAGAGAAGAACATCAGAAAGTTCTTCTTTAATCGATTCAACAAAGACTTAAAGATAAACATCTTGTGGAATAGATTTTGCCTTGGGATTTAACGGTTTAATGTTCTTGGAAAAGGTTTTGAGTAGATTTTGTTAAAACGCTTCCGCTAATCACGTTGATCTAGAACGCTCCAAAACCCTACAGTGGTATCAGAGGATGGTTACCCTCTTAATCTTTGTCTTGTTGAATTTGTTTCGATTTTATGATTATTTGCATGAAAAAATTGTTGATAACATGATTTTAATGCTTTTTGGGATATTTGCATGAAAATGTTATTTTTGAAAATATATTGAATTTGGAATTTTTCGGAAATTATTGGATTTGTCGTGTCCGAGAAGAGACTCTCGGGGAGCCGGATCGGGGGTACCGGACGGAGGTCACCGGAGGCCGGGGAGGCCGGCGGTGACCGGAGCCGTCCCCACTCTAGGCCGAGGCCGAGAGTGGAGGCAAGCTCGGCTTGGGCCTTCCAAGGCCCAAACCGAGCCGTGACATGTAGGGCTCGGCCCAATGGGCTTTCGGCCCATTGGCTTGGCCCGACTTGTTTGTGCACGGTGTTTGATCCGTGGCACGAACCCGCGATCCAATATTTCGAAAACTTTCAAAATTTAATCGGTTTCGGTAAACCGTTTTTCGAAAAGGTCTAGTTTCGATAAACCCGACCGAGCAACTTGGCAAAATTAAAACCAGAATAATTGCATATTATTTGATAACATGTTTGTGTGATAACATGTTGGATGATGTGATGAGATGTATGATGCATTAGTAGCCCATTAGATTTTATCGCTTTCACGGTTTGCATACCGTTAGTGTTAGCGTGTAATTATTCTTTCATTCAAGCCCATAAAGTGTAATTATTTTTTATCTGGTCTACGAATCGAGTATTAATTGTAATTACTACTCAAAGACGAGAAGGATGGAAAATTGAGCACAATGACGGTCTTGGAGGATGTCCAAGAGCTAGTGGGAGCCCGAATGAAAAAGACGAGAAGGTGTTGTGACTCGTAGAATCCTAAGATTAGGATGGGCTATAAAATGCATATTTAACGCTTTATGTTTGCTTGCTTATTTAAATAATAGCATGCTTGCATGCTTAGCTTATAAGTTTATAAGCCATCACCTCACATGCAAAGATTAAAATCGACTTTAATTGTTTACATGTTTAAAGCGTTGTGAACCATCATCGCACGGGTTGTGATGGATGAGTTCAAATTTGAAACGTATTTGCACGGGTTGCAAATGACGGTTTCAAATGAAGATAGTATGTGATACAATTAGAAACGTCACAACACGGGTTGTTGATGACGGGTTCGTAATTGTGCCAAATACTTTCGAATTATTAAGCACAACCAATTTACAAGATAATTTGAGTCAAGTGAGATGCCACCCAAATTCACACCCATGTAGAAACATTTTATCGGTATCGTGCGCAGAAATATGTTCAAACAGAAATCTATGACTTGTGTTAAAGTTGGAACGCAGGGAGTACGTCCTAGACAAGGCTATCCCGGTGGAGCCAGCTGCCGACGCAACGAGGGTCGTTAAGGATGCGTACCAGAAACACCTTAGCGACTCTATCGACGTTGCGTGTGTCATGCTGGGCTGCATGGAGGCGGACCTCCAGAAGCAGTTTATGGAGCTATCCCATGATCCGTTTGCAATGTTTGCACAGATCAAGGATATGTTCAAAGAGAAAGTATGTATTGAAAAATACACTGTTCTCCGAGAACTCATTGCCTGCAAGATGTCAGCAGGCAGCTCCGTAGGTCCACACGTCCTACGTATGAAGGGACATTTCGACCATATGACAAGTATCGGTATGTCTATGGAAAAGGAAATGGCTGGGGATTTTATTCTGCAATCCTTCCTCATGCATATGGTGGGTTCGTCATGAACTATCACATGCATGACATGGACAAGACTGCATCGGAGTTGCACAGCATGCTAGTGACTGCCGAGAAGAGCATAAGGGGCAGTTCGCCCAAAAGTGTTCTTATGGTCAAGAAGGGATCCAGCTTCAAAGCTGGTGGTGGAAAGCGTAAAGCCCCAATGCACCTGGCAGGAAAGATCAGATGACCATTTGTTCCTAGACCTTCCATGCCCGTAAAAGGCAAAGGGAAGGCAAAGGAGTCGGTCTGTTTCTACTGTCAAAAGTCTGGTCATTGGAAGAAAGACTGTCAGCAGCTGAAGGAGGATCAGAAGAAGGGCGGTGGGGCCGCTACTTCATCAGGTATTCCATTAGAGCTATATCTTTCTACGATAAATACTTGGGTACTAGACACTGGAGTTGAGTCTCATGTCTGTGCGGATATGCAGGTGTTACACAGTAGAGGAGATATGGGGGAAAGCGAGGTGGACCTAAGAGTTGGGAACAACGTGAGAGTTGCCGCAACTGTCGTGGGTTCTGTTAACCTTGTTTTGCCCAGTGGCCTTGTAATTGAACTTCATGATGTGTTTTGCGTACCTGCTTTCAGCAGGAATATTATTTCAATTTCTCTTCTTGAAAAAGAAGGTTATTATTTTAATATTAAGAACGGGTTTTTTAATATTATGCACAACAACATGTTTTATGGCAATGCTCACACTGTTGGAGGTTTATACATATTGAATATGCAAAACTCGAGATCCAACATGCTCTATGATATAAATGCTAAGAGGTTTAAAGCTAATGATTTAGACCAAACTCTAATCTGGCATTGTGTTCTAGGTCACATAAATGAGAAACGCATCTCAGCGCTTCATAAGCGCGGACATCTAAGTCAATTCGAATTCCAAATGATTGATAGATGTGAAGCTTGTTTAATGGGCAAGATGACTAAAGCGCCCTTCACTAGTTTAGGTGAGAGGGCAGGTGATCTATTGGGTCTAATACATTCAGACGTATGTGGACCAATGAGTACACCAGCCAGAGGTGGTTTAGGCTACTTTATCACATTTACTGACAATTTCAGTAGATATGGTTCTGTCTATCTCATGAGACATAAGTCTGAAGCCTTTGATAAATTCAAGGAGTTTGGTACTGAAGTAGAAAACCAACTCGGAAAGAGTATCAAGGCACTCCGTTCTGATCGGGGTGGAGAATACTTATCCGAGGAGTTTCTTAGTCATCTTACTGAAGGTGGAATACTATCTCAGTGGACTCCGCCAGGAACACCGCAACTAAATGGTGTGTCCGAGCGGAGGAATCAGACATTGTTGGATATGGTTCGATCGATGTTAAGTCTCACTGATCTCCCGATCTCCTTCTGGGGTTATGCTCTGCAAACGGTCGCATTCATAATAAACAGGGCTCCGTCGAAAGCAGTGAAAGGGATATCATTCGAGAAATGGTACGGGAAGGAACCCGTTTTGTCCTTCCTAAAAATTCAGGGTTGTGAGGCTTATGTAAAACGGTTGCTTGCAACCAAGCTCGAACCGAGATCAGATAAGTGCACTTTCGTCAGATATCCAAAAGAAACAAAAGGATACTACTTCTACAAACCGAGCGAAAATAAAGTTTTTGTCGCTCGAGGTGGGACATTCTTGGAAAAGGAGTTCATTTCCAAGACAGTCAGTGGGAGGGCTGTTCATCTTGATGAGATGGTCACTCGAGAACCACTAGACGACCCACTAGAAGAAGTAGAGCCAGAAGTGGTCGTTGAGCAAGAACCAATAGCTACAGTTAATGAGGACGATCCGAGGCGGTCTGAAAGGATAAGTCATGCACCTGTCAGATACGGTTTCCTAGTAACTGGAGGTGATAATTTAATATTAGTGGACAATGATCCAGCTACCTTTCGAGAGGCCTTGGACGGAACCGACTCTGAGAAATGGCTGGAAGCCATGAGGGAAGAAATGCAATCCATGTCATATAATCAAGTGTGGGACTTGGTGGAACAAACCCCTGACGTAAAAGTCATTGGGTGCAAATGGATCTTTAAAATAAAGATAGACATGGATGGCAAACCTCAGACCTATAAAGCAAGACTGGTAGCAAAAGGTTATAGGCAAATCCACAGAATTGAATATGAAGAGACCTTTTCTCCAGTAGCTATGGTCAAATCTATCTGCATTCTACTTGCCATAGCAGCGTATCATAACTATGAGATATGGCAAATGGACGTCAAAACCGCCTTCCTCAACGGGAGGTTAGCTGAGGACGTTTATATGTCCCATCCTGAGGGTTTTGAGGATCCAAAGAATAAGGGAAAGATTTGCAAGTTGCTCAAATCAATCTATGGTTTGAAGCAAGCATCTCGGAGTTGGAATCAGCGTTTTGATGAAGTTGTGAAACAGTTTGGCTTCATCAAGAACGATGATGAAACTTGCGTATATAAAAAGGCAGATGGGAGCAAAGTAGTCTTCTTGGTGCTTTATGTTGATGACATACTGCTCATTGGAAACGACGTCCCTACCTTACTCTTAACAAAGACTTGGTTAGGTGAATGTTTCACAATGAAGGACTAAGGCGAGGCCTCTTACATCTTGGGGATCAAGATATATAGAGACCGTGCCAAGCGGGTCTTGGGCTTAAGTCAAAGCACCTACATAGACAAAGTGTTGAGACGATTCTCAATGCAAGATTCAAAGAAAGGATCGTTGCCCATGCGTCATGGCATGAAGCTTAGCAAGAAGCAGTGTGCTGAGACACCTGCAGAGCTAGCAAGAATGAATGAGATCCCATATGCTTCAGCTATTGGGTCCATAATGTATGCCATGATATGTACGAGACCGGATGTCTCGTTTTCCCTAAGCTGTACCAGTAGACATCAATCCAAACCCGGTGAGGCACACTGGATTGCCGTCAAGGCGATTCTCAAATATTTGAGAAAAACCAAAGACGCTTTTCTTCTATACGGGGGAAGAAATGATGATCTAGTCGTCAAAGGATATGTCGACGCTAGTTTCCAGACAGACCCCGATGACTTTAAGAGTCAGTTGGGATATGTGTTTACGTTGAACGGTGGAGCATTCAGCTGGAAAAGCAAGAAGCAGGACACCATTGCCGACTCTACGACCGAAGCTGAGTACATTGCTGTATCGGAAGCGGCAAAAGAGGTTGTATGGATCAGGAATTTCATGGTTGGGTTAGGTGTAATTCAAAACCCATCTAACCCAGTAGACTTATATTGTGACAACATCGGGGCCATTGCACAAGCTAAGGAACCCAGGTCACATGACAGATCCAAACATGTACTCAGAAAGTCTCACATCATCCGCGACATAGTTGCTAGAGGTGACGTGAAGATCCACTACGTTGCAACTGATGATAACACAGCCGACCCCTTGAACAAGGCTCTTCTTCAAGCAAAACATGATAAACATGTTAGGTCAATGGGTATAGACAGTGACTTAGATTGGAACTAGGGGCAAGTGGGAGATTGATAGCATTTTGTGCCCTAGTCCAATTGCTAGTAGCATGTAAACGTCTATATACATTATCATCGTTTGTAATATATATAAAACGGCTTTATATTACTAATATGTTGAAGTAATATGTTGAGCATGATCTGATTTATGACAACTAAAGTAGTAGAACCATAAATCTGTACGGATCACACTTAACGAGTCCCTGGTCAAACTACGCTTCTATAGAAGCGACAAGTATGAGGATGGTTCTTAATGACGTAGTTCTACTTGTCATAGGGATGAGGGATCCCGGAATCATATCATAGATATCATGAGGTGATTGATATCGGACGACCCGCTTTGAATAGTGTTTTCATAGATTAAGCCATGAACATATTCAAATGCGATAGCTTGTCACGATATCCTTAGACCGAGGAGTCTTTGTAATCACTATGCAATGTACGTGCGGCTTTAACTTGCGCCTAACACTTTCTGTAACGGGATTGCAATAATGGGCATGATTGGGTGGCGGAACGGGTTGCATGAGTGACACGAAAGACGGCTAAGGGATTTATCCCTCATACTACGGTATGGGAAAGATATCCGTTAAAGGCCTCCTGATCGAGACTGACTGAGAGTAAGAGCATGTCCATGCCGGTGATACGGGTTATCAGTTCTAAGCCATCTCACATATCAAGTAACAATGATTGATTAAACAAGGGTGACGACTCTATGCCTTGTGATCAATCGGGATATCTAGAGATAATAGGATAGTGACTTGTATGCACAAGGTTAAGTCGAATCATCGATGGTCATGCCCCTTGGGTAATCATAACGTCTTACTAGAGACCCCTTATGATGGATCGGGCAGAGCGATCTTTTGCGCCGATCTGCCAACGATGGCATGAGCCTGAAGGGTCACACACATTCAAGACGAATAACTTGAGACAAGGAAACCTTAACGTTTCTTGAGGAGCAATACATGGACAAAACTGGAGGTTTTGTGCCATGGGTTCGGTTTGAGAGAATAATTAGTGAATCGAGAAAACTGAGTTTTTTCGTCGATGTCGCGTCGGACTTTGTTTGATAAGTAACGACAAAAAGGGTCGGGCGTTTTTGGACATGGCACGAAACCACATGGGCGAGCCCATTGGGCTCGGCCCATGAGGTCTCATGACCGGCCCAAACAAGGGCCCATTTAGGGCCCAATAAGCCCTCTTGGCCGGCCCACATGGTGGGTCCATGTGTGGGGGCCACACAACACCATGCTTAGTTGGTGATTGTGGATTAAGAGGTGAGTGATTTATGGGGTATGGGTTAAAGCACCTTTAAGCCCATACCAATCACTTTTGACCCATGCTTATGATTTGGATGATGAATTGAAATATCTAACATTCATTCATTAATCAAATAATCACACAACTCACAAAAGTCTCTCCTCTCTCTCTAGTGGCCGGCCACCTCTCTCTCTCTCCTCAATCTTGCTCTCTTGTTCTTCATTTAATTGTTCTAGTAGGAAATTAAGTGAAGGATCTTCAAGATCATCTCCTTGGTGTGGACTTGCTTTAGAGAAGAAGATCAGAAAGTTCTTCTTTAATCGATTCAACAAAGACTTAAAGGTAAACATCTTGTGGAATAGATTTTGCCTTGGGATTTAACGGTTTAATGTTCTTTGACAAGGTTTGGAGTAGATTTTGTTAAAACGCTTCCGCTAATCACGTTGATCTAGAACGCTCCAAAACCCTACAACGTGACCTCATGGGCCAAGCCCAATGGGCTCGCCCATGTGGTTTCGTGCCGTGTCCAAAAGTTTGCCCGACCCTTTTTGTCGTTACTTATCAAATAAAGTCCGACGCGACATCGACGAAAAAACTCAGTTTTCTCGATTGGTTAATTATTCTCTCAAACCGAACCCATGGCCCAAAACCTTCAGTTTTGTCAATGTATTCCTCCTCAAGAAACGTTAAGGTTTCCTTGTCTCAAGTTATCCTTCTTGAATGTGTGTGACCCTCCAAGCTTATGCCACCGTTGGCAGATCAGCGCAAAAGATCTCTCTTGCCCGATCCATCGTAAGGGGCCTCTAGTAAGACGTTATAACTACCCAAGGTGCATGACCATCGATGATTCGACTTAACCTTGTGCGTACAAGTCACTATCCTATTATCTCCAGATATCCCGATTGATCACAAGGCATAGAGTCGTCACCCTTGTTTAATCAATCATTGTTACTTGATATGTGAGATGGCTGAGAACTAATAACCCGTATCACCGGCATGGCCATGCTCTTACTCTCAGTCAGTCTCGATCAGGAGGCCTTTAACGGATATCTTTCCCATACCGTAGTATGAGGGATAAATCCCTTAGCCGTCTTTCGTGTCACTCATGCAACCCGTTCCGCCACCCAATCATGCCTGCTATTGCAATCCTGTTACGGAAAGCGTTAGGTGCAAGTTAAGGCCGCACGTACATTGCATAGGGATCACAAAGACTCCTCGGTCTAAGGATATCGTGACAAGCTATCGCATTTGAATATGTTCATGGCTTAATCTATGAAAACACTATTCAAAGCGGGTCGTCCGATATCAATCACCTCATGATATCTATAATATGATTCCGGGATCCCTCATCCCTATGACAAAGTAGAACTACGTCATTGAGAACCATCCTCATACTGGTCGCTTCTATAGAAGCGTATATTGATCAGGGACTCGTTAAGTGTGATCCGTACAGATTTATGGTTCTACTATTTTAGTGGTCATAAATCAGATCATGCTTAACATATTACTTCAACACATAAGTAATACAAAGCCGTTTTATATATATATTACAAACGATGATAATGTACATAGACATTTACAGGCTACTAGCAATTGGACTAGGGCACAAAATGCTATCACTTTTCCATATTATGGAGATATAAATTGGTAATCACATCTCCATAAATCTTAGGAAGCGACATCAGAATTATGTCCGATTTCAGCTACTCTGTGAAGCCATGACCTAGACTGACCAAGCGATCATAGAGAGGCTTTATCTTAAGGACATGTGGGCTCACTGCCTCACCAGCATTGTGCCTGCTGTAGAATAACCCCCTAAGAGTGTCGTATCTTTCGACACGAGCATTCTTCTGCTAGTATACCTTGATCTCCTCCATCATTTCTTGTGGATTGTCCATGAGATTCATAAACTGGTCCTGGGTGTCATTTTCCATGGACCCGACCATGAGGATGCCAACATCTTGTCGGTCGCTAAGATACTTGTCATAAGCATTCTTATCGGCCTCGCTGGCGTCATCCGCATGCACTTTCATTAGCTTATCCGTAAGGATATACTCTTGTCTGTTATACTGAAGGGCAAGCTTCAAGTTCTTCTCCCAAACCAGGAAGTTGGTCCCTGACAGCTTGTCATTCGACAGAAGAGACTTTAGCGCTTCACTGCCAGAACGTGTTGATTTGGGTTGTGACAGTGCCATTAAATCTACACATGAAAATAAATTCAATCAGATTCATAATTAAGTTGAAGTGAGAGATACTGAGTATGAACATTTCTAATTCTTATATCTGAATCTAAATCAAGATCTCCGCATACCCAAAACTCAAGTGAGTTAATCTCATCGCCCCAGTTTTGGACATTGGAGTAGGACAGTCCAGTCATTTCACAAAACCATGTGATTCTTGGCTAGGGCTTATACATTATATGTATATGGCATTGTCCTATGTCTGATACCCTGGCTCAGATCATCTGAGAATCGCAGCCAAGTCAGCCACCTTTCAACGCATGGTCCAATCTGCATGGTTACTACGCTAATGCGCACGCACCTATGCAAGATTGTCCATCTTCTGTTATAACCCATTCTCATGGATCCACGTTAATTGTATCCACCCATGGGTTTGTGAATTAATCGAAGTGATGAAATGTGGACGGTATCTAGCTTGACTTGAAATTACTTGCCGTTTTAAATGTCCATTCTCACTGGTCATTACTTGATCTTAACTTGAAATTATCATCTACAACTCCATGTAGAGATATTATCATTTCGATTTACATGTGCGTGATTAACTCATTATTATTAATCTTTACACATGTGGGTGATGATCTAATTAACATAAACTTATGAAAATTAAATCATACATTCAACCATACATTCATGAACATAAATGTAAACTTGCTTTAGCTAGCCCGCTAGCCCTACTGGAATAAACTAAAACCTATACTAGATCTTGTCTTTCCTCTTACTCTTGGACTCCTCTTTCTCTTGGACTCCCACTGGCTCCACGCCTACTCAGGATCACCGTCCTTCTCTTTGGTTCTTCTCGTCTTGGAATTACGTAATTAGATTTAATTTAAATAAAATAAAAATGTCGTGACTCGCATGTCACAATTAAATTACAATTCAAAAAAAACTCGCAGGTTGCAAACCGAATTTAAGAATTGGGCTAACTTAGCAATCATGTTGCAAACACCGTGTTATCAAACAATCATGTTGTCAAACAAGCATGTTATCAAGCAAACATATTAATTCCAATTCTATCTTGACTTAAATTATAAAATACGGTTTATCGAAATCGTTATTTTGAACTGGTTAATTTCTGAATTAAATCGGTTCATGCTCTGGTTTATCGAAATCGAACCGGTCTGAAACTTTAATTAATTATCGCTTAAAATTATAGACTTTTCTCGATCGGATCTGACCCGAATACTTTCTGGTTTGACCGTACCAAAATTGGCCCGAGGGCAAATTAGGGGTCGGCCAAACCCTAGCCGCCAGGGCTAGCCGCGCCATGAACGACCAGCCCATGGGGGCTGGCCAAGGCGGGCCGCCTGGCCGGTTTCGGTCAGGCCGAGGCCTTCCCCTGGCCGGAGCCGAAAGGCTCGGCCAGATCTGCCACGGGCAGATCTAGTCGGCCCGTGGCTTGGCTGGGGTTAGCCTCTCGGCTAGCCTCGGCCTCCCGCGGGTCTCGACCCGATCTAACTCGATCAAAAAATTAATTTTCAAGCGATAAAATTAAATTTTCAGCGATTAATTCATTAACCAAAATAGAAAATTATTTTGCAATTTGAATCTCACAATACCGAAATAAACTGCAATATTAAATCTAACCTATCATGCTTGAAGACAATAATCATGTGTAACCAAGGCTCTGATACCACTAAAGAAATTTTTGAGGATTCCAATCAATTAATTTCATGCCCATACAAGAAATTAACTTCAAAAGTCTCTATGATTAAAGGATCTTACATGATCATTGATTGATCATGAGATCTAGGCTAGAAAAATAAATCGCATTAAAATTACCTTGAATCAAAATCCATTTGTCACTAAACTGGATTCAGTGATCTCTAAAGAACGTCCACACAGGAAGAGCAATATGAAGATACTCACAACAATTATTGCTAGAAGATCGAAGCAAGCAAAACGGGGAGGAGAGAGGGAGAGGGGCCGACCGCCCAAGGAGAGAGAGAGAGAGAGAGAGGGAGGCTAGTGTTTTGGAAAAATTTTCTTATAATTAAAAATTTGAAAATTTCCCTTTCATATCTCTTTTTAGGAAATAATTAATTAAAAGACTTAATGGGCTTAAAGCACAAAGCTTATTAATTAATTAAGTAGAGAAGCCCATTATGCCTTAACCCAATATAGTTAGGCCCTGTTTAGCTTAAAATTAATTAATTAAATCTATTAGTTTAGATTCTAATTAATTGGTCCAGCTAAACCGTTCTTGATTTTTGGTTTAGTCCTAAACCGAAATCGGTCTAATCCGGTTTAATCCAAAACCGGATTTTGTCTCTCTCATGATTTCTCTACATGATTCCATCTGTTTTACTCAACCGTTAGTGTGTGAACCACTAGGCTCACGACACGTTGGCGGACTGGTAAAATTACCATTTTAACCTTTACATCATGAGTGGCCTCTACCAAGACATCATGATTACCCAACACTTGTGATTATCGAGATTTCGATTTATTCTTGTCGTACATGAAACTATCCTTTTATCCTCTTGATATCTTGGCAACCACGAGGCATAGACAAGTCTTCCTCGTTCAATTGTCCTGTTTCTTGATCTGAGTTAACTGAATTGTAACTGATACTCCGTATCGACTACATGACCATGCTATTGTATTTCAGTTGTACTCATCAAGTGGCCTAAACAGATATCTGTTTATACGTCTGTATGAGGGATAAATCCTTCAGTGATCTATTGAGTCAGCTCATGTGACTCGTGATCGAGCCAATCACAGCCGTTATAGTAACCCTTTCACAGGAGACGTTAGATTGAGTCAAACTCGTCACTCATCACATAGTGACCTCAAAGATCCTTCCGTCTGAGGATGTGATTTCACGTACCGACATATGAGTATGAGTATGTTCATGATTGTGTCTATGTAACATACTCACAATCGGGTCGTCCTATATCACCCCGTCTGGCGATACTATGACCTAACTCCGGCCCCCTTCTGGCCATGATCAGTAGAGCGTTATCATTTAGAGTTAGCCTCATACCGATCGCTTCTTATGAAGCTATTCTGATCGGGGACAGCTTAAGTGTGATTTTATCTAATATGTAGATCTACTATTGTGTGTTGACACATCAATGATACAAATCAAATCATACTTAAGATACTACTACAGCACTTAGTAATATAAATGCCGATTTTATTTCAACTAATAAACTCATTACATGAGTAGATTGAAAATACATTGTGCCAGAGCACAAAATCCCAACAAAACTCTAGTTGTCGAACCTCTGTCAAATTCATTTCTCCTCGATTACTCTCTATAGCCCGGTTAGAGTTCGACTTCGATCGTCGTTTTATCTTCGTAGGAAGTTGCCCATACGGGGCAATAATTATCTTAAGGAAAGCGAAGTACCATGACTCGATGATATTCAATTCCGTCTCTATCAACCGGACTTGTATCGGTTTCAGGTTCTATAATATTTACTCTATTATTTTTATTGTATGAGTATTATCAATAAAACTGAGGTATTATTTTAGTTGTGTTTGTATCATGTGATTTACTTGTTTCCATCTTGCATGATTGTTCGATTTAATTATTTAATTATTCAATTTACATTTATGGACTAACATATTATCTAACACATATAATACCAATTAGCGGTATACGATTAAGATACGTAACAAGACATTGCTAGTTTTATAACTCTTATGTAATCAAAATACAAATAACATACTCATGGCAGTCTATCCCTCAATTGATTTCTCCAACCTTACTTTATGTTGGTGGATGGCACAGTAACTACGGCCACACCTATGTTGTGACAAAAAACACATAGCTACACCAATATTTAAAAATGGACACTTAACTATACTCAATGATCGGAAATTGACAAATATCACCTACCGTTAGATTTTCAGTTAAAATTTTAAGTAAAAAGACAAAAATACCCTTAGTTAGACTTCAAATTTTCAAAATCATGTCATTGTAAAGACTTTAGTTGTTTCACCAATGACCATGGCTCAAGCTTCGCCGGCCTCATCTCTGACATCCGATCAACTTCTCCGGCCGTCCTCGCCTCCTTTCCACTAACTAGAGCTCACCGGAAACATCTTCGGAGCTTGCTCAAACTTGCATGAATTGCGCCGGAGCCCACCGAGATTATGTTCAAATTCAGATAATATGAATTAAGACACCTAGGTACTTATGGATACTCTCAACATTCCATTGCTAACAGCTAGGGAGGACCAAAAAATCCTCCTAAAATGAGTGACACTCCATAGTCCAATTTAAGTCCTTGCATAGACGTTGAGTGGCTACTATGTCCCCATTGACCACTGTTAACAATATTATTATTTGTCGTAGTAGGTTCTATTGGAATCAATAAGAACGACCAACTCTTGATTACCCATAAACTCTTTCAACCTCATGGTTTGAAAACCAGTGGTGCCTAAGATGGCATTGAGAGAGATAATAGGTGGCCCAAAGTTTTCATCTGCATTTCAGATTCATCTCCCTGGCCTTCTAAGGAGGCTAGACAGTGAAGAAATTCCATGGGTTCCAAAACAAATAGAATCATGCAACAGATTATGAATTTAACCATGGATTCCATGAACTTAAAGATCATCATGCAAAATAACATGAAATTAGAATATTACCTTTGTGAATCAAGCACAAAATAATGTACTTTCTAAAGCTAGTCCACACAAGCAATGTATTGATCCAAGAATCAAAACCTTCAAGCAAGATTTACTAGTTCTTGCTTGAAGGAGCAAAACGAGAGAGAGGAGAGAGAGAGGGCTTGGCTGGCTAGAGGAGGAGAGAGGACGGCTAGGGTTTTTCAAAAATCCTAGTTGTCCCTTTATGTTCATTAATTTTAATTAAAATTAACAAAACATAAAAGTGCCTCAAGCTCAATCACTTAAACCCATTTAATTAATTCTTTTAAAGTCCAATTAGACTTAGGATTATAATTAAATGGCTTGTTTAAATCAGCCCAAAATTCATTTAGACCAATTCCCTTAATCGTCTGGTTTACAACCTAGACTGACTGTCTGATCCATTCCGGTTTAGCATAGACTGTTCCGGTCTAGCTAAACAGGAAAGTGAATTTTCCTAATTCTCATATCTCTCTTACTTGACTTTCGAAGTCCAATTTGGTATATGCATCGCTTTAAGTGTGTGACCCTTTAGGCTCACGACAAATTGGCATATCGGCGCAAAATTACCATTTTTTCCTTTCCATCATAAGTGGCCTCTAGTAAGACATTATGATTACCCAATGTTCGTGATTATCGATGATTCGACTTAACCTCATATCGTCCATGTCGTTATCCCTTTATCACTAGATATCCAGATTGATCATAAGCCGTAGAGTCGCCATCCTTATTTAATCAATCATTGTTTCTTGATCTGTGAGATGACTGAATTCTTGATACCTTGTATCATTAGCATGGTCATGAAATTCCTTTCATTCGATCTCATCAAGTGGCCCAAATAGATATTATTCCCATGCCAGAGCATCGGATCCAAACCGAATTCGGACCGAAAAACCGAGACCCGTGGATATAGGATCGGATTTGGGTCTGAAAATAAAGAACCAAACTATTATGGTGGTTAGGTCTAATTAGATAGAACCAGGTAGATGGACCGAAAAAATAGACTATAATTAGGTCTAATTGGACAAAATTTTGGAACCAAACCGGAGAACCGGACTTCAATCACAATTAAATGTTTAATCGGGTCTAATTGGACAGAATCGAGAACCGGACCGAACGCAAAATCGGACTAATTTTATTTATTGAGTCCGATTTTGGATTTATAAAATATGGAACCGGTTGATCCGGTTTGCTCCTATTTGAGTCGGTTCTAGAACTGTGCCCAACCCTAGGTTTCTGGAAGAAGTGGCTTGTTTGGGTTTTGAAAAGGTGGTTACAAAGGAGGGAGTGGTGCTGGTAGAGTGTTTAGTTATTTGGGTGGGTTGGTGTAACTGTTTGGTTGACAATTGTGGTTAGGGAAGGTTCAAGGAGGGTATGATGTAGGATTTTTTTGAATAGAATTCCAGCATTTCTCAAGTCTCTTGGCCATAATAAAAGCTTGGTTAAGATCTTTCGGAAAATGGAGTCTCACATCTTACTCAAGGTCTTGTTTTAAGTAGCTTAAAAACATTGCTAGGGTGTCACTTGATAATAATCTTCAACAACTCCTTCATGGGTTAAGTGAGCCAAATCAGACAAGAAGTCTGTACTCTCCATCAGTAAACCTACTGGCCAAGGTTTGCAAGTAATCTGGCTATAGAATAGTAGTAACACCTTGATTTCTTTGTTGCTGTTCATAGTGAACATGGTGCCTAATGGCAACATCTTCAAAACTCATCATGGCCTCCTTTATCATGTCAATTTCTCCAATATTTTTCATTTGATAATACTGAGAATATCAGTACCATCAAATTTAGGCAGTGTTCTCTGAAAGCAGGGAAATATGTGAGCTAGTTTGGAGGTGCTCCAAGAATGGAATGATGTGGTGTTGAATTTGGGGAAGGAGGAGTTGTGTGCATTTGATGTTTGTTGTACTTGTACATAGTGGTGTTTCTGTGCATGACAAAAAGCATAAGCAATTGAGCTCTTGAGCCCAACAAATAAAAACAACAACAACCTAGAGCCCATAAGTCAACAAAAGCCCATCATGAAGAAAGTAACTTAAGGAGTTTACAAAAGAGGTAAATAAATGGTTACCCTTTAACTATCAGTTACAAACACATGACTACCTAATGTTTTTTTTCTTACATATACTTACCCAAATAAATTGTTTACATACAAAATACAAAAATGGATGGAAAATCGAGTTTTCAATCTTTTTTGTCGGAATTCGAAACTTCGATAATTTGTGTGTACATGCTATTATACATGTATGTCTTTTGTACCTTTAATAATTATATTGTAATTGTTAATATATTTTGAACATTTCAAGATATGCATAAAAATTTATTATTTTCATAACATGTGTTTTTTTAAGATATACGCAAATAATTCACAAGAAAATTAACCTGGAATAATTTATGTGATTTTGAAGTTAAATAAAATAAGGTGAGTATTGTCATTATTTGGAGTCATTCATTCCATATAACGTGAGTGATGTGAGTATGGGTAGTTTGGGGATGAATAATGTGAGTAAGTGCAGTTTGGGAAGGGAAAAGGAGAGAAACAAACATGTTTGAACGTAACTCAATTTTTTCGTCCATTTTTGTATCCCCATGTACGTAATAAATTTATTTGGGTAATCATGTGTAAGAAAAAAACATTAAGTACACATGTGTTTATAACTTGATAGTTAAAGGTAACCATCTGCAATTGGATGGAGGAAAATTGGTGGAATTAAATAAAGGGAAAATGACACTTTTGTGCACCTGAATATACACTTTTGACACTTTCATACCCTATCTTTTTTTTTCAGTGTCCTGAAATACATTTTGGGACACTTTAGTCTTAAAATACTAAAAATACCCAAAATACCCTTGAGTTGAACCAAAATTAAACCTGGTCTAATTTCAATTGTGTAAAAAGACGAAAATACCCTCAACTATTCATCGAATTTTCAAGTGAATGCCACCGTTTCAACTATTCCTCTCCTTTTCCCTCGCCGCCCCCTCCTCGCCGGCGTTTCTCCGGCATGGTTTCCGAGTCCTCGTCGGTCCATCGCTCCCGTCCCCTCCTCTCCTCCTCCTCTGATACCCATTGCACGGTGGCGCCGCCGTGGGTCACGGAGGACGTCACTTTCATAGAGCTTTGGGTACCTCTCGAGACACTCGTCATGGACCTCTGAGAAGGTTCTCAGCGTTTAAGACGGTATCGTCATCATCGAGAACGAACCACCAGACTTCCGGCAAGCTGAGGCGGAAGCTCTCGCCCACGATTCGCGAGATTCGGAGTCCAGAGGTGTGGCTCGTCTGGTCGGGTATGTGAAAACATAGCACTTTGTAGTAAGTAAAAGTGCTCTGTTTTCACATACCCAAAACAGAGCACTCCATGCCACACATAACATAACAAAATGGAGCTCCCTTTATGCTTTGTTTCTCTCTTCTCGACCCACCAACAGTCCACAACTCTCATCGACGGTTCTAGTTTGGCTTCATGAGAGCTTCCTGAAACTCCATGGTTGTTACTGTGCCCATTTGACCTTAGGTTTCAATTTTGGTATCGACGGAATTGAAGTGGTTGTTGGCGGTCGCGAAGTAGAGGACGGAGGCGAGAGTGAGGAAGAGGAGGAGGAGGAGGAGAAGATGGAGGTAGAGAGAGTGACATTCACTTGAAAATTCGATAAATAGTATAATTGAAATTGGACGAGGTTTAATTTGGTTCAACTCAAGGGTATATTGTGTATTTATAGTATTTTATGAGTAAAGTGTCCCAAAATGTAATTTAAGGTATTAAAAAAAAAAAATAAATAAAGTATGAAAGTGTCAAAATTGTATATTTATGTACACAAAAAAATATCTTTCTCCCTGGATAAAAGTGAGTTTAGGAATACAAACAAACGCATACGAGATTGGATGGGAAGAAAAACCTCAAGAGTTGAGTTTTTTATCAATTTATTTATTTTATTTTTAAAGCAGAAATTGAACTCCTTTCCCATGAAATGACAAAATGTAGCAATAAAGGAAGACAAAAAAACAGAGCCATGAAATAAAATTGATTTTATTATATCGTATTTTTGGCACCATATAATTATAGAACAAAGTATAAGAAATTTGAGAGAGAAAAGTTGTTCTGTTATGGTGATGAATTGAAGAAGACGAAGAAGAAGAAGAAGAAGAAGAAACAGAGAGCGACAGCTCACATCTGTTTCTCCAACTACAGGTCAAGTCTCTCTTCCTTTTTCTGCTATTTTTCATTCTTACCCTCATTTTCGAGGAAGATGCAACAACTATGGTGGAGATCAAGCTCCGATTCTTCCCCCAATTTGAGGGCTCTTATTCGAAATTTCTTCGTTTATTATTATATATCTGATTATACAATCGAATTTGAGCAGTTTGGTGGGAATGATGTCGACATTGGGGGTTGAGAGGTGTCGCTTCGGCGGTCTCAGAGGCGTCAAGTGGCGTTTAAATCTCGGGATTTTGCCCCCTTCTTCTTCTTCTTCCGTCGGTGACCTTCGTCGCGTCACTGCTGATTCTCGCAGGAGGTAATTTATCATCAGCTGCAGCTACTTGTTCACGGGGAATCATTTTTCTTTTATAATTTCATTTTATCTCAAAGTTTGATGCACAAAATCTATTACTTCTGTGGGAATTTGGGTTAGATTTGATGATTCTTTCTTTGTTTTTAGCTGCGTTTGGTTCTCACATTACCTTCTGAATGGAAATGGGTGAGGTCATTTTGGGCGTTGAAAGATGGAAACTTTTCCTTGTGAGATTTACAGTGGTATAAGTTCATGCTTCAGGCCAGATGTGGCTACAGCTAGTTTTATGTGTAGTGCATAGAGGATACATCATCATCATCATCATCATTAGTTGAGGTCTAGGTTGATTTACAAATTTCATGTGAGCTCATGCTTTGGCCTTATGTGAAGGTTGTGGTCCTTCTCGACATTGGCTGTATCACTTGAATAATTTTGCTTATCTTTTTCTGGTATCATGCATATATAAGACACTCCCACAGCTGCAACTTGTTTCCTTTTTGGTTGAAATCAGTTAAAATTGTGTAGAGCATATTTTACTGAGTTCTGCTTTTTAGAGTTCAACCTGATTGGATGGCCTGTTTACAGTAGTAAGCTGGATGTTTATTCTTTCTTAGATATGCTGGTCTGAGAAGGCGTCTCCTAATCGATCCACATATTACCAAGGATGGAAGTAACTCTCCTGATCCTGTCATGGACAATCCGCTATCACAGAATCCAGGTAACCCTCCCAAGCCTAATTGTATTTAGTAGTTTGTGCATTGCCAAACGATTTGGTCCTGTTCTGTTCTTGGTCCAATTTTAATTCCAGTATTTATGGGGAATCCAGTGATAAATGAAGTCAAAATTAATTACCATGCCAAGTAAACTTTATTTATGGAAAAGGGCATTGTATAAATTTCAAGCAATAGTATGTTCTACTCTCATAATGATGTTTTTTTTCATGTAATATGTTAGGTAGCTGAATGAGTTATGCAATGACCACTTCATTATGATTTCTTTGACCTGCCCATGCAGATAGCACCTGGGGCCGCTTTTTCCGGAGTGCTGAGCTGGAGAAGATGGTTGACCAAGATTTATCACGTTTATATCCTGAACATGAAAGCTACTTCCAAACATCAGGGTGCCAAGGTGTATTAAGAAGAATCTTGCTTTTATGGTGTCTTAGACATCCAGAGTACGGTTACAGACAAGGTAAAGTTTCGCTCTCCATGAATCTATAATGCCTATAAACTAATCGAGTGTTTGTACTCACTCACTCACAGGCAAAGCAATGCAATACAAATAGGAACATTTTTCTAGCAAGTTGCCTTTTATCTGGAAATGAACTGAATATAATTTCTGAATTTCGCAAGTTGGGGAATTGAGTCTTCCTATTTTCTTCTGGAATATAATTGTGATGGCAACTAACAAATACTCAATGGGGATTTCTTCTTTGCTCAATCTGACTTCTATTGCATGAATTTACCCATACTTGTTACTCTTCCATTCACTGAAAGTATATCTAAATTGTTTATCCTTGTTATTAATTTTCTGGGATATGCCTTTTCTCATCTTTCGCTATTTTTTGCAGGAATGCACGAACTCTTGGCTCCTCTATTATATGTTCTTCATGTGGATATAGATCGTCTTTCACAAGTGCGGAAGCTCCACGAAGACCACTTCATAGACAAATTTGATGGCTTGTCGTATCATGAAAATGATCTTACATATAATTTTGATTTTAAAAGGTTTTCTGATTCTACAGAGGACAAAATTGGCTTCCCTGGGAATTCAATGAAGAGTCTGGATGAGCTTGATCCTGAGATACAGACCATCGTATTGCTTAGTGATGCCTATGGGGCTGAGGGTGAACTTGGTGTTGTTTTATCTGAGAAATTTATGGAACATGATGCATACTGCATGTTTGATGCTTTGATGAGTGGGGCCTGTGGTTCGGTTGCGATGGCAGATTTCTTTTCACCTTCTCCTTTAGGTGGCCACACAGCCATACCTCCTGTCATTGAAGCTTCTACGGCATTGTATCATTTACTATCTATCACAGATTCATCTCTACACAGCCACCTTGTTGAACTCGGAGTTGAACCCCAGTATTTTGCACTCAGATGGTTACGAGTTTTATTTGGACGTGAGTTTGTGCTTGAAGATCTCTTGATAGTATGGGATGAGATATTTGCAGCAGACGATAGAAAATTAGACAAAGGTACCGAAGATGATGGAGCCTTCAGGATATTCACTTCGCATAGAGGAGCATATATCTCAGCCATTGCAGTTTCCATGATACTCCATCTGAGATCTTCCCTTCTTGCTACTGAAACTGCTACTTCCTGTCTCAAGAGACTGTTAAATTTCCCAGAAAATGTAGATTTGAAGAAACTATTTGAGAAGGCAAAGTCTTTAAAGGTTCTTGCTCTGGACTCTAATATGAGCATCTCCTCCCCAATTTCGTTAGTGAGTGGGTCTTTTAGTCGGAGTAAATCGATAGCTATGAGAACTTTACCTGCTTCTTCATCTCCAAAATCTCCGGTGAATGACAGCTACTGGGAAGAGAAATGGAGGGTTCTGCACAAAGCAGAGGAAGTTAAGCAAGGTAGTTCCTCAAAACCCGTTCCCACCAGGAAAAAAGGATGGACTGAGAAAGTAAGTTTTGGGCTGTCTAGAACAAC
Source organism: Geranium rotundifolium (assembly GCA_963920655.1). Classification (NCBI taxonomy): domain Eukaryota; kingdom Viridiplantae; phylum Streptophyta; class Magnoliopsida; order Geraniales; family Geraniaceae; genus Geranium; species Geranium rotundifolium. The sequence goes on along the minus strand of OY987322.1, from coordinate 12,777,252 downwards.
ATCCGATCCATCTCCAGCAAAGGCAGAGAGTGGCAGAAAGAACAAAAGGTCATCTGTTAGACGAAGTCTGCTAGAAGATTTGTCTAGGGCACTTGGCGTGGATGAAGATGATGAGAAAGTAATAGGAAAGCATGATGTGGTGGAGAGACAGGATGATGATAAAACATGTATTAGCATATCTGAAGAGAGAAGTTCAAGCGGTAATACTGGCAGTGAGGAGAATTCATCTGTATTCTCTGATCCAATGAGTCCTAATGCCCATGAAGATATTGATTCTGAGAAAAGTAGTGTTGCATCAAATGTATCAATTGATGAAAATAATGTTCCTTCCCAGATTGCCACAGAAGTTTCGTCTCTTTCCGCGCCCAATCTTCCTGCGGAGACCTCTCAAGATTCTGGATGCAACAACTCCACAGGAAAACAAGCCATAGGTGCGAAGGAACGGAAACTGTTGGGAAAATTCCAGTGGATATGGAAGTTTGGCAGGCATGCTGCTGCTGCTGAGGGTGAGGGTACATCTGATAAAGGAGAAGATGCTCCTCCTGAATCTATGAATTCTTCCATTGTTGAGGATGCTCGCAGTGAAACTTCAACGGCTAATGGAATTTGCAGTTCTCTTACCAACGGAAAAGATGACGTCGCAGACCAAAATGTGATAGGGACTTTGAGAAATCTAGGGCAATCCATGCTTGAACATATTCAGGTACGTTTCTTGATGATGACAGTCAAGGGAAAGAAATTAGCAGACTGACACATCCTTTTCATTTCTCAAAATAGAACTTGCCATTTTACTTGAAAATGATTAATGCTCCTCGTTGCCTTTTGACCAAGTGTTTGGATGATTGGATAGGTAATTGAATCGGTATTTCAGCAAGAACAAGGTTCGTCGGAGAACTTGTCAAAAAATGCTTTAGCTGGCAAAGGACAAGTTACAGCAGTGGCAGAGAATGCTCTCAAGGAGCTTCGGAAAATCAGCAATATATTATCTGAGATGTGAAGTCTCTACCTGAATGTATTGTATATTCTGTAAGTAACATTTTTTGTATCTTGATTCTATCAGCTCCCAAGTTTTGGTGAGTCTTGAAAGGAGGGACTGTTTGAGCATCTGCATATTATTTTGTATATATGATGAGTTGATGATGTTAACTTCAGTTCAGCAGCAGCAGCGGATATGAATATCAATTCATAGTGCTTGTTAATGTGGATGATACATGAGTCGTAAATGTTTAATAATTACACATTCAAGTTTGTATAAATATTCAGTCGCAAACATCAAAATGTTAATATTCGTTTTTATTTCTATATTTATATTTGCACCCATTCACAGTACAAAAACACGCATGCCCGTAGGTCCATAAGGAATTCACTTAAATACAATTCAGGATTCGCACTATCCATCACAACAACCGTTGATCAATAATAGCCATACATACACTGCTACTTCAGTTCTGGAAACATATATAAATTTATTTCAAATGAAAAGTACAAGAAAACTAGTCCTTTGTCGGCCCCAGTTAATATAAAAGTCAGTCTACATTGTGGAAACCTGGGAGGAGAGACGTAATGAAGCCAAAGACAATCATTTGGATCTCCTTCACTATTCCCCACCACTGGTTTCCTCCTGCTTCTCCCACGTTTTCATTCTCAGCTGCTCCATTTCCGTCTTCCCCATGTTGCTGATTCTCATTATCAGATCCTTGTTGCCCTTCTGTTACAAATGATATTATTGTTATTAGAGAATCAATTATCAGGATAAATTTGCAACCAACAGTTAAAATTTACATGCCCAACAGTATCAATTTTATAGCAAGAATCTACTTCTCCACAACAATTTTGATAGATGACTCCCTCTCGACTAACACAGCCCTGTCAGAATAAAAGGCTCTCATTCAAATAATGCTGATATGAGTCCTTGAGTAATAATATTGTAAATGGTATTTTAATTATTGTATTAAATTTGGATTAGAGTTGGAATTAGTTTGGGATTAGTACTTCTAGCTGAATTAGGTTACTAGTTGGAATCAGGGTTCAAGTAGGATATAAATATCTACGAGTTTCATGAATAAAGCATTGAGAAAATTATTAGTAAATTGGTTCTTTTTGAGATCTTGTGTTCTCTACAACGAATGCTAAATTGAAATTAGAGCTCTCTCGTTAATCGAACTCAACTATCCATTTAAATCAACCCATAACCATATCCAACATGGGACCGTGTCAATTTGGTATCAAAGATCAGTTCGATGAATTCTTGAGACTTTTTCGGTCTGAAAAGGAAGCGGCAGAAGTGAGGGCCAAGGCAACATGGCTAAAGTTGATGAATAAGGTTCAACAGTTGGCAGAATCAATGAACCTAGGCAAACCGGGGAAGTTTTGCGAAGGCACTGCGAAGTCTTATGGTCCTCTTCCGATATTTATAACCGAGAAGCAATCCCCAAACCGAGAATGAGGTTCACGGCCCATTCCCATGATGCATCTGCGGGAGACAGACCGTACCAATGAATTAGCATTTTGATTCGTCTATGTTCTTTTCGTACTTCCAGAATCGTTAATGGAGATTTTCGAGCTGGTTCTGGGCCTCCTACTGGTAGCAGTGGTTCGTGCTGCTCATCTCCTCGAAATTTCTTCAAGGCCGACACATGAAAGACCGGGTGGATGCGCGCTGTGTACGGCAGCTCCAAGCGATATGCGACCGGCCCGACCTTCTGCAATACTCGAAACGGACCATAGAACTTTGGAGCTAGTTTCTTGTCGCGCCTCGCTGCCACACTCCATTGTCTGTAATGTTGAAGGCGGAGCAATACTTGGTGTCCTACTTCAAATTGAACATCCCTGTGGGAGCCATCATATCGAGTTTTAATCACTTGTTGTACCCGTAGCAGCTGCTCTCGTAACTCTTGAAGTCGCTCATCACGTTAACGAAGCTCATAGTCCACCGCTTCCACGCGCGCGGACCCGTGACAGTAGCTTAACAGTCTTGGAGGTGACGTCCATAAACTACCTCAAATGGAGACATTTTTAAAGTCGAATGGTAGCTGGAGTTATAGCAATATTCTGCCCAAACTATCTAATTCAACAATTTGCGGGGATGATCACCAGTGAAACACCTTAGATACATTTGAATTGTTCGGTTCACTACCTCCGTCTGACCATCGGTTTGTGGGTAGTAGGTCGTGCTCATGTGTAACCCGGTTCCATTGAGGCGGAACAACTCATTCCAAAATGTACTTGTGAAGACCGCATCCCGGTCACTCACAATCATTTCCGGAATCCCATGCAACCTAACCACTTGATCAAAAAAAACTCTAACCACTGAAATAGCAGAGTAGGGATGAGACATGGGAAAAAAGTGGGCATATTTAGAAAAGCGATCAACCACCACGAATAAAATCGTTTTCCCCTTCGAGCATGGAAGGTCGTCGATGAAGTCCATTGAAATATCGGCCCATACCTGAGTCGGGACCGGCAAGGGTTGGAGTAGTCCTGCGGGTTGAAGATGCTCTGCCTTATTCATTTGGCAAACCAAGCATGATGAAACATAATCACGAACTGAATCTTTCATGCCCTTCCAAAATAAATCAGCCGCCACTCTCTTGAGCGTCTTCTGGTACCCCTCGTGGTGCGGTCATGAATGGCGGATAAGATCACTTGCACAAGGTGTGAATCAGGGAGAAGAAAAGCTCTTCCTTTAAACAAAATCAGCCCCTCACGAATACCTCACGTCGCCGGTAGCTCACCCTCCTCCACCTGACAGTGCAGCACCTGCAATTCGGTCAAGTTGGCTGTCTCAGCTGCTAATTGAGCCAAAATCTCCACCTGTGGCATGGATACGGCTGCGAGCTGGCACTGATCTTCATCTCGCCTTGATAGAGCGTCCGCTACAATATTTTCACGCCCCGCTCGATACTTGACTTTAAAATTGAAGCCCAACAACTTGGTTAGCCACCTCTGTTGGGGTGATGTTGAGATCCGTTGTTCCAGCAAGTATTTTAAACTGAAGTGATCAGTTCGGATGAGAAATTCTCGTCCCCATAAGTAAGACCGCCAGTGCCGGACAGCCTTAGTCAACCCGATCAGCTCCTTTTCGTATGCTGGCAACTTCATACGGCGGATTGCAAAGGCTTGCTGAAGTAGGCAATGGGTTTGGCCTCTTGTTGTAGCACTGCACCTATCCCTGAATCAGAGGCGTCGCACTCCACAATAAACGGGCTGCGGAAATCCGGCAGTCGCAATACCGGCGTGGACACTATGGCTGCCTTGAGTTTCTCAAATGCCTCCCGGGACTAAGGCGTCCATAAAAAAGAATTTTTCTTCAGCATGGTCGTCAAAGGTGCTACGATCAGCCCATAATTTTGTACGAACTTGCGATAGTAGCCAGTGAGGTCAAGAAACCCCCTTAACGCCTTCGGTGTTGCCGGGAGTGGCCATTGTTGCATGGCTCGAACCTTGTCCGCATCAGCCTCTACTTCTTCAGCTGAAATTATGTGTCCGAGATATGCAACCTGTTTTTGGGCAAACAAACACTTGTTTTGTTTAAAAAAAAATGAGTGACGAGTGAGAATAGAAAAAACCACTCGGAGATGATGGTCGGCCCAGGTTTTGCTATAGATGAGAATATCATCAAAGATTACCAAAATGAATTTTCGGAGGTACTGTTCAAAGAAGTCATTCATCAGGGCTTGGAAAGTAGAAGGTGCATTTGTTAAGCCAAACGGCATCACGAGAAATTCGAAGTGTCCGTGGTGAGTTCTGAACGTCGTCTTTTCAATATCCAGTAAGTGCATCTGAACTTGATGGTAGCCCGACCTTAAGTCAAGTTTTGAAAATTATCGTGCTCCATACAATTCTTCCAACAGTTCATCGATGATGGGTATTGGAAATTTGTCCTTTATTATTTTCTCATTGAGAGCGCGGTAGTCCACACAAAAACGCCAAGTTTGATCCGCCTTAGGTATCAATAGCACTGGGGAAGAGAAAGGTGACCGACTCGGCCGGATGATACCTTGTTGCAGCATATCTCTACATTGTCGTTTGATTTCGTCTTTCTTCCCATGTGGATACCTATAGGGCCTCACCACCACAGGACCGGTTCTGGGTTGGAGGTGAATACGATGATCGCAGCTCCGAGTCGGCGGCAGTCCTTCGGGCATTGCAAAGATAGGTGTTGCGTCATGGTTGATGGACCTCAATTGTTTGCCTTGGTCATCTCCCCCATGAAGACATGTTATTGTTGGTTTAAGCTTATCCTCTGTCAAGCCTTGCAGCTTCACCCATTCACCAGACCACTGAAAATCCATTTGCATTCTTGTAAAACTCCAATTTATGTCACCCAAGGTGCGCAACCAATTCACACCTAAGACTGCTCCAAAGCCACAAAGTGGTAAGATGAATAAGTCAAAGCGAAAGATATGTGTACTTAACCAAATCGGAACCATTCGGCATAACCCCGGGATTTGGAGTTGCTCCCCATTGGCTACTGTGACGCGGAGGTTCGACCTTGACTCCATTGGTAACCTGAGCTTTCGGGCGATGGCCTCGTCAATGAAACTATGTGTGGATCCAGAATCCACCAAAATTATAACCCGCTGGTTCCGTATCCTGCCCTCGATCTTCATTGTTTGGGCAGAGGTAGCCCCAGAGATTAGGGGTGTTCAAAAAAAACCGAACCGACCAAAACCGATCGAACCGAACCGAACCGAACCGAAAAATGGTCAGTTTTGGTCGGTTTTGTGTCTTGGTCGGTTCGGTTTCGGTTCAATCAACCAAAACCGATCAAAAACCGAACCGACCGAACCGGTCCAAATTATAATGAATTCTCCGGTTTATGCTTCAATTTAGGGTGTTTTTCAATTGGATTTTTCTATTTTGGGCTTTATTAATGTTTTATTTTAGTTCATGTAAAATTATTATACATAATTCCTCTAAAAACCGATCGAAATCTAATCATTTTTTGCTTGATTTATGATTTTTTTTGGTTTTTTGGTTGAATTTCGGTTCAATTCGGTTCAAACCGAAAACCGACTGAGCCGGTCGGTTCGGTTTGACAAACCGACCGAATTTTTTCGGTTCGGTTTCGGTTTGAATTCTTCAAGAACCGAACCGTTCGGTTCGGTTTTGGTCGGTTCTGTTCAAAAACCGAACCGTGAACACCCCTACCAGAGATTGCATGGAGCGATATCTCCGGCTTGCTCTCCTCTGGTTCGTGGACCTCGTCCTCTTCCATTGCTTCCAACCAAAACAACTTCTTACATCGGTGTCCCGGTTCGAATTTTTCATCACAATTGTAGCATAGACCTTTTGCTATCCTTTCCGCTCGTTCCGCTCTTGAAATTCTTTTCATGAAAGGAGCTTTAGATGCACTCTTGCTGCCAAGTTTGGATTGCTTCTTCCAACCGGTGGTACTTCGACTCGATTTTTTCCATGCCTTCGTTCATACAACCGAGCTAACCCTATTGCTATCATCAAATCCGTTGGTCTCTGAACCTCGACATCTTCAGCAATACTTTCGCTCAACCCACTAATAAAAAAGGACACCTCTTGTTCTGGAGAGAGTGAGGGAACCTGTGCCGACAATTTTTCAAATTGTCTTTGGTATTCTTCCACGCTTGCGGTCTGTCGAATCTTGGACAGAGCTACGAAACGGTTACCTCTGAGTTGTGACCCAATTCTCATGTTGCAAAAATGCTTGAAAACAGTCCACGACATTTGTGGATGTTCCCGGTTCAACTTCATGTACCATAATTGTGCATCCGCACCTATGTGGACAACTGCGAATGATACTTTCTCCTCTTCTGGAACCCGTTGATGGAGAAAAAATCCTTCACATTGGTTCAACCAAACTATCGGATCCTCGCTACCATCGAATCTTGGGAAGTCCATGCGGGTCGGACGCGCTCCTCCTCCTCCGGCTATTCCTTCCGAATTGTTTGCAATAATTCGCTCTGGGGCTTGGCTTCCAACTTCGTTAATGCCCTCTGGTTCTCTCGGAATTAGGTAACCCGACATTTGTCGAACCTGATTTGCCAGATCTGCCCACCTGTTTTCTGAAGCTTGTTGCCTTGCATCAACTTCTTGTTGCCTTGCTTCTACTGCCGCTTTATCTTCTCTGTACATTTTCATGAACTCGTCAAGCCTTTCTCCGAGTGTTCCCGCCATCACTTCCGGCTCTGATACCAGATTGATACGGTCCCCTCGTCGTGATCGGGTGATAGGGCCAGTGTACTAGGAAAGGAGAGGCTCGGCGGAGAACCGAGCTTCTCCTTCCGACCTATGCCTGCAATGGAATTCGTTATAGAGAGAACTCCGGATCTCTTTGAGGTAACTTAAAGATTTATGAAATTCGATATCTTATTCAACTTCCTCTTCCGATATTTATAATCGAGAAGCAATCCCCAAACTAACTAAGGAATCAGGTTAATCCTTATCATGACCATGTTACAATTGCTTCCAAACTAATCCAACTAATATAATTAAATAAAAATAAAACAATACTTATCCTCAGTCTTTCTTATCCTTATCCCCCAGCTTCCTCCTCTGGTAGTGCTTCGGCCAAGGAGATTGGAGTCTACCAAGACTCCTAACAGAAATCTGATGGCTCGGAGCAGAATATAAAATCATCAAAAATAGTTAAAGGGAAAAGAAATATGAAGTATGGACAGAAAAAAGAGTTGTGGTGTATAAGACCATAAATCAACCTCAATGCGGCACATGATGGAAGCCATAAAGTTGAGCCAGACCAAACAATTCAATAACGTACGTTTTAGATCTGAACTTCAAGGGAACTGGTTGGAGGGGATGGCCATATTCATCTGTGGGCTTAAAGACGACTTGGTTGTGGACGTCTACGATCTAAGAATTTGGCGCTTGCGGTCAAGCGCCATTTGGAAGGAGGGAGGAATGATGAGTCTTTGAGTAATAATATTCTAAGTGGTATTTTAATTATTGTATTAGTTTTGGATTAGAGTTGGAATTAGTTTGGGATTAGTACTTCTAGCTGAATTAGGTTACTAGTTGGAATTAGGGTTCAAGTAGGATATAAATATCTACGAGTTCCATGAATAAAACATTGAGAAAATTATTAGTAAATTGGTTACTTTTGAGGTCTTGTGTTCTCTCTACAACGAATGTTAAATTAAGATTAGAACTCTCTCGTTAATCAAGCTCAACTATCCATTTAAATCAACCCATAACCGGATCCAATACAGGACCGTATCACATGCACATTACATATATGAGGAAATAAATGTCTTTTTCACCGCACATTGCTTAAGATTATCCTCACTAATCAATATTTCCGTCTGTAAACACTTCTGAGAGATGTTTAAGTAGAAATTACCAGCAAAAGCAGCATTCTCATTCCTTGGCGGGCCATGAAGATTTTCATGCCTCATTGCAACCCTGGGTGGATGGGGAGGTGCAGCAGCTCTCTGCATCCCTTGAGACAGCCACCTAATTAAAGGAGTCAGAGCTCCCGTTTGGTATCTGCATCACCCCAAAGAAAGGTGGTTTAATGTGTCAAAATATAAAGCATATTTTATTTTATGGTAATACTACTAGACAATAGCTAACTAATGTGTTGCATGCAGAAACAAGCCTCACAATCATAATGGTAAACCTTTAGGCACTTACAAGTAGACAATAGATGCGAAAAATACAAGGACAACGAGCCTTTGCCTTGACCCGTCTTGGTTGAACAAAAAGATCACAGCTGCCAGCTTTAATATAAGCAACAAATCAAGCTGAAATGCAATTTGAAATCTCCTAACGACAATTGGTCTTTGAGGTGCAGCTTGTTGATGTTGCTGTTGTCCTCCCACTTGTCCATGCTCCTCACCCATTGCCCCAGCCTCAGTACGTCTACTGTTGATGGAATATACAGGTGAGGGGAAGATAAGAAAACAGACAACCAGAGAGTTTTCCTGAATAAATGCATTTAACAATTTTACATATTCATTTGTATAGGTTATAAACTACTGCAAACAAGAATTCAACATCCAAGACCTCAGGGTATGATGGATGATATGAATATGAGCGTAGAAAACATGACCCATATGCACAATGAAGATGAATAAAACCCTTGTGATCTAGCAAGTCATATATATATGATCTAATTACAAACATCATTCCTGGGGAGATGGAAGATGTATCCTATTCAAATCAGGAAAGTTGGCTGTTGTGATGTTTGGTGGGTTTAAGGAGAGAAAAAAGAAAACGGTGGGGCTTTAAAAGGTCTTGACAGTCCAGTAGGAGCACCTACCACTGATTTATGCAGCTGCACTAAACATTTGGATACTGTAAAGATTATGCTCTGTGTATTCATTTTCATTCAACCAACTGGAGTCCCTTCCTTTTGTATAATTAGATTACCTCAGTGGAATTTTATATAAATTACCAAAATAAAGAGTTCTCAAATAAACACAAGCAGAGAATGATCACACTTCTTCAAATTCCAAATGCTGACTCAGATTTACTTACGTAGGTACATTGTAAGTAAGAGGAATAAGAGTGTTTGATGGCAGTCCAGCAACTGGCCCCATACATGGTAAGACAGGAACAGCATAAATACCAGCCCCACGGTTCATTTGTTCCTGATTTTGCAAAGGATTTAATCCTGGAACAAGGGCAGGGTACATAACTGGAAACATCTGCATATTTCCATTTGGAAATGCGGGGAAACCAGAGAATGCTGGAACCTGAGATGGAAACACACAAAATGGATAAGAGAACCAAAAAACAAAACTATCGCATAAAAATAATACCATGTGTACAATACCCCAAGAAAGGACAAATTGTCCACAACACATTCAAAGCACACCAAGATCAATGCATGCTTGAAGAACAATTTCAAAACAAATATTTAATTGTAAGTGTCATTGCTACAATTCAAATACAGTAAGAAGCCATTGCCCAACATCGAGGGTAAAACCAATTAACCTTGCAAAGAAGGTTGCAACAGTTATTACGAAAGAGCCCTGCCTTACAGTAAATATGGTAACACAGAAGTGATATGAGTCTTATAAGCATTAAAGTCATACATAGAGTGATAGGCCACAGTTACCACCTCTTTTACATGCTCAACATCTTAAAATTCTAAACACTGTTTGCATCTAGCAATGATATTCCAACTCTCGGAAACGAACACATCATTCTAATATATGAAACAATTAAAATCGGAGGAATATCAAATGAAAATGAAAGATGAGTATAAGTCTGACTAGAAGATAAATATGTAAAGAACACAACCAAAATATGAAGCAGAGAAAAATTATCTGGGCATGGTTAGGTGAACCTAGTAAAGTGACTAAAAATAATTTCCGGCTATACGAATTTTCCCAAGCTTAAGAAAAGTTCTTCCAATTATTTCATGAGAAAATTCATTCCAAGGTATTAGATGCAGTTCTACGTAGACTAGGTGATGCATAAGTTCAGTATACTAGATGATGCTTTCAGTGCAATTTGGATGAACATTTTAACTAAGAAAATGGGTAACCACATACTAAATTGAATCATTCAACAAAAAGATTTTGAAAATTGATGAATTAGGCACTCCAAAATTTTACATAACTAGAGCAGTGTTTTTATTTTGTTTTTTGCATTGTCACTCGTCGTTTCAACAGGGTGCAACACATCAACAAATTTAACAGTTCCAATCTTTCACTAAAACTCGTACCTGTCTTCTCCACGAAATCTTGAGATTAACCTATACCACAACCTACCCTATTTCCCCAAAGAGAAATATATAAAAAAAAAAATTGAATCCCCGAAAATATATGCGAGAATCACAGCAAAGTAGATCTATGGAAAACCAAAAACTCTCGAGATTAAGAAATTGGAGGAACAGCCGATCGCTGAAATGGGAGGAATCAAAAAGCATTTGGAACAGCTAAAATTGAAAAGACGATGCAACACAAAAATATGAAATCGAATTGAGTTAAGAGGTGGAACCTGGGGTTTTATGAGAGGTTGATCTTGCGATTTGGGAGCAGGCGCAGGCTGGTGTGAGCTTGACGACGGCGTTTCCGCCATTGGAGAGCTTCCTCAACGGAGATCAGACTTCAACTTATTTCCCTGATTCGTATATTTCATTAGTGAACATATATTTGCTTCATTTACATTTATTACGCACCATTCTTTGTGGCCTGCCAATACCAATACGACACCTGACATGCGAATTGTTATGTTTAAAATAAACTGATTTTCACTTATCTACACAAATATATAGAATTTATTTTAATTACCTTAACATTGTAATAAAATTATGGATAATGACACATAAATATACCGACTTTACGGTATAACTACACACTTTTAAAAGTTTTTGTTACGAATGCTCCAACGGTTAGTTTATCACATATAAGGTAACTTGTTAATTCTATCGAAAATGCAATATTAATGTAAGAAATACTCACCAATGACCATCTAATTTCTAAATGAGTGCCACTATTTCTTAATAATAGATGTGATTGCATCCGAGTTAGGGATGACAACGGGGCAGATTGGGGCGATTTTGCAATCCTCATCCATGTCCTCGTTAGAATCGGATCGGAAATTCCCCGTTTTGAACGAGGATGAAGATTCTCTGTTTTCCGTTTTCAACCCAAAAAATATTAAAATATATTTATTTTTTTAATAAATTTTGTATCAAAAATTATTATTTTAATAAAAATATATACTTAAAATATTGTTTTTCGTTAAATATGTACTACAAAATAGTATTTCAATAAAAAAGATATTACATTTCATTAAATATACATTTTAAAATATTATTTTAAGTATATTGGGGAGGAGCAGGGCGGAGATACCTCACCCCGTCCCCGCCCCGTTCCCATCCGGATTCGGGGATTTTCCGCCCCGTTTTCGTTCGAATTCGGAGATCCCCGTCGGATACGGGAAATATTGCCATCCCCAATCCGAGTATACGTTCATATTATTATTTACCCATATTATTAGATGTTTTGTTCTCGAAATTGTATAATTGTCTATCTTAGTGCCCTCTATGCCTTTACCGGTATGTTTAGTGCTCAATGTACCCAAACAGATGAAATTGAAGCTCACTGTGAGGAACAGACTAAAGTGGTAGCAGACAACCAGGGTGGCACAACTTGGGTGTCATAGCAGTGACACCCATGAAAGAGCTTGTGACACCCTCTAAAAACCAGTGAAAATGAGTAGAGATACAACGATCTTGATCTCATAGATGTGACACCAATGAATATAGGTTGTGACACATTTTCAGAAATCCAGAGATTTTGGCCGAGAGCCTAGGAGTGGCATGGCTTGGTTGTCAAGGCCGGGACAAGGCCCCGTGCCAGGGTTCAGAAAATCATCCTTTTGGGGTGGAGATAAAAAGCATGGCATGCTAGCGTGTCAAGGTCATCACAAGGGCCCATTGCCAAAATCTAGTTATACACTTCTTTTGGGTAGTCAAGTATGTCACGAGCGTACATAAGTCTCGTGTACTCGTACGACACGGGCCGTATACTCAGCATATATAGCTATTTTAAAACATGAAATCCTGGGAGGGGGGGGAGTTGGACACGATTAGATAGTTTTTTTACTCCTATTCTTTTCATTACAAGCAAGTTTGAGAGAGAATATGAAGAGAACATCAAAAATTCGAGTGGGAAAATGTGTTATGTACAAGATTAATGAAGTGAATGAAAATTAAACTTATTATGTATCCATTTTGTTATAAACGTGTATCTGTCTGGATATCATCATATAATTGCTAACCATTCCTCATACCATTACTACAGTCTAGAGAGATATGGGAAATGATCTTGCTTTCCAATAGATAATTAAAATAAGGGATAATTTCAGGTGGCTACACCTAGATTTTGCTGTTTTTCACCTAGGTACACTTACAATTTTTTTTTTCAGCTGACTACGCCTAGAATGTGTAAAATTTTCACTTTGCACTTTCCGTCCAATTCTGTTAGTTTTTAACGTTTTTTTCATGTGAAATGACTAAAATGCCCTTAAGGTTAAATCAGTTATTATAATTGGATTGAAAAGACTAAAATGCCCTCACCTATTCATCTAATTTTCAAAACCATGTCACTCTTCTCATGTGTATTCTGCAAATGCGTGGCCTGTCGACACCGACGCGAGGCACCTTCAATTCCCATGTGTTTTCTGCAACTCAATCAAGCAATGAGGTGAGTTGGTCATGTCTCTCTCTCCATAGATGCCCAAACAAACAATCTTTCTTCTTTCTGCAATTAAAAACTTAATTTTTTGTTCTGTTTTGAAACACACTCCTTCAAAATGTGTCCAATAGGTCTCTTTACTTTTAGGGTTTAGCTTATTTCAAGTATTAATTCATTTTCCTCAAAACCCAGATCAAAAGTTTGAAACTTTGGTTCAAATCAGTAAGTTTTTTTTCTTTTTTTCCCCAAATTTGAGTCTCTGCTTTCACCTTTTCCAGATACATGTCATAGAGGATGTTATGGTTGTTAGATAAGGCCAACTGATTCCCAATTAGTTCAATTATTCCATTAATTTCCTGAGAAATAAAGTGAAGTGTTGATTTTTGCTGAAATTCCTGAAAAAAAAGAATTATTGGGTAAATAAATCTCTTTGTTGTGAAGAACATTTGGTGGTGCTCTCCAAAATTTGATTCAGTAAAGTGTTGATTTTGCTGAAATTCCTGAAATAAGAGTCATGGAGTATATCAAATCTCCTTGTTTGTGAAGAACATTTGGTGCTTCTCTGTAAAATTTGGTTCAGCAAAGTGTTGATTTTGCTGAAATTCCTGAAAAAGAACCATTGGGTATATCAACATTTGGTGTTGCCCTGCAAAATTTGATTCAGCTGAAGCAGCAACAATGGGGATTTGGGTTTTGATCGTCCAGTTCAGAACCTTGTGCTTGTATTTGTGCCTTGTGTCGTCTATGGCTCGGTCACAATCCTTCGGGAGGATCTACCCTGGGTTTGAAGGGTCACGCAGCAGCGAGGCTGGTCCACCGTTCCTGGTCAGCAAGTACGCCCAGCTCGTCGGTGCCGACACTCCGGTCTGCCTTGCTGCTGTTCTTGAGTACCTCCCCGATGAGGTTCAAAACATGAAATTACATATAAAAAACTTTTGAATCTAGGTCTTGACTATGTTCTATTTTGAATTGATTGGTTCAAATTCTGGAATTGGGTGGAAACGTAGCTCGGGACAACAAGAAGATGGGTTTACTGTTAATTGGATTAACGAAGAGAGGGAGAGGAGAGAGAGAGAGAGAGGGAAAAGAGAGAAGAGTGGCATATGTTTGAAAACTAGATGAATAGGTGAGGGCATTTTAGTCTTTTCAATTTAATTATAATAACTCATTTAACCTTAAGGGCATTTTAGTCATTTCACATGAAAAAAAACGTTAAAAACTAACAGAATTAGACGGAAAGTGCAAAGTGAAAATTTTGCACATTTTAGGCGTAGTCAGGTGAAAAAAAAAATTCTAGGTGTAGTCAGGTGAAAAACAGCAAAATCTAGGTGTAGCTACCTGAAATGATCCCTTAAAATAATAACTATTAAATAACTACTCGTAATAATACTTTGACTTCATCAAATTCAATTTGCAAGTGTTATACCAATTCTTCTCTGTTGTTGACCAGTGCCAACATTCTCCCAGCACAAGTACAAATTCCACCCATAAATACTACTCTCCATTTCATCCTCACGGTGGCTCCCAGACAAATCTCTTTGCCCTATTTTTCTAGGATGAATTGCAATATCATCTTTATTCTGTAAGAAAATGGCCATTGCTCCTACATTGGCTCTGCCCTGTACTATATCATATTTACATCCTTGAGTTTCCTCCACTCAACCTACCCCTCTTTTCCTTCTTTACGCATTAAGTAACTATGCAAGTCACTGCCCTGCAAATATCAATCACACAAAAAAATATTTATGCTGATAATATTGCAACCTTGAAAGTTCGCAAGGAAGTTGAGGATGAAAGTCTCAAGTACAAGAAAGTCAAGTTCAAGATAAATGCACTATGAAAACATTGATAGTGACTAAATAACTCAAACAACAATCATGAGAAAATCACATGTAAATGGGTAAATCTATCTAGTTTTAGGACTCCTTTTCTATGCATTTGGGTATGCTGTTGTGTATATTCTGATCGATTATTATTCGTTTGGTTGCTGAAAACATAATGTACATTAAATTTTGTAAGTATGACTATGACATGTAATAAGAAAATGTCAATGCATAATGTCAAATATTAAAATACTCCTCAGTTCCAACATACATGACCCACTTACTAATTGTGGTTGTTTTAACTTCAAAATAAGAGGAATGTTTTCATTATTGAGAAATGATTCACCAATGATATTCCTTCACTAAGCTAGGTATATTTATTTCCATAAAGTGCGTTGGAGCACGTGAGGGCATATGGGGTAAAATCAACCACTACGCACTAACCTTCATTTTTTGTAAAAAGTTGAACGTGACATTTATTTTATAATTGAAGGAGTATTGATTTTATTTTTGGTATACATACTCAGCGCTGAATAACCACTGGTCCAGCTCCATAAGACAAACAGTTTTTTTATTGTGTAGACGATAATAATCCTTGCTTTGGAGAATATCATTATCGTCGCGTTTGAAATACAATTTGCACTAAGATATTTATCATAGTATTTACTTCAATGCTCACTATGCTGTTTCTTCAGCCTTCTATCTACATTTTTTAGTTACAAGATCATATTGACATTGCACTGCCAGATATTACAAATAAACTAGAGAATATAGAGCTAATGTTTTTACTTTAAAGGAAGGAGAATAATCATAATGGGGGGTTGGCTGGGAGGAATCCCTGTAGGTGTGTTTTCAGAAAGCAGAAGAATGGCATGTACAGCGGGTTTGGACTGAAGTCAAACACCCATTTTTAGTTTGGCAGCCATATTAACTGGCATTAAGAGCATACAGTGCCACTCCCTGCATATAAGTAAATTGAAGGCAGTGTTGTAAAAGCTGGGTATTAGATTTTTAGTTTTTATTAAATAATTTAATATATATATATGCACACACACAGTAAAAATATGAATTATGCTATATGAAAATAATAAAAATAAATATTTAAGATATACATATTTATTACATTTATATACTTAAAAATATATTAATAGAAGTACCAATTATTATAAATTATTTTAGTTTTAAATATATTTTATAAATTGATTTTTTGTAATAAAAATGCCTACATCCGCCTATCCGACATAAACTACCCGATACATAAAATCGGGTCGGTGTTGTAAGAATCCTCGCCTAGGCCAATTTTTACAACACTGGTTAAAGATCTAAATCATTATGCAAAGCTAACAAGCAGTAGCTGCAAAGGACAAGAACTTACCCCCAACAATCAAGTTTGCTAAGGGATTCCAGTTCATCCTTCCTCATTTTCGGATTTAGATGTCTTTCCAGAATTAGTTAGCACCTGAGTCTCACCCCACAGCTGCTGCTGCATTACCCTCAACCTCTACTTCATCCTCTGTCTCTGCTTCTACCTCAGCCTCAACTGACCTCAACTCTACAACCACGTCCACCTCCTCCGTCACCTTTGCATCTGCACCAGAATATTTATACGGGTAAACTAATAGTTGAGACTAAATTAATTGCATACAAAGATGATGCTGGGAGAAATGTAAAAATGCCCTTAACACACATACTCGGCAGCACTCCTATAGCATAGTGTCTAGACGTAGTTCAATTCCAGTATGACCCAGACAAAAAACACTGACTAGATGGTCTAATGAATGAACCGTATATATTAACGCAAGAAACTCAGGCATGCCCAACTTCCATTTCCTAGGTTTCTTATCTCTGAGACATGGATTTTGTCGTTTTAAAACTATTTGGTAGATACCTGATACCAGTAATATTTTCCTATGGTTGGAACATCAATTTAGTATATGATGCTTTGCTGGTTTTGTATATCAGATTCTGTGGCCATTCATACAATAGTTGAAATCAAATTTCTTTGACAACCCACAAAATGTAAATTCATATGAGAAGATCTATATGGAGCAGGGACATTCATTTCCTAACAAATCCAGATGACACAATCATATAAGAAGAATTTATCTTGTAATTAGGCAGAAAGGGGTAGGGTGTACCTTCTTGAGAGGAGGGCCAGCCCTGAAGGGTAGTGAGGGAGAGGGACCCAGAAGGAGCCACTCGGGAGTGGATAATCTCCTCCACCTTCTTCACGCCGTCGCCTTGAAGGTCGATTTCTATAACATGACCCCTCCCGGACCGCTCGCGCCGGTTACAAATTCGGAGGAGCATTTTGCTTTTTTTGATGCTTCACTTAACACAAACTGCAATGCATACATCAAACCGAACTTGAAACGGGACCGGAAAACCGGAAACCGCAGGTAACGATTCCGATTCTGATTTTTCAAATGAAGAACCAGGGAGTTCGGTCTAGTCCGATTTTTGACCGATTCGGTCCGGTGCAAACCAATGCACACCCCTAAGCGTAGGGGTGTTCAAATATCAACCACTAACCGATCCACCCGCCCAATCGTATTGGCCCGCGGACTATTGGGCCTCACTCGCAGGTTGCGGGTCGGGCCGCATTTGATAAAATTTACACCTGCAAAATATTGGGTGGTTTGCGGATTTAGGACAAGCGACCCGTGATTAACCAAACTCACTCGCACCTTAGCCTAATCCATTAGCAAGAATATCTCTTCAATTTTATGATGACACACAAACTATATTATAAGAATTAGTGGTTTTAATATCATTTATCATTTATCTATTATATTTCAATCTCTTCAGGTTTTTGTGTTTTGGTTATTAATGGTATTTTGAATATTGAGTTATTTGTGTTTGACAATGATTGAGGTAAAGATGACTGTGATTGCAATTTGTGAGCATCAACAAAAAAAATTGATTAAAAACTAATACAATACGAATATATTATTATTATTATTATTATTAATAAATAATTGGGTTTTTATATGAGTAATGATAAAATATTAACACAAACCACTGTGATTCAAAATGATTTCTAAAAGAGACTTAAATCATGCATGTTGTGCGGGTCTAACCGTAACCAACCGCAGACGCATGCGGTTTGCATCTTCTGTGACCCGCACCCTTACGGGTGGTTGACGGATTTTACTTTCTCAACCCGCACCCTTGCGGGCGGGTGAGAAAAAATTTATATGGACGTCAACCGCCCATGAACACCCCTACCTAAGCATGCTATCAAACGTCTAACACTTAAGTGACACTTCCGTTAATTTTCACGAATTTGCACAGACAATGCATATTTGAACATGAGTGAGGGAGAGTTTTTGCAAATATACAATGAAATGAGAGTTTGTACACAAAAAATTGTAGGGTTTCGGAGCGTTCTAGATCGTCATCGAGATAGCGGAAGCAATAAAAGATAATCTACTCCAAACCTTGTCCAAGAACATTTAAACCATTAAATCCCAAAGCAAAATCTATTCCACAAGATATTTACCTTTAAGTCTTGTTTGAATCGATAAAGAAGAACGTTCGGATCTTCTTCTCTAAAGCAAGTCCACACCAAGAGAATGATCTTCAAGATCCTTCACTTAATTGCCTACTAGAACAATTAAATGAAGAACAAGAGAGCAAGATGGAGGAAGAACACCAATGTGGCCGGCCACAATGAGAGAGAAAGAGAGGTTTTTGTGAGTTTTGTGACTTAATCAATTAATGAAATAATGTCTTGCAATATATCTCATCATCCAACTCACAAGTATGGGTTAAAAGTGATTGGTATGGGCTTAAAGGAGCTTTAACCCATACCCCTTAAATCACTCACCTCTTAATCCACAACTACCAACTAAGCATGGTGTTGTGTGGCCCCCACATTGGCCCCACCAAGTGGGCCGGCCATATGGCCTTATTGGGCCCTTATTGGGCCGGCCATGAGGCTTCATGGGCCGAGCCCAATGGGCCCTCCCGTGTTGTCTCATGCCGCGTCCAAAAGTTTCCCGACCTTTTTGTCGCTACTTATCAAACAAAGTCCGACGCGATATCGACGAAAAACTCAATTTTTCTCGATTCGCTAATTATTCTCTCAAACTGAACCTATGGCACAAAACCTCCAGTTTTGTCCATATACTTCTCCTTAAGAAACATCCATGTTTCCTTGTCTCAAGTTATCCATCTTGTATGTGTGTGACCCTCTAGGCTCATGCCACCGTTGGCAGATCGGCGCAAGAATTGCTCTTGCCCGATCCATCATAAGTGGTCTCTAGTAAAACATTATGATTACCCAAGGTGCATGATGATCGATGATTCGACTTAACCTTTGTGCGTACAAGTCACCATCCTTTTATCTCTAGATATCCCGATTGATCACAAGGCATAGAGTCGTCTCCCTTGTTTAATCAATCATTGTTACTTGATATGCGAGATGACTGAGAAATGATAACCCGTATCATTTTGCATGGCCATGCTTTTCTCTCATTCGGTCTCCATCAAGAGGCCTTTTAACGGATATCTTTCCCATACCGTAGTATGAGGGATAAATCCCTTAGCCGTCTTTCGTGTCACTCATGCAACCCGTTCCGCCACCCAATCATGCCCTTCATAGCAATCCTTTTACAGAAAGCGTTTGGCGCAAGTTAAAGCCGTACGTTCATTGCATAGTGATCACAAAGACTCCTTGGTCTAAGGACGTCGTGACGAGCTATCGCATTTGAATATGTTTATGGCTTAATCTATGAAAACACTATTCATTGCGGGTCGTCCGATATCAATCACCTCATGATATCTATGATATGGTTCCAGGATCCCACATCCTTATGACAAGTAGAACTACGTCATTAAGAACCATCCTCATACTGGTCACTTTCAAGGAAGCATAGGTTGACCAGGGACTTGTTAAGTGTGATCCGTACAGATTTATGGTTCTACTACTTTAGTGGTCATAAATCAGATCATGCTTAACATATTACTTCAACATATAAGTAATATAAAGCCGTTTATATTTATACATCACAAACGATGATATTTGTACATAGACGTTTACAGGCTAATACCAATTGGACTAGGGCACAAATGCTATCAATCTCCCACTTGCCCTTAGCTCCAATCTAAGTCCCAGTCTATACCCATTGACCTAACATGTTTTTCATGTTTATCTTGAGGAAGAGCCTTGGTCAATGGGTCGGCTGTGTTATCATCAGTTGCAACGTATTGGATCTTCACGTCACCTCTAGCAATTATGTCGCGGATGATGTGATACTTTCTGAGTACATGTTTGGATCTGTTATGTGCCCTGGGTTCTTTAGCTTGCGCAATAGCCCCGGTGTTGTCACAATATAAGTCTACTGGGTTAGACGGGTTTTTAATTATACCTAACCCAGCCATGAAACTCCTGATCCATACAGCCTCTTTTGCCGCCTCACATGCGGCAATGTACTCAGCTTCCGTTGTAGAGTCGGCAATGGTATCCTGCTTCTTGCTTTTCCAGCTGAATGCTCCACCGTTCAACATAAACACATATCCCAACTGACTCTTAAAGTCATCGGGGTCTGTCTGAAAACTAGCGTCGACATATCCTTTGACGACGAGATCATCATTTCTGCCCCCGTATACAAGAAAAGCGTCCTTGGTTTTTCTCAAATATTTGAGAATCGCCTTGACAGCCATCCAGTGTGCCTCACCGGGTTTGGATTGATGTCTACTGGTACAGCTTAGGGCAAACGAGACATCCGGTCTCGTGCATATCATGGCATACATTATGGACCCTATAGCCGAAGCATATGGGATCTCATTCATTCTTGCTAGCTCTGCAGGTGTCTCAGCACCCTGCTTCTTGCTAAGCTTTATGCCATGACGCATGGGCAGCAATCCTTTCTTTGAATCTTGCATTGAGAATCGTCTCAACACCTTGTCTATATAAGTGCTTTGACTTAAGCCCAAGACCCGCTTGGCACGGTCTCTATATATCTTGATTCCCAAGATGTAAGAGGCCTCGCCTAAGTCCTTCATTGAGAAACACTCACCTAACCAAGTCTTCGTTAAGAGCAAGGTAGGGACGTCGTTACCAATGAGCAGTATGTCATCAACATAAAGCACTAAAAAGATTATATTGCTCCCACTTGCCCTTTTATACACACAGGGTTCATCATCGTTCTTGACGAAGCCAAACTGTTTTACTACTTCATCAAAACGCTGATTCCAACTCCGAGATGCTTGCTTCAAACCATAGATTGATTTGAGCAACTTGCAAATCTTTCCCTTATTCTTTGGATCCTCAAAACCCTCAGGCTGAGACATATAAACGTCCTCAGCTAACCTCCCGTTGAGGAAGGCGGTTTTGACATCCATTTGCCATATCTCATAGTTGTGATACGCTGCTATGGCAAGAAGAATGCGGATAGATTTGACCATAGCTACTGGAGAAAAGGTCTCTTCATAGTCAATTCCGTGGATTTGTCTATAACCTTTTGCTACCAGTCTCGCTTTATAGGTCTGAGGTTTGCCATCCATGTCAATCTTTATTTTAAAGATCCATTTACACCCTATGACCTTAACATCAGGGGTATGATCTACCAAGTCCCACACTTGATTATCTGACATGGATTGCATTTCTTCCCTCATGGCGTCCAGCCATTTCTCAGAGTCGGTTCCGTCCAAAGCCTCTCGAAAGGTAGCTGGATCATTGTCCACTAGTACTAAACCATCCCCTTCAGTTACTAAGAACCCGTATCTGATAGGTGCATGACTTATCCTTTCAGAGCGCCTCGGACCGTCCTCATTAACTGCAGCTATTGGTTCTTGCTCAATGACCACTTCTGGCTCTACCTCTTCTAGTGGGTCCTCTCGTGGTTCCCGAGTGACCATCTCATCTAGAACTTCATCTAGATGAATAGCCCTCCCACTGACTGTCTTGGAAATGAACTCTTTTTCCAAGAACGTCCCACCTCGAGCGACAAAAACTTTATTTTCGCTCGGCTTATAGAAGTAGTATCCTTTTGTTTCTTTTGGATATCCGACGAAAGTGCATTTATCTGATCTTGGTTCGAGCTTGGTTGCAAGCAACCTTTTAACATAAGCCTCGCAACCCCAGATTTTAAGGAAGGACAAAACGGGTTCCTTCCCGTACCATTTTTCAAATGATGTCCCTTCCACTGCTTTCGACGGAGCCCTGTTTATTATGAAAGCGGCCGTTTGCAGAGCATAACCCCAGAAGGAGATCGGGAGATCAGTGAGACTTAACATTGATCGAACCATATCTAACAATGTCCGATTCCTCCGTTCGGACACACCATTAAGTTGCGGTGTTCCTGGCGGAGTCCACTGAGATAGTATTCCACCTTCAGTAAGATAACTAAGAAACTCCTCGGATAAGTATTCTCCACCCCGATCAGAACGGAGTGCCTTGATACTCTTTCCGAGTTGGTTTTCTACTTCAGTCCTAAACTCTTTGAATTTATCAAAAGCTTCGGACTTATGTCTCATGAGATAGACATAACCATATCTACTGAAATCGTCAGTAAATGTGATAAAATAGCCTAAACCACCTCTGGCATGCGTACTCATTGGTCCACATACGTCTGAATGTATTAGACCCAATAAGTCACCTGCCCTCTCACCTAAACCAGTGAAGGGCGCTTTGGTCATCTTGCCCATTAAACAAGCTTCGCATCTTTCAATCGCTTGGAATTTGAATTGACTTAGAAGTCCGCGCTTATGAAGCGCTGAGATGCGTTTCTCATTTATGTGACCCAGACGACAATGCCAGATTAGAGTTTGGTCTAAATCATTAGTTTTAAACCTCTTAGCATTTATATTATAGAGCATGTTGGATTTCGAGTTTTGCATATTCAATATGTATAATCCTCCAACAGTGTGAGCATTGCCATAATATATGTTGTTGCGCATAATATCAAAAAACCCGTTTTTAATATTGAAATAATAACCTTCTTTCTCTAGAAGAGAAATTGAGATAATATTCCTGCTGAAAGCAGGTACGCAAAAAACATCATTTAGTTCAATTACAAGCCCACTGGGCAAAGCAAGGTTCACAGAACCTACGGCAGTTGCGGCAACTCTGGTATTGTTCCCAACTCTTAGGTCCACCTCGCTTTCCCCACCATCTCTTCTACTGTGTAACACCTGCACATCGGCACAGATATGAGACTCAGCTCCAGTATCTAGTACCCAGGTATTTATTGTAGAAAGATATAGCTCTAATGGAATACCTGATGAAGTGGCGGCCCCACCGCCCTTCTTCTGATCCTCCTTCAACTGCTGACAGTCTTTCTTCCAATGACCAGGCTTTTGACAATAGAAACAGACCGACTCCTTTGCCTTCCCTTTGCCTTGTACGGGCATGTGAGGTCTAGGAATAAATGGTCGTCTGTTCTTCCCTGCCAGGTGTCTTGGGCCTTTACCCTTGCCACCAACAGCTTTGAAGCTGGGTCCCTTCTTGACCATGAAGACATTTTTGGACGAACTGCCCCTTATGCTCTTCTCGGCAGTTACTAGCATGCTGTGCAACTCCGACGCGGTCTTGTCCATATCATGCATGTGATAGTTCATGACGAACCCACCATATGCATGAGGAAGGGATTGCAGAATAAAATCCGCTGCCATTTCCTTTTCCATAGACATACCGATACTAGTCATATGGTCAAAATGCCCCTTCATTTGTAGGACGTGAGGACCTACGGAGCTGCCTGCTGACATCTTGCAGGCTATGAGTTCTCGGAGAACAGTGTATTTTTCAATACGTACTTTCTCTTTGAACATATCCTTGATCTGTGCAAACATTGCAAACGGATCATGGGATAGCTCCATAAACTGCTTTTGGAGGTCCGCCTCCATGCAGCCCAGCATGACACACGCAACGTCGATAGAGTCGCTAAGGTGTTTCTGGTACGCATCCTTAACGACCCTTGTTGCGTTGGCAGCTGGCTCCTCAGGGATAGCCTTATCAAGGACGTACTCCCTGCGTTCCATTTTTAATACAAGTCGTAAATTTCTGTCCCAGTCTAGATAATTTGTTCCGTTGAGTTTACACTTCTCGAGTATAGTCCTCAATGACAAATTAGACGAATTTGTTGAATTACTAGCCATTTCTACACGAAGAAAGTAAATTTAATCAGAATAGTTGAATAAATTTACGAAGATCCGAATTAAACACCAACCATTAGATTCTAAAATTAGAATCTTTAAACCAAGATCCCTTATTCGTCATTTGAAGTGCGCTAAGGCGCACCGCTCCAATTGACTTATTTAGGTAGGACATCCGTCCAATTACAACCCGTGTAACTCTTAGTCAGGGTATGTGTAAAACACACGGCTTACCCTTCCGATGCCCCAGCTCGACCTCAGGCCAAGAATCGTGGTTGAGTCAACCAACTTTCACTAACGAGTTAACTTTGTGCAGATGCTCCGCTAAGGCGCACGACATCCCACAAAGTTTACCATTCCCATCTAGAACCCATTCGATCGATGCTCCGCTAAGGCGCACGACACCGATAAAATGTTTCTACATGGGTGTGAATTAGGGTGGCATCTCACTTGACTCAAATTAACTTGTAATTTGGTTGTGTTTAATAATTCGAAAGTATTTGGTACAATTACGAATCCGTCACCAACAACCCGTGTTGTGATGTTTCTAATTGTATCACATACTATCTTCATTTGAATCCGTCATTTGCAACCCATGCAAAATACGTTTCAAACTTGAACTCATCCATCACAACCCGTGTGGTGATAGTTCACAACGCTTTAAACATGCAAACAATTAAAGTTTGTTTTTAATCTTTGCATGTGAGGTGATCGCTTATAAACTTATAAACTAATCATGCAACCATGCAATTAATTTAAATGATTCAAGCAAGCAACCATAAAGCGTTAAATATGCATTTTATAGCCCATCCTAATCTTAGGAATCTACGAGTCTTCACATCTTCTCGTCTTTCTCATTCGGGCTCCCACTAGCTCTTGGACTTCCTCCAAGACCGTCATCGTGCTCGATTTTCCATCCTTCTCGTCTTTGAGTAATAATTACAATTAATACTCGGTTCGTAGACCGGATAAAAAATAATTACACTTTATGGGCTCGAATAAAAGAATAATTACACGCTAACACTAACGGTATGCAAACCGTGAAAGCGATAAATCCAATGGGCTACTAAAGCATCATACATTTCATCACATCATCCAACATGTTATCACACAAACATGTTATCAAATAATATGCAATAATTCCGGTTTTTCTTTTGCCAAGTTGCTTGGTCGGGTTTATCGAAACTAGACCTTTTCGAAAAACGGTTTATCGAAACCGATCAAATTTTGAAAGTTTTCGAAATATTGGATCGTGGGTTCGTGAAATGGATCAAACACCACACACGAACCAAGTTGGGCCAAGCCAATGGGCCGAGGGCCCATTGGGCCGAGCCCAACCATGCACGGCCCGGTTTGGGCCTTGGAAGGCCCAAACCCGGCTTGCCGCCACTCTCGGCCTCGGCCGAGAGTGGGGACGGGCCCGGTCACCGCCGGCCTCCCCGGCCTCCGGTGACCTCCGTCCGGTACCTCCGATCCGGCTCCCCGAGAGTCTCTTCTCGGACCCAACAAATCCAATAATTTCCGAAAAATTCCAAATTTAATATATTTTTCAAAAGTAACATATTTCATGCAAACATCCCAAAAAGCATTAAAATCATGTTATCAACTTTTGGCATGAAAATAATCACAAAACCGAAATAAATTCAACAAGACAAAGATTAAGAGGGTAACCAACCCTCTGATACCACTGTAGGGTTTCGGAGCGTTCTAGATCGTCATCGAGATAGCGGAAGCAATAAAAGATAATCTACTCCAAACCTTGTCCAAGAACATTTAAACCATTAAATCCCAAAGCAAAATCTATTCCACAAGATATTTACCTTTAAGTCTTGTTTGAATCGATAAAGAAGAACGTTCGGATCTTCTTCTCTAAAGCAAGTCCACACCAAGAGAATGATCTTCAAGATCCTTCACTTAATTGCCTACTAGAACAATTAAATGAAGAACAAGAGAGCAAGATGGAGGAAGAACACCAATGTGGCCGGCCACAATGAGAGAGAAAGAGAGGTTTTTGTGAGTTTTGTGACTTAATCAATTAATGAAATAATGTCTTGCAATATATCTCATCATCCAACTCACAAGTATGGGTTAAAAGTGATTGGTATGGGCTTAAAGGAGCTTTAACCCATACCCCTTAAATCACTCACCTCTTAATCCACAACTACCAACTAAGCATGGTGTTGTGTGGCCCCCACATTGGCCCCACCAAGTGGGCCGGCCATATGGCCTTATTGGGCCCTTATTGGGCCCTTATTGGGCCGGCCATGAGGCTTCATGGGCCGAGCCCAATGGGCCCTCCCGTGTTGTCTCATGCCGCGTCCAAAAGTTTCCCGACCTTTTTGTCGCTACTTATCAAACAAAGTCCGACGCGATATCGACGAAAAACTCAATTTTTCTCGATTCGCTAATTATTCTCTCAAACCGAACCTATGGCACAAAACCTCCAGTTTTGTCCATATACTTCTCCTTAAGAAACATCCATGTTTCCTTGTCTCAAGTTATCCGTCTTGTATGTGTGTGACCCTCTAGGCTCATGCCACCGTTGGCAGATCGGCGCAAGAATTGCTCTTGCCCGATCCATCATAAGTGGTCTCTAGTAAAACATTATGATTACCCAAGGTGCATGATGATCGATGATTCGACTTAACCTTTGTGCGTACAAGTCACCATCCTTTTATCTCTAGATATCCCGATTGATCACAAGGCATAGAGTCGTCTCCCTTGTTTAATCAATCATTGTTACTTGATATGCGAGATGACTGAGAAATGATAACCCGTATCATTTTGCATGGCCATGCTTTTCTCTCATTCGGTCTCCATCAAGAGGCCTTCTAACGGATATCTTTCCCATACCGTAGTATGAGGGATAAATCCCTTAGCCGTCTTTCGTGTCACTCATGCAACCCGTTCCGCCACCCAATCATGCCCTTCATAGCAATCCTTTTACAGAAAGCGTTTGGCGCAAGTTAAAGCCGTACGTTCATTGCATAGTGATCACAAAGACTCCTTGGTCTAAGGACGTCGTGACGAGCTATCGCATTTGAATATGTTTATGGCTTAATCTATGAAAACACTATTCATTGCGGGTCGTCCGATATCAATCACCTCATGATATCTATGATATGGTTCCAGGATCCCACATCCTTATGACAAGTAGAACTACGTCATTAAGAACCATCCTCATACTGGTCACTTTCAAGGAAGCATAGGTTGACCAGGGACTTGTTAAGTGTGATCCGTACAGATTTATGGTTCTACTACTTTAGTGGTCATAAATCAGATCATGCTTAACATATTACTTCAACATATAAGTAATATAAAGCCGTTTATATTTATACATCACAAACGATGATATTTGTACATAGACGTTTACAGGCTAATACCAATTGGACTAGGGCACAAATGCTATCAAAAATAATAGGGTAATGACAGATGTTACACCTAACAATGTTAGTTTTCAAAATTAGTACTCTAACTTTCAAATTTTCGTTTAGGGTACCCCAAGAATTTTTAAGCGACATTTAGATCAACTTATGTTAAATCTAACAAAATTATTTTGTAAAAAATCCAAAATACCCTCACATATAATTTTCTACGGAAGCCAATTATTTGATTCATGTGAAATGACCATTTTACCCTCCATTAAATACATATTTAACTAAGATTGAAAGGCAAATGAGTCTTTTCAGGTATACAATAGTGAAAATAAAAGTAAACATAGTGAAATGGCTAATTTATCCTTCTTCAACCTAAATCCCTCTCTATTTTTTCGATTCTCTCACAATGAGATATGGTGGTGTTGTTTTAAAAAACAAGAACTCAAAAATAACTCTGAACCATCAACACCAAGTTACTGATAAAAAATATAAAAACTTTAATTTCATATTACTAACATGATTTGAAGAATACAAGAATTTTAATATAAACATAATGGTTATCGGTGAAGCTGAGGCTTGCTCGACACCGGAGGTCAATCGTCATTTTCACACCCTCGAAAAGCCCCGATCGAGTCGCCCATAAACCAACTGAGCGAACCAGTTGTTTTACAACTTTTCAGGCTTTTATTTATCGTATACATAACACAAATATAAAATCTAAAAAAATAGTTGTTTAGCCAAATGGCAATAAGTACGTGTATCACCTCTCACGTATGAGGGAAGCTCTTAACCACCAGGTTATAACTCTTTTGTTTATTGTGAACACTTATTTTTCATTTACTTTAAATTGAATTCCGAGTAGTTTACCAAAACGACAACATTTTGTACGTCTTCAACCTCCAACTCTCCTCGACTTCTAGCATTCCTCTTATTTGCCAATATATCACTATATTAGCCCATGGAACTCTGATTTTGAGGGGATCCCCACCTACCATCTACCTCCATTTCCAACAGTCTCTTTTGATGTTTTCGAAGATTTCCCTATCAGTTTAGAGGCATGGAAGACTATTTGGAACACATTTCCATCGAATATATTATAGAGTCAAGGACTAAGAGGTCAGATTAGGGTTGATAATCCATTTTTGGGTTTTGGGCTTTGTCCACTTTTCATATCTTCTTCATTGACACGTATTTTGTTGTGGGTCTGTTAGGGCACCATTTCGACACTTCTGTCCTATGATTTAGTGATAATTCGTCCCCTTTTATACTTTTAGAGAAAGCATTTGTATTATTTTACGATCGGGTTGGAGTCTTGGTGTAGGTCGTAGGAGCTTATCATGGGAGAATTGAAGAGCCCAAATTGAGAAATCAAATGCAAATGATAATGTCACGAAAAGTGCCAGGATCTGTGGCATTGATCGTGGCAGAATTGATCATGGGCAAAAACTTGCCACGATTGTGGCCAAGAATCGTGGCCACATTTCGTGGCACCAACAGTGTACCATGTACCTTTTCAGCCACCAACATTTTCTAGATCTTTTTCCTTTCCGTCAAAGAGCATTTGTAAAGCTTGGAGCTTGAAGAAAGGAGACACACACCATCATTTTGTATAATTTATTTTCCCGGCAACGGGAATTTTTCGTATATAATTGGGGCAAGACCTAGACAATTTTTTTGAAGACTGAAAAGGAGTTAGGTTTACAAACATAAAATGCATCACATATCCGTTGAATTATCATATCATATCTTATATTATATAAGTAGGGTATGGATGAGGTGACAATAATAGGAAAATGATTGGATATGAGTCCCATGAAGGAATGGGCAATAGAGGGTTGCATCGACAAGACAAGAAGCTAAATCCTCTATAATAGACTCCCATGTTGTTGTGGCGGTGTGGTACAAGGTGGGAAATTGAAGGCGTCGCCAAAAGGATTGGAATGTATATGTTGATAAGTGACGATTTCTTGATTTGGATGGTATAGATGCTGGTCAGCAATCTGCACGTTTGTATGCGGCGCAATGCTATTGGATATCATAAATGGATCTTGATGATGTTCAAATGGGTTTGAGTTTGGGACAGACACCTCGTACCCTTGTCCGTATCCATATGCATATCCTGTATTCTGTTGTTGCAAGTGTCGCCTAGCCGCGTCGTCTTCATACAAGCTATCCAGTAATAGCCTGTCAAATCCTTCACCCTGAAACAACAAACCAACAAACACACACATACATATATAACATAACATGATGATTATGAATTGATGATTAATGCAGAACCCAATTACCAGATTGGATTGTGACGTAGGATTGGTGTAGCTTGGTGTGGTGACCAATGCAAGCTCCCACCCTAAAGAATCCTGAAAGCAGCTTGAACCTTGATCTATACCATTTGGAACTATTGCAAGAGCCAATGCATTGCTTTCCTCCAGCTCTCGAGCTGCCGGGTTTATTTCACCACCAGAACCCTGAGTCCATGCAACTCCACCATCAAATTCAAGACAACAAGACAAGACAAGACAAACCAAATTCAAGGCAACATAACATACCACAAGATCATCATCCCCTCTATTTTCTTCAATCGGTACGAGTGGATCATCTTTATATTTTTCCTCCACCTCTACCTCTACCTCCTCTTCCCTTTCTTCACCATCACTCACTTGTTGGGGCTCATGGTATTCCTATACATATATATATATATATATAGTATTAAGTAGTGATCACAGAAGATGATATATATAAGTGTGAATTCGATAAGGATGATAAATAGTGTTGTTACCAATCTGTTATGTATGATGCCTGCCTGAGGTGCTTCCTTTATATATTCTTCCATTGTTTGGAGAAATGACGGAGGCGGCTGCTACTCCAATAACTTTATTTGTTATTATCAACAACACTTGTATTATATTCAAGGAAAAACAAACAAACAAACAAACCTGTCTCAGAGTT
Source organism: Geranium rotundifolium (assembly GCA_963920655.1). NCBI lineage: Eukaryota > Viridiplantae > Streptophyta > Magnoliopsida > Geraniales > Geraniaceae > Geranium > Geranium rotundifolium. The sequence continues at coordinate 12,746,859 of OY987322.1, read as the reverse complement.
GGAAATTGAAAGTTCCTGGCCATCTCCAATCTTCTGCAGTAGTCATAAAGGTCTGCCAGATTTTCAGCCTATGTATATGAAACAATCAGCCACTGAAATGAAATGACACATAATTAAGAAACATCATTTAAACAGACCTGTTGCCCGGATCTCTTGTAGATGTTGAGCGCTTTAATGGCATCGTGTTTTGGCATATCAAAGAACTGCACCAACATCAACCATGCACGATATGACAATTAACCACAGTATGTGGATCAGAGTTTTAGTGTAACAAAAAGACTATGAACAATGATGTTAATTACCACATCCACAAGATTGATAATTCCATCATTGATGGCACAATAGATTTTGAAGCTCTCTTTCAATACCTACATATAAATCCAACAATAATAATATGAAACGAAATGATATGAAATACACACATATCCAATGTATATGTTTGTTGATGCAGAGCATACCAGAGCCAAGGCATATTGGATGAGATGGTTATCATAAGCCGGCCCTTCAGGCTACATAAAAACTCACACATTTTACTTATTTACTTCACTAAAAGATATATATCTATCTATATATATTTACATGGCAACTGATAAGGCGGTAGAGAAGCTGCTGCAATGCAGGTAGTTGGTGCAATAGCTGATCACCACTCAAAACCCGTGTTCTGCTGTGAGAGTTTCTCGTGACACGGTCTGTCTCAATGTCATAGTTCAACACCCGAAAACACTCGAGCCTCTCCTCTAGAAACAATGCATACGTTCGAACCCAGGCCGAGCAGTCCCATGCTACAAACAACAAACAAATGAAATGTTATCTGAAAAACATATTGAGAAATATATGCTAATGCCAATGCCATTACCAAGCGGGCTGGAGTCGTCTTTAAAATTTGCTATCTGGAGAACGTGTCCTCTATGACAGTAGTTGAGAAGCTCCTCTCTGAAAGTAGGGTCTCCCTCTCTTAGTGTCCTGTGAATAACTAGCAATACCTTTAAAGCAACCTGGCCATATATACATATATAATGTTCCACCATTCATTAATTAATATGTAAAACACAAAACACAAATAGGATGAGAATGAGAATGAGAATACAATCCAGTTCTTGGTCTTGGCTAATCTCTTGGAAAGCGTATGTATGCAATATGCCACATCTGCCCTTGGACGTATAGAAGATGTTGCACAAAATATTTCTGAATTGCAACATCAAAAACAATATAAAATACACATTCCAATTCCAATTCAACATCCAAACATGGATATACTTACTTCGAACATGGCGTTCTTTGGGAGGAAGCTCAACGTGATTGGTGGCCTTAACAATGGCAATATCCAAATCCTTTAAGAAAGAAAGCTATATAAGAGATTAAATTGATTGATAGCAATATGAAAAATGAAAGAGAAAAAAGAACCTTGAAATCGCTGTTGACTTTGGCCAACCCAACCTGGGTCGAGTCCTTGAGAGCACCATAGGCTTTCCTGAAGCTATGAAATGTACTCATTTCATGCTCTACAACAACTCTTATTCTTATTCTTCTTCTTCTTCTTCCTCTGGGGTTTTAAATAACATGATGTTTTTGTTCCCCCAGAGAGGTGGTATTAAGGGCATTTCTGTTACTTTCACAGCTGTGATTTTTAATTTTCCTCTGTTCTTAATTATTTATAGGATGTTTAAATTTATTTATGTCCAAGTTAAGTTGATCAGACCAATACAATGAATTGTTTTGTTTGGTAAATCCCATCCCAATCATCATTTCTGTTTAATAGGGGAAGTTAATCAAGATGTCAATTATGGCTACAAGAATAACGGTTGTATTTATAAAGATAAAGTGAAGGAGACGTCAGTTACGAAACGTGTAACCCAAGTAACTAATAAGCACCTAGCATTGAAAAGATTAAATTAATTAAGGGTTAAACTCAATCAATAATGAAATATCAGAGAAATCATAAGCTTAATTACATATTAAGAACATAACTAATAAACTTTAGGGTTTATTGATTTGAGGAAATCATGATATCATATATAAGACTGGAGAAGTACATTATAACATTACATTATGGAACATGCATTAACATTTTCATCGCTAAAAGTTTGGCATGGATAAACATATTGTGTAGCATATTGTGGTGGATAATGAAACATATTTGTTTCATCCTTCTTCTTGTTGTTGTTTTTGTTCTTGTTTTCGTCATCTTTACTCTTATTCTCTTCTTTTTCTTTTTTTTGCTCGACAATCTCCACGTGCTTCCCCATCCGCTTGCTAATGAACTCAACAATCTTGGCCGGCTCAAATACTCCCTTCACAGTCACTACCGACGCTTCCATATCGGGTTCCACCATAACAACACCTGCATTTTCATATAATTAATTAGTGCAAATGTTATATTAAGGGGATATATGTAGACCTGTAAATTCTTCTAGGTTCCTCTTTATATCCTTTGCACATCCTTCACAATGCATCAACATTTTGAGCACAGTAGTCTTCACTTGAGGCTTCAACAACATAAAAATGGATTAGGTTAATTTATGTTAACACTGATTAATGAAATGATTATATATAGGATATACCTCTTTCTTCTTTTCTGGTTGTTTTTCACCTGTACTTATAGCATCTAGTTTTGGTTGTGGAGAGATAAGCTCTGAGTTTCTGCTATATTTCTTTTGAACTCTCTCTAACACCTTAATTGCATCAAGCTTTTTACCCTTCACAATCACCTTATTGTTTTCACTATCAATCACAACCTCTGCAACACCTGCCACCCAATTCACAATGATCGTAATTAATCAAGAAACTAAATCTATATTAAAAATAACAAATAATTACCCGGAACACATTTCAAGGAATTGGAGACCTTATTGGAACATCCTTCACAATGCATGTAAACTTTCAACACAACCTCTTTGCAATTGTCCTTATTTTCTTGCTTCTCATCTTGATCATTCTTTGTTTCCTTGTTGTTGTTATTGTTTTGCTTATTTTTCTACCCATAGTAATATCAGTACAACATGCAATGCAAGCGTGAAGATCACAATTGATGGCAAATAGATATATACTCAGAAAAGACATCATACCTTTCCCATGGATGAGAGTTTGATTCAGGGTTTGCAAATGCAAGCTAGATGCTTACAATGGTGTTTGTGTTTATAACCCACCTTGGTTTTTATAGTCATGGTATGTTGTATATATTTTCATTGATGCCAAACACCAAATTGAGTTACCCATTTATGAGTAAATGAATTATTAATAATGAGGGGATTGGGGTTACACAAAAATATATGCTCAAGAGAAATTGTGTAAATGTTAGCCATTAATATTGCATTAGTGAGTTTTAAGGTATGATATATGGGTCCAATTTAGAAGGATTTTAATCGGATCACGAAAAAACATTAATTCTTTCCAAATACATATGGGAGCAAACTTTTGCTCTTAATTAAGCAAGAAATTACTAGCGATCCACAGGTTTCTACAAGTACGAGGAGAAAAAACTTTCCGGGTATTTTGATGCTATCATCTAGCTAATAATTAATAAACATTACAATAATATATATTATCATTATATCACTTTTACTATTGTGTACTAATTACAAATTGATTAATACCAGCTAGCTAAGCACTTGTTCTTTTAGGGAAAAGCGAATTTATTGATTAAATAGCAATTAACCCGGCATAAAGCCAGACAGCTGAAACTACAAATGGTGGAACATACCCTTCACCATAATCCCAACTACTGTTAGTTAAAACAAACTTGGCCAATTCGTGAGCCATTTGATATCGAGCAAAAGAAAAACGAACACATATTCCGATAGTGAATAGTACGCAACACCATTCGCTAATGCTTCCTCCAAAGTTGTTCAGCTCTACCCGTCTAACATCATGTAGAGTCATGGACTCCATCTCATACGAATGGAGAAATCTCGTGATCCCGCTGCAGAATACTTTAATCTGGCATCCATGATAACCCGGAGACCAATCAACTCGAACCAGTTAGCATCAAACAGAGTCACGGCCTCCACCTCATACGGATAGAGAAACCCTGTGATCTTGCTGCAGACCGCCTTAAATGCTATATTCAGGTTTTATTGCAAAGTATGAGTTTATATATACACGACACCTATCTATATAGGTCATGAGTGTAAAATTAATGTACCCAAAGTGTGTAAGAGCTTGTGCCCTAGTCCAAGTCTTTCTTATGTAATTATCTTCTGTTATGCAATAAAGAGACATTTTCATTATTATTGTGTTGTAATAATGAGTCAAGCGATAATTTCATCTAAAACCATTGAGTGTGTCATTACTAATAGTAGAACCTTTAGATACTATGAAATTATGCTTGACGAATCCCTAGTCAAAAGCTTATTCATAAGTGACTAGCGTGACGATGACTTATGATCAAGTTCTGCTGATCATAGCTAATGGGATTACCAAAATTCATATCACGGATATCATCTGGAAGATGGTATTGGATGATCCTGTAAGCATTTTTGTGCCCTAGTCCAATTGTATTAGTCTGTAAATGTCTGTATATTCAGAATGAACGCAGCTGTCTCAAGAGCATATCCCCAAGAGGATACGGGGAGATCTGTCTGACTCAACATGGAGCGAACCATGTAAAACAAGGTTCGGTGTCTCCTTTCGGACACACCGTTCAATTGAGGTGTTCCTGGTGGAGTCCACTCAGACAATATCCCACACTCTCCTAGGTGGTTGATGAAGTCTTGGGTCAAGTATTCGCCACCTCTGTCTGAGCGAAGTGCTTTAACTTTCTTCCCAAGTTGATTCTCAACTTCAGCCTTAAACTCTTTTAACTTGTCAAACGAGTCAGACTTATGTCTCATAAGATAGACATAATCATATCTACTGTAATCATCAGTAAATGTGATAAAGTATCTGAATCCTCTTATGGCTTGTATACTCATGGGCCCACATACGTCAGTGTGTATTAGGCCCAACAAGTAACCCGCCCTCTCACCCCTACCGTTGAAGGGCGACTTTGTCATCTTGCCCATCAAACAAGATTCACACCTATCAATTTGTCCAAATTCAAATGGACTTAACAGTCAACACTTGTGAAGTGCTGATAGTCGTCTCTCGCTTATGTGGCCCAGACGGAAGTGCCATAATCGAGTCTCACTCGATTCATCAACCTTAAGCCTTTTGGTATTTACATACCCCATTCTCGATGATTTCACTAGTTTTCAAAACATAGAGACCATTAACAAGCAATGCTTCCCCATAACAAACATTCTTTCTATAAATCTTGAAAAGACCATTGTCAATAACGAAATTGAAACCTTCAATGTCTAAAACAGAAATATAAATAATGTCTTTACAGAAAGAGGGTACACAATAAACATTGTTCAAAATCAAAAGAAGTCCCGACGGGAGACTGAGACGAACGACCCCTACGGTTGTTGCCACGACACTTTTGCCATCTGCAACTCGTATGCCCGCTTCATCGCCAACCAAATCTCGTCTATTTTCTAGCACCTGCACATCAACACAAATCTGAGATTGCGATCCAGAATCTAGCACCCAACCAGATTTAGTAGACAGATTTACTTCAATGAAATAAATACCTGAAGCGCCAGTCCTACTAGCCTTCTTCTGCTCCTCTAGGAACTTCTTGCAGTCTCTCTTCTAGTGACCACGCTAATTGCAGAAGAAACAGATGACGTCCTTCACGTCCAACTTGGCCTTTCCCTTGCCCTTGAGCGTAGACTTGTCCTTATGCACCTGATGCAGCGTACGTGGCTAGGAAGAATTTTTTTTATCAAAATTTGTTGATTCTTGCGAATATCGAAGATGATAGTTTTGAGGGAAACCTCAATTTTTTATTTAACTTCAAAAACTAAATAACATAAACGTATGATAGTGCTTACATAGCCAAAACCTAATTGTAGGAAAAGAAAATCTTAAACTTATTGGAAAAAGGAAATAAATTATAAAAATTGTCGAAAGTGCCCGAAACTTAGGAAATTGCGATTTTGACCCCCAAGATGACCTCGGATGGCCGAACGTCGTTTTCGCCCAGAAAACACTAGTCCTTTGTCGAAACCTGACACTTTCCTGATTTTCACTACATCATTCCCCCTGGATAAAGAAGATTCGACCTCGAATCCAAAACCGCATCATCCTCGCCGGAAAAAGAGTCACCAGTGAAAGGAACAAGTGTAGGGTTTTGGAGCGTTCTAGATCGTCATCGAGATAGCGGAAGCAATAAAAGATAATCTACTCCAAACCTTGTCCAAGAACATTTAAACCATTAAATCCCAAAGCAAAATCTATTCCACAAGATATTTACCTTTAAGTCTTGTTTGAATCGATAAAGAAGAACGTTCGGATCTTCTTCTCTAAAGCAAGTCCACACCAAGAGAATGATCTTCAAGATCCTTCACTTAATTGCCTACTAGAACAATTAAATGAAGAACAAGAGAGCAAGATGGAGGAAGAACACCAAGGTGGCCGGCCACAATGAGAGAGAAAGAGAGGTTTTTGTGAGTTTTGTGACTTAATCAATTAATGAAATAATGTCTTGCAATATATCTCATCATCCAACTCACAAGTATGGGTTAAAAGTGATTGGTATGGGCTTAAAGGAGCTTTAACCCATACCCCTTAAATCACTCACCTCTTAATCCACAACTACCAACTAAGCATGGTGTTGTGTGGCCCCCACATTGGCCCCACCAAGTGGGCCGGCCATATGGCCTTATTGGGTCCTTATTGGGCCGGCCATGAGGCTTCATGGGCCGAGCCCAATGGGCCCTCCCGTGTTGTCTCATGCCGCGTCCAAAAGTTTCCCGACCTTTTTGTCGCTACTTATCAAACAAAGTCCAACGCGATATCGACGAAAAACTCAATTTTTCTCGATTCGCTAATTATTCTCTCAAACCGAACCTATGGCACGAAACCTCCAGTTTTGTCCATATACTTCTCCTTAAGAAACATCCATGTTTCCTTGTCTCAAGTTATCCGTCTTGTATGTGTGTCACCCTCTAGGCTCATGCCACCGTTGGCAGATCGGCGCAAGAATTGCTCTTGCCCGATCCATCATAAGTGGTCTCTAGTAAAACATTATGATTACCCAAGGTGCATGATGATCGATGATTCGACTTAACCTTTGTGCGTACAAGTCACCATCCTTTTATCTCTAGATATCCCGATTGATCACAAGGCATAGAGTCGTCTCCCTTGTTTAATCAATCATTGTTACTTGATATGCGAGATGACTGAGAAATGATAACCCGTATCATTTTGCATGGCCATGCTTTTCTCTCATTCGGTCTCCATCAAGAGGCCTTCTAACGGATATCTTTCCCATACCGTAGTATGAGGGATAAATCCCTTAGCCGTCTTTCGTGTCACTCATGCAACCCGTTCCGCCACCCAATCATGCCCTTCATAGCAATCCTTTTACAGAAAGCGTTTGGCGCAAGTTAAAGCCGTATATTCATTGCATAGTGATCACAAAGACTCCTTGGTCTAAGGACGTCGTGACGAGCTATCGCATTTGAATATGTTTATGGCTTAATCTATGAAAACACTATTCAATGCGGGTCGTCCGATATCAATCACCTCATGATATCTATGATATGGTTCCAGGATCCCACATCCTTATGACAAGTAGAACTACGTCATTAAGAACCATCCTCATACTGGTCGCTTTCAAGGAAGCATAGGTTGACCAGGGACTTGTTAAGTGTGATCCGTACAGATTTATGGTTCTACTACTTTAGTGGTCATAAATCAGATCATGCTTAACATATTACTTCAACACATAAGTAATATAAAGCCGTTTATATTTATACATCACAAACGATGATATTTGTACATAGACGTTTACAGGCTAATACCAATTGGACTAGGGCACAAATGCTATCAATCTCCCACTTGCCCTTAGCTCCAATCTAAGTCCCAGTCTATACCCATTGACCTAACATGTTTTTCATGTTTATCTTGAGGAAGAGCCTTGGTCAATGGGTCGGCTGTGTTATCATCAGTTGCAACGTATTGGATCTTCACGTCACCTCTAGCAATTATGTCGCGGATGATGTGATACTTTCTGAGTACATGTTTGGATCTGTTATGTGCCCTGGGTTCTTTAGCTTGCGCAATAGCCCCGGTGTTGTCACAATATAAGTCTACTGGGTTAGACGGGTTTTTAATTACACCTAACCCAGCCATGAAACTCCTGATCCATACAGCCTCTTTTGCCGCCTCACATGCGGCAATGTACTCAGCTTCCGTTGTAGAGTCGGCAATGGTATCCTGCTTCTTGCTTTTCCAGCTGAATGCTCCACCGTTCAACATAAACACATATCCCAACTGACTCTTAAAGTCATCGGGGTCTGTCTGAAAACTAGCGTCGACATATCCTTTGACGACGAGATCATCATTTCTGCCCCCGTATACAAGAAAAGCGTCCTTGGTTTTTCTCAAATATTTGAGAATCGCCTTGACAGCCATCCAGTGTGCCTCACCGGGTTTGGATTGATGTCTACTGGTACAGCTTAGGGCAAACGAGACATCCGGTCTCGTGCATATCATGGCATACATTATGGACCCTATAGCCGAAGCATATGGGATCTCATTCATTCTTGCTAGCTCTGCAGGTGTCTCAGCACCCTGCTTCTTGCTAAGCTTTATGCCATGACGCATGGGCAGCAATCCTTTCTTTGAATCTTGCATTGAGAATCGTCTCAACACCTTGTCTATATAAGTGCTTTGACTTAAGCCCAAGACCCGCTTGGCACGGTCTCTATATATCTTGATTCCCAAGATGTAAGAGGCCTCGCCTAAGTTCTTCATTGAGAAACACTCACCTAACCAAGTCTTCGTTAAGAGCAAGGTAGGGACGTCGTTACCAATGAGCAGTATGTCATCAACATAAAGCACTAAAAAGATTATATTGCTCCCACTTGCCTTTTTATACACACAGGGTTCATCATCGTTCTTGACGAAGCCAAACTGTTTTACTACTTCATCAAAACGCTGATTCCAACTCCGAGATGCTTGCTTCAAACCATAGATTGATTTGAGCAACTTGCAAATCTTTCCCTTATTCTTTGGATCCTCAAAACCCTCAGGCTGAGACATATAAACGTCCTCAGCTAACCTCCCATTGAGGAAGGCGGTTTTGACATCCATTTGCCATATCTCATAGTTGTGATACGCTGCTATGGCAAGAAGAATGCGGATAGATTTGACCATAGCTACTGGAGAAAAGGTCTCTTCATAGTCAATTCCGTGGATTTGTCTATAACCTTTTGCTACCAGTCTCGCTTTATAGGTCTGAGGTTTGCCATCCATGTCAATCTTTATTTTAAAGATCCATTTACACCCTATGACCTTAACATCAGGGGTATGATCTACCAAGTCCCACACTTGATTATCTGACATGGATTGCATTTCTTCCCTCATGGCGTCCAGCCATTTCTCAGAGTCGGTTCCGTTCAAAGCCTCTCGAAAGGTAGCTGGATCATTGTCCACTAGTACTAAACCATCACCTTCAGTTACTAAGAACCCGTATCTGACAGGTGCATGACTTATCCTTTCAGAGCGCCTCGGACCGTCCTCATTAACTGCAGCTATTGGTTCTTGCTCAATGACCACTTCTGGCTCTACCTCTTCTAGTGGGTCCTCTCGTGGTTCCCGAGTGACCATCTCATCTAGAACTTCATCTAGATGAATAGCCCTCCCACTAACTGTCTTGGAAATGAACTCTTTTTCCAAGAACGTCCCACCTCGAGCGACAAAAACTTTATTTTCGCTCGGCTTATAGAAGTAGTATCCTTTTGTTTCTTTTGGATATCCGACGAAAGTGCATTTATCTGATCTTGGTTCGAGCTTGGTTGCAAGCAACCTTTTAACATAAGCCTCGCAACCCCAGATTTTTAGGAAGGACAAAACGGGTTCCTTCCCATACCATTTTTCAAATGATGTCCCTTCCACTGCTTTCGACGGAGCCCTGTTTATTATGAAAGCGGCCGTTTGCAGAGCATAACCCCAGAAGGAGATCGGGAGATCAGTGAGACTTAACATTGATCGAACCATATCTAACAATGTCCGATTCCTCCGTTCGGACACACCATTAAGTTGCGGTGTTCCTGGCGGAGTCCACTGAGATAGTATTCCACCTTCAGTAAGATAACTAAGAAACTCCTCGGATAAGTATTCTCCACCCCGATCAGAACGGAGTGCCTTGATACTCTTTCCGAGTTGGTTTTCTACTTCAGTCCTAAACTCTTTGAATTTATCAAAAGCTTCGGACTTATGTCTCATGAGATAGACATAACCATATCTACTGAAATCGTCAGTAAATGTGATAAAGTAGCCTAAACCACCTTTGGCATGCGTACTCATTGGTCCACATACGTCTGAATGTATTAGACCTAATAAGTCACCTGCCCTCTCACCTAAACCAGTGAAGGGCGCTTTAGTCATCTTGCCCATTAAACAAGCTTCGCATCTTTCAATCGCTTGGAATTCGAATTGACTTAGAAGTCCGCGCTTATGAAGCGCTGAGATGCGTTTCTCATTTATGTGACCCAGACGACAATGCCAGATTAGAGTTTGGTCTAAATCATTAGTTTTAAACCTCTTAGCATTTATATTATAGAGCATGTTGGATTTCGAGTTTTGCATATTCAATATGTATAATCCTCCAACAGTGTGAGCATTGCCATAATATATGTTGTTGCGCATAATATCAAAAAACCCGTTTTTAATATTGAAATAATAACCTTCTTTCTCTAGAAGAGAAATTGAGATAATATTCCTGCTGAAAGCAGGTACGCAAAAAACATCATTTAGTTCAATTACAAGCCCACTGGGCAAAGCAAGGTTCACAGAACCTACGGCAGTTGCGGCAACTCTGGTATTGTTCCCAACTCTTAGGTCCACCTCGCTTTCCCCACCATCTCTTCTACTGTGTAACACCTGCACATCGGCACAGATATGAGACTCAGCTCCAGTATCTAGTACCCAGGTATTTATTGTAGAAAGATATAGCTCTAATGGAATACCTGATGAAGTGGCGGCCCCACCGCCCTTCTTCTGATCCTCCTTTAACTGCTGACAGTCTTTCTTCCAATGACCAGGCTTTTGACAATAGAAACAGACCGACTCCTTTGCCTTCCCTTTGCCTTGTACGGGCATGTGAGGTCTAGGAATAAATGGTCGTCTGTTCTTCCCTGCCAGGTGTCTTGGGCCTTTACCCTTGCCACCAACAGCTTTGAAGCTGGGTCCCTTCTTGACCATGAAGACATTTTTGGACGAACTGCCCCTTATGCTCTTCTCGGCAGTTACTAGCATGCTGTGCAACTCCGACGCGGTCTTGTCCATATCATGCATGTGATAGTTCATGACGAACCCACCATATGCATGAGGAAGGGATTGCAGAATAAAATCCGCTGCCATTTCCTTTTCCATAGACATACCGATACTAGTCATATGGTCAAAATGCCCCTTCATTTGTAGGACGTGAGGACCTACGGAGCTGCCTGCTGACATCTTGCAGGCTATGAGTTCTCGGAGAACAGTGTATTTTTCAATACGTACTTTCTCCTTGAACATATCCTTGATCTGTGCAAACATTGCAAACGGATCATGGGATAGCTCCATAAACTGCTTTTGGAGGTCCGCCTCCATGCAGCCCAGCATGACACACGCAACGTCGATAGAGTCGCTAAGGTGTTTCTGGTACGCATCCTTAACGACCCTTGTTGCGTTGGCAGCTGGCTCCTCAGGGATAGCCTTATCAAGGACGTACTCCCTGCGTTCCATTTTTAATACAAGTCGTAAATTTCTGTCCCAGTCTAGATAATTTGTTCCGTTGAGTTTACACTTCTCGAGTATAGTCCTCAATGACAAATTAGACGAATTTGTTGAATTACTAGCCATTTCTACACGAAGAAAGTAAATTTAATCAGAATAGTTGAATAAATTTACGAAGATCCGAATTAAACACCAACCATTAGATTCTAAAATTAGAATCTTTAAACCAAGATCCCTTATTCGTCATTTGAAGTGCGCTAAGGCGCACCGCTCCAATTGACTTATTTAGGTAGGACATCCGTCCAATTACAACCCGTGTAACTCTTAGTCAGGGTATGTGTAATACACACGGCTTACCCTTCCGATGCCCCAGCTCGACCTCAGGCCAAGAATCGTGGTTGAGTCAACCAACTTTCACTAACGAGTTAACTTTGTGCAGATGCTCCGCTAAGGCGCACGACATCCCACAAAGTTTACCATTCCCATCTAGAACCCATTCGATCGATGCTCCGCTAAGGCGCACGACACCGATAAAATGTTTCTACATGGGTGTGAATTAGGGTGGCATCTCACTTGACTCAAATTAACTTGTAATTTGGTTCTGTTTAATAATTCGAAAGTATTTGGTACAATTACGAATCCGTCACCAACAACCCGTGTTGTGATGTTTCTAATTGTATCACATACTATCTTCATTTGAATCCGTCATTTGCAACCCATGCAAAATACGTTCCAAACTTGAACTCATCCATCACAACCCGTGTGGTGATAGTTCACAACGCTTTAAAACATGCAAACAATTAAAGTTTGTTTTTAATCTTTGCATGTGAGGTGATCGCTTATAAACTTATAAACTAATCATGCAACCATGCAATTAATTTAAATGATTCAAGCAAGCAACCATAAAGCGTTAAATATGCATTTTATAGCCCATCCTAATCTTAGGAATCTACGAGTCTTCACATCTTCTCGTCTTTCTCATTCGGGCTCCCACTAGCTCTTGGACTTCCTCCAAGACCGTCATCGTGCTCGATTTTCCATCCTTCTCGTCTTTGAGTAATAATTACAATTAATACTCGGTTCGTAGACCGGATAAAAAATAATTACACTTTATGGGCTCGAATAAAAGAATAATTACACGCTAACACTAACGGTATGCAAACCGTGAAAGCGATAAATCTAATGGGCTATTAAGGCATCATACATTTCATCACATCATCCAACATGTTATCACACAAACATGTTATCAAATAATATGCAATAATTCCGGTTTTTCTTTTGCCAAGTTGCTTGGTCGGGTTTATCGAAACTAGACCTTTTCGAAAAACGGTTTATCGAAACCGATCAAATTTTGAAAGTTTTCGAAATATTGGATCGTGGGTTCGTGAAATGGATCAAACACCACACACGAACCAAGTTGGGCCAAGCCAATGGGCCGAGGGCCCATTGGGCCGAGCCCAACCATGCACGGCCCGGTTTGGGCCTCGGCCGAGAGTGGGGACGGGCCCGGTCACCGCCGGCCTCCCCGGCCTCCGGTGACCTCCGTCCGGTACCTCCGATCCGGCTCCCCGAGAGTCTCTTCTCGGACCCGACAAATCCAATAATTCCCGAAAAATTCCAAATTTAATATATTTTTCAAAAGTAACATATTTCATGCAAATATCCCAAAAAGCATTAAAATCATGTTATCAACTCTTGGCATGAAAATAATCACAAAACCGAAATAAATTCAACAAGACAAAGATTAAGAGGGTAACCAGCCTCTGATACCACTGTAGGGTTTTGGAGCGTTCTAGATCGTCATCGAGATAGCGGAAGCAATAAAAGATAATCTACTCCAAACCTTGTCCAAGAACATTTAAACCATTAAATCCCAAAGCAAAATCTATTCCACAAGATATTTACCTTTAAGTCTTGTTTGAATCGATAAAGAAGAACGTTCGGATCTTCTTCTCTAAAGCAAGTCCACACCAAGAGAATGATCTTCAAGATCCTTCACTTAATTGCCTACTAGAACAATTAAATGAAGAACAAGAGAGCAAGATTGAGGAAGAACACCAAGGTGGCCGGCCACAATGAGAGAGAAAGAGAGGTTTTTGTGAGTTTTGTGACTTAATCAATTAATGAAATAATGTCTTGCAATATATCTCATCATCCAACTCACAAGTATGGGTTAAAAGTGATTGGTATGGGCTTAAAGGAGCTTTAACCCACACCCCTTAAATCACTCACCTCTTAATCCACAACTACCAACTAAGCATGGTGTTGTGTGGCCCCCACATTGGCCCCACCAAGTGGGCCGGCCATATGGCCTTATTGGGCCCTTATTGGGCCGGCCATGAGGCTTCATGGGCCGAGCCCAATGGGCCCTCCCGTGTTGTCTCATGCCGCGTCCAAAAGTTTCCCGACCTTTTTGTCGCTACTTATCAAACAAAGTCCGACGCGATATCGACGAAAAACTCAATTTTTCTCGATTCGCTAATTATTCTCTCAAACCGAACCTATGGCACGAAACCTCCAGTTTTGTCCATATACTTCTCCTTAAGAAACATCCATGTTTCCTTGTCTCAAGTTATCCGTCTTGTATGTGTGTGACCCTCTAGGCTCATGCCACCGTTGGCAGATCGGCGCAAGAATTGCTCTTGCCCGATCCATCATAAGTGGTCTCTAGTAAAACATTATGATTACCCAAGGTGCATGATGATCGATGATTCGACTTAACCTTTGTGCGTACAAGTCACCATCCTTTTATCTCTAGATATCCCGATTGATCACAAGGCATAGAGTCGTCTCCCTTGTTTAATCAATCATTGTTACTTGATATGCGAGATGACTGAGAAATGATAACCCGTATCATTTTGCATGGCCATGCTTTTCTCTCATTCGGTCTCCATCAAGAGGCCTTCTAACGGATATCTTTCCCATACCGTAGTATGAGGGATAAATCCCTTAGCCGTCTTTCGTGTCACTCATGCAACCCGTTCCGCCACCCAATCATGCCCTTCATAGCAATCTTTTTACAGAAAGCGTTTGGCGCAAGTTAAAGCCGTACATTCATTGCATAGTGATCACAAAGACTCCTTGGTCTAAGGACGTCGTGACGAGCTATCGCATTTGAATATGTTTATGGCTTAATCTATGAAAACACTATTCAATGCGGGTCGTCCGATATCAATCACCTCATGATATCTATGATATGGTTCCAGGATCCCACATCCTTATGACAAGTAGAACTACGTCATTAAGAACCATCCTCATACTGGTCGCTTTCAAGGAAGCATAGGTTGACCAGGGACTTGTTAAGTGTGATCCGTACAGATTTATGGTTCTACTACTTTAGTGGTCATAAATCAAATCATGCTTAACATATTACTTCAACACATAAGTAGTATAAAGCCGTTTATATTTATACATCACAAACGATGATATTTGTACATAGACGTTTACAGGCTAATACCAATTGGACTAGGGCACAAATGCTATCAACAAGATGCTTCACATTGAAGACATCAGAGGTGCAAACATGACTGGGAAGGCGCAGACGATAGGCATTTTGGTTATTCTTTTCCACAATCTCAACAGGGTCAATCTTCTTAGCAACAAGCTTGTTGTATTCACGAGCAGGGACTCGATCCTTAGTAAGTATGGCCCAAACAAAGTCACCAACCTCGAAATCAACAACACGTTGCTTTTGATCAGCTTTTTCCTTGTATTTGGCAGTAGAAGCAACCAAATGGTCGTGAGTGGCCTGATAAACCTGAGCCAACTGCCCAACAAACTCCTCGGCAATAGCATGGGGACGCACCTTGCTAGGCAAAGCTAGCAAATCAAGGGGACCTCGCGGAGATAACCCGTAGACCACCTGAAAAGGACTGAACCCAGTATAATGATTAACAGCATGGTTATGTGCAAACTCAACCTGAGGCAGTTTGAGATCCCACGCCTTGAGATGATCCCCAACCAAACTGCGCAAAAGATTACTTAATTAACGATTAACGACCTCGGTCTGACCATCTGTCTGTGGGTGGTAAGCACTGCTGAAATTGAGGAGTGTATTCACCAAGCGCCACAAACTCCGCTAAAAGTGACACACAAAGCGAGTGTCACGATCAGAAACTATAGATGCAGGGAGTCCATGAAGACGATACACATCCCGAAAGTAAAGTTGCGCTACAGCCACAATATCAGTAGTCTTCTTGCATGGAATAAAGTGAGCCATTTTCGAAAATCGATCAACAACCACAAAAATAGAATCAGAACCACGTTGGGTACGTGGTAAGCCAAGGACAAATCCATACTAACATCATACCATGGCTGTGCGGGAATAGGAAGGGGTAAATATAGCCCAGCATTAGTCGAGGCACCCTTTGCCAACTGGCAGGTACGACAGCGGGCGACAAAACGACCAACCTCCTTGCGCATAGAGGGCCAAAAATAAGAACCCACAAGAAGCTGATAAGTACGGTCATGCCCCACATTACCCTCGTTATGGAGTTCCTGAATCATCTTGAAACGCAGACTGCAATCAGAAATGCAGAGTTGCACACCGCGAAAAGAAACCCGTCATCCAACACAAAGTCTGTCGCCTCACCCTGTTGAATACGAACGAGTACCTGAGAAAAGAACGGATCATCATAGTAGAGGTCCACGAACGAATCAAAATCGGGGAAATAGACGCGCATTTCAGTTAGCAACCCATGACGGCGACTCAAAGCATTTGCAACGCGATTAGAAACTCCTACTTTGTGCTTAATCACAAATGTAAACTGCTGCAAATAAGAAATCCAAGTAGCATGACGATCGGATATTTTATCTTGGCTGCCAAGTCATGATCAGTATATAAGACGAACTCCCCCTGAAAAAGGTAATGACGCCAATGCTTGATGGCCTGGAAAACTGCATAAAACTCAAAATCATAGGTACTAAAGCGAAGTTTAGCACCCGACAGTTTCTCGCTAAAGTAAGCCACAAGACGGCTTGCTTGACTGAGGACAGCTCCAATACCTGTTTTCGAAGCGTCAAAATGGAGTTCAAAGGCTGTGAGAAATCAGGAAGTATCAAAATAGGGGCTGAGGTAAGCCGACGCTTAATCTGAAGAAAGGCAGCCTCCGCATCATCAGTCCAGTGGAACTTAGTCCCTTTTGTGCAATCCGGGATATGAGCCATAACACCACTGAAATGAGGAATAAAACGTCGATAGAAGGAAGCCAAGCCGTGAAAACTGAAAGAGATCACCACGGGTTCCAATCGATAAATATCATGCAGCGGACGTTAAGTAACCGTGGTGATCGAAACAAGCTCTGATCTTAATGCAAATTTAACATGTTATATATATATCTAAAAGTTACCTCTTCCAATCGATGAAAACACAAGTATAGTGTTTCTCTATCAAGTCACACAAGCACCACAACCGAAGAGGTTTTCACTCAATAATTTTGCTATTAATTTTTTGAGAGAAACTTGACAACAATGGAGGATGAGAGGGAGAGAGAATTCAGCCATAAGAGGGAGAGAGTGATGGGATTAGTTGCTGAAAATTAGAGAAGATAATGGAAGATATTATGTGATTTTAATTTGAAAATTAAAATTGAATTTCAAATTAAAATTGCATATCTATCCTTCATAAACTCTTATTTGCATTTGTTCCCATTCATAACTCAAATCCCTAAATGGGCTTTAAGCCCGTTTAACTAAAACCCAAATTAAACCCATTAACTTGAGTTCTAATTTCGGTTTAGACAAAACGGCTCAATTTTCTCGAATTGATTTCTTCAACCGTCTGGTTAAAACCTTAGGCCAGAAAACTACTGAATCGTTCTCAATTTTCATCCATAATTGTTGTCATGTATCGTGCTTAATGCGTGTGACCCTCTAGGCTCACAAACAATTGGCAGACTGGTAAAATTACTATTTTACCCTTTCCATCATAAGTGGCCTCTAGCAAGACATTATGATTATCTAATGTTCGTGTTTATCGATTATTCGACTTAACCTGTTATTGTACATGTCACTGTCCTTTTATCAAACCGATATCCAGATTGATCAATAGGCATAGAATGGTCATCCTAATTTATCAATCACTGTTTCTTGATATCTGAGATGACTGAAAACTGATACTAAGGTATCACCTGCACGGCCGTGCTATTCCTTCAGTCATACTCATCAAGTGGCTTAAACGGATATCTTTCTCATACCGAAGTATGAGTGATAAATCCCTCAGATGCCTTTCGAGTTCACTAGTGCAACAAATATCAAAGCCAATCGAAGCCGTTATAGTTATCCTTTTACAGATAACGTTAGACTAGGTTAAACTTAGGTATTCGTTACATAGTGTACACAAAGACTCCTTGGTCTTAGGATATAACGAGAAGTTACGATATGTGAGTATCTCATGACTGGATCTATGCAGCATACTCACAATCGGGTTGTCCGATATCATCGACTTGATGGTATCTATGATATAACTCCGGCACGCACTTTGCCATGATCAGTAGAGCATGATCACAATGAGTTAGTCTCATACTGATCGCTTCAGAAGAAGCTTAGCTGATCAGGGACTCATCAAATGTAATTCTTTCTGATCTATAGATCTACTATTAGTGGTTACACACATAATGACATAGATCAAATTACATTCGATATATTACTATAACACATTAGTAATATATGTCGATTCATTTATTCGGAAAGATGATAAAACATTACATCTGTAGATCACTTATATATTGGACTGGGGCATAACTCTAACAAAAATTACGAACCTTAATGATAAAGGACGGTTGGGGCTACTGCTCGACGGCCAAGACCTTACTAGGGTCAACTTTCAGTCCCTCGCAAGAAACCACATATTCGAGAAACTGAATTGAAGCAGATAAAAATACGCACTTTGCGGTAGCAGCAAAGAACTTGTCACGTCGGAGAACTAGTAATACCTCACACAGATGGTCAAGATGAACTATTTCGTTGGCGCTATAAATCAAGATGTCATCGAAATAAACGACCACGAACTTACCAATAAAGGGGCGAAGAGCTTGGTTCATCACACGCATAAAAGTACTAGGGGCGTTGGATAGACCGAATGGCATAACGAGCCACTCATATAACCCTTCGCGAGTCTTGAAAGCGGTTTTCCACTCATCACCCATGAAAATACGAATCTGGTGGTAACCGCTCTTAAGATCCAATTTGCTAAACACAGAAGCGCCACCCAATTGATCCAATAAGTAATCCAGTCGGGGAATAGGGAACCGATAGCGCATTGTAATCTTGTTGATAGCTCGACTGTCAACACACATACGCCACTAGCCATTATTTTTTGGGGTAAGGAGTGTAGGGACGGCCTAAGGGCTAAGGCTTTCGCGAATGTGTCCCTTAGCAAGCAATTCCTCCACTTGGCGACGTAACGCTTCATGTTCCTTGGGACTCATACGGTAATGAGGGCGATTAGGGAGAGAAGCACCTGGAACCAAGTCAATGTGATGTTGGATATCACGCAAAGGTGGCAATTCGCAGGATAAAGTCTCATGAAAGACATCTGCAAACTCCTATAGGAGAGGCTGCACCATAGCAGGCACATCGCGCTCTCTCGTAACTAGAGAAAAAAAACTGGGCAAAAACCATCCCAGATTCCTTCATGGCGGCCTGAAAAGGACGACGGGACAGCAAGGTTGGAGGGAAGGTGTCTGAGTTGTGAGAATAGCACTCCCTTTAGGTTTAGTCAGCATTAACACATTTTTTGTACCACAGAAAAAGAATGAATAGGTGTTAGCACGATCCTCATGGAGAGCAGAGTTATCATATTGCCAAGGGCGACCAAGTAAGAGGTGACAAGCATCCATAGGAACCACATCATAATAAATTGCATCACGATAAGTAGGTCCAACGGAAAAATTAACAAGCACACGCTTGGAAACTGTGACATCCGTACCTTGGGTAAGTCATGTGAGACGATAAGGCTTAGGGTGAGATATAGTAGGTAGACCAAGCTTACCAACCAAAACTTCAGAGGTCACGTTCTCACAACTTCCAGAATCAATAATGAAGGTGCAAACTTTCCCAGCTATGGTGCAAGTAGAATGAAACAAACTATTGTGTAGCCACTCATTCTCAGGAGCACGAGGTGTTAAGCCGGATCGGAGGAGCACCAACTGAGGACCAACATCACCGGGGACATATTCCTCTGCGTCCGTGTCGACATAATCGTCATACGTCGGGGCCGAATCTGTGAGAAGGACAGGTTCAGTAGCCTCAGTGAAAAGACCAAGATTGGCAGATTTCGGGAGCCGAGAATCTGCTTGGCAAACCAACTTCACCGCAACTAAAACAGTGCAAACCACCACATCCCTGGGGGGGGGGGGGGGGCTGCCGAACCACGCGCGGGTGGAGGGGTAAGTTGGGCAGGAACAGGCTGTGACGCAGACCCTATACCACCAGTCGAGTTTGCTGGCTGTCGCAAGCTACCTGTACCACGCCTGGCTAGCTGCCTTTCAGCCTGGGATGCACGCTGCTGTGCCTCAGCGACAGTTAATGGGTCAAACATATTCAGAATGTCCTGTAGTTGGAGACGCATGCCACCAATATAACGAGAAACTAACTGAAGAGGGGACTCTGTGAGATCATTACGAGCCAGACAGGAGTATAAATCGGTGTAATTCTCTTCCATAGAACGGGAACCCTGGCAAAGATTATGGAAACCTTGGTACAATTTTCGATCAAAATTATAGGGCAAAAACGCAGCCTTGAGGCGTTTCCTAAATTTATCCCAATTCGAAATCTTTTCCTTACCAATACGAACATGCATCTGATTCAATTGTTGCCACCAAGCTTGCGCACGACATTCAAAACGGATCGTCACAAGGGAAACACGACGTTCTTCTGGAACCTCCTTGAAATTCATTATTTCTTCAACCTGTGATAGGAAGGAACATGTGCTTGATGAGCCCATACCCACTGTGCCGGATGCAGGTTCCACGAGGAGTGTTAGGGACGTTCATCAAAAGCGTCTTAATGACACACTCGACATGAGATGCCTCATGCTGAGCACGATGGAAGCTGATCTCCAAAAACAACTAATGGATCTTAGTGGGAACTCATTCGCCATAATGGAACAACTCAAGGAGATGTTCAAAGAGAAGGCTAGGACCGAAAGGTTCAAGTCTGTCAAGGGCTTGATGTTCACCAAGATGCCATCTTGAGAGTCAGTCAGCCTTCATGTGCTGAAAATGAAGGGTCAATTCGAGCACCTTAATAGGTTGGATGTCGTATTCACTAACGAGTTGAAGGTTGATATGATCCTGTCAACTCTCCCTTTCATGTATGATGGGTTCATCATGAACTACAACATGCATGACATGCACAAGACCATCACAAAGCTGCACAACATGCTTGTATTTGCTGAGATAAACCTCAAGGGTAAAACCAAAGAGGTGTTGTTAGTTAAAGGGGGAACTAGCTTCAAGAGAGCTGGTGGGAGCTCGGTCAAGTCTTCCAAACCGACTGATGGGAAAGGGAAGGGTCCTGAGGTTCATAAGGACAAGTCCGCGCTTAAAGGAAAGGGCAAGGCCAAGTTGGACGTGAAGGACGCCATCTGCTTCTTCTGCGATCAACGTGGTCACTGCAAGAGGGACTGCAAGAAATTCCTAGAGGAGCAGAAGAAGGCCAGTAGGACTGGCGCTTCAGGTATTTATTTCATTGAAGTAAATCTGTCTACCAACTCTGGTTGTGTGCTAGATTCTGGATCGCAATCTCACATTTGTGTTGATGTGCAAGTGCTGGAAGGTAGACGAGATTTGGCTGGTGATGAAGCGGACATACGAGTTGCAGATAGCAAGAGTGTCGTGGCAACATCCGTATGGGTCGTTCGTCTCAGCCTCCCGTCGGGACTTCTTTTGATTTTGAACAATGTTTATTGTGTGCCCTCTTTCTGTAAAGACATTTAATAACATAGACTTTCATTTTTAATTACTTTTTCTTGCATTCGTATAAAGTAATAAAGTAGGTGATGAGGAGATGGATACTACAACAAAAGATAAGTCAATTCCTATAAATTTTGAGTGGCTTTAGGACTGAATTTTGTGTCACTTTCAGTATGTGCTTTTCATTATTTGGGAAGATGTGTTTGTCCGATAGTTATTGATACATTTTTGTTGGTTTAAATGAGACTTAACTAAGCACGATAAAGGTATATACTCAATAAAAAATTAGAGCTGATTTCACTAGACCGTTGTGTGATTGGCACGGTTATTTCACTACAATTGAAAGTCTCTGTTACTAAATGTGTCGAACACGTAATAAGTTGTTTGAAATGTATTTGTAGGGATGGAAAAAATACCCAAACGCGACGGGTATCTAGTCGGGTCAAGGTCAAGGTCGGGGTGACCACTATCTGCCCCGTTGTAACATTACCAACTAATTAATATTAATTAGGTTTCTCAAAAACAAATTATACCCAAGTTACAAATTTTATTCGTTTGTTTTTCTATATATACCTCTTTGTTAGTTTTGATTTTTCGCGCAAACATGTTCTAGTGAGTTCTCATAATTGGTTTTGGTTGCACAGTGAGAACATCATACACAATGATTTGAAGACTTCAAACATGATGTTGCAGTAGAATTTTTCTTTAAAATTAGAATGTACCCTGAATTAATTTGTGATATCGCAATGGTTATTTCTTTAAAATTAGAGAATGTGACTTGAATTGATTTAGTGTTTACTTTATATTTCACACATTAATATCATGAGAAACCACCTAATATTTTCTGGCAAAAATATGTTTTATTACATCATGTTTTATGCATAAATATAGTTTGTTATTTGTATGTAAAATTAATTGAGTGATGATCATATAATACATAACCGGTTGTAAGAGAAAATTGGAATAACGTCTGATTTTGGGATGGGTATGAAACATGCAAATTACCCGTACCTATCAGAGTGGGTTTTGGGACGGGTTTGAAAGAAAAATATCGGGGAATGGGACGAGTTCGGGACAGGGACCTAACTTTAAGTTGGGTCTGGGATTACTAGACCCGCCCCAGTGCCATCCCTATGTATTTGTTAACTATTTTGTTTAGATTTAAAATAAAATTAAGTTCAAGTTAAATTTAACTTTAATCTTTCAAGACTTGTTTGGCAAACTTTTACCAAGTTGCACAATTTATATTTATTAAATATTTTATTCAATTTAATTGTAATCAAGATTAAACATAATTTGAGGTTAAAGTTAAGTTCGATGAACAAACAATTCAAACTTGAGTGTAATCTTTAAAAACTTGATAGCTTCGTGAGTTAACTCGTTTATAATTAACTATGTTTTTTTGTTCATTGTATGCATATTTAATTTAATATCGGGATAATTCCACTTTATTGTATCTAACAATATCTCATTTTTAGTTTGTTACACCTGCTCACAAAAAATATTCTATAGATACATTAAGACAATCCCTCATTTAGGATGTGTGTGTATATATAGGGATGCATTCAAATATAAATTTAATAGAACGTTCGGACTTTTATCAGTCGTTGGATCGGTCAAGATCTGGCGAGATTTGTCACAACGCGCGACATGTTGCAGCAAAATTCTACCACGATCATTTTCGTGGTTCTATCGGGTCCATCTGTTTCTACCAGTTCACACTCATATTCGCCCGGGTCCATCTGCTTCTACCAATGCACACTCAAGTTTTACCGGTTCGGATGGTTGGTATATTTACCTTGGTTTCTATTTGATTTGTCCTACATATATAGGCTACAAACTCATAGCTGAGTGCGAACTTATAGACTACATTGAATTTGCGCGGATCTGCACATTAGAATTTCTAATTGTTGACTTGACACTGATAATTATATTTCAAATAGATCATCTCATCAATTGAATAACTATTCTAATTTAGATGATAACAAAATTGTTCTAATTCTTGAGCAGCGGTCTCCATTCTGCCTCCCGGGCTCCTAAGAGGATGGCACAGTGATCGGACAACATCTTCGACAAACCCCTGAGTAGCGAATTTGGAAAGAAAAGTTGCATTCCTAGGCTGAGGAGAATTCGATCTAATCTACTCACACGGGAACGCAACTCGAAACAAGTAAAGTCATTGTTCGACATAAGAAGGTCGACAAGGTCCAAATCCTCAATAAAAGCCTGGAAATCACTCGAGTCGACATGAACCGTCTGCTTGGCCACCTCCATCGGGTCCCTAACCATGTTGAAATCGCCCAACAGGGCGAACCTTTGGACTACCGTGAGGTGCACATGTCTCAAAATATCTCATAAACCTTTACTCTCAGTCGGTACTGAAGTAGCATGAAGATTAATGAACGAAACTGACTCCCCCGTGGCGATCACCTCGCCTATACACACTTCCATACTTGGAACTATGTGGCAAATGACTGTGCGCAAAACCGAGGGATCTCATATGAAAACAACCCCGTCCTAATCCCTGGACCTGTCGGGCAGAACTGAAACTGGTACTGAGAAGAAAATCTTAACGATATGACGAAAGATGGCTCAACAACAACACATCTAGACTCCCGAATAGCCACAAGCTCTAGCCTATGAGTTATGATGGTGTCTGCGAAGAGCCCGCGCTTGGCTGGCTCTCGAAAGCCCCTGGGGTTCTAGCTCAAGAGATTCAATGCAAGCAATGACTCGCCTGCTTGCAGTAGCTGCAGCTCAAAATTGACCACTTTATCAACTTGACATCAATTATGCGTTTTTGCATGGAGAGTTACATAATGATGTGTGCATGACAGTGCTTAAAGTTTTTCTAAAAAAAAGGGGAGAACCGTGTTTATCGACTTCATAAGTCTCTTTATGGGTATTGTTAAGCATCGCAGAACTTGTACCAAAAGTTCATAGATTCTATCATTGCGCTTGGGTTTCGACTAATCATCTTTTTCCCATATTTACAACCGTGACATGTCTTCTTCTTCTTCTTCTTCCCTAAATCGACATCAACCAATCTCTCCGCTAAACCGCCAAGGCCCCCCCTAAATCAGTAAAACAAATAAGAGACGTAGAAACAATTTCGCGTTCGAAACAACAAATCTGGATTGGCATGCGCCTTCGTCTTCTTTGGCCGTTGCTCAGAAATAGGGATTGAGCGCCAAGTGGTCCGAACGATCATCGTTTTTGGACTGACTTGAAACTATATGTTTGGGCCGTGAGACTTAGTGGTGGCAAGGAAAGCCCATTATGTATATATCTCGAGGTCTTTTCTTTTGGTGCCAAATCAAGTTGGAGACCAGACGAGACCAGCGGGTGAGAGGAGAGAATATTACTCTCTTCTTCGTCTCTGTCTCTTCCTTATCTTTCTGCACCCGAAATCGATCCAACGGTCAGTTAGGGTTTCCATATTCATTATCTTTATTTACTCTTCGATACTTTTAATTTCTCATTTTTAGTTGTTTATTTATTGATTTTGCCCTATTAGCCGTGGGTGGTATGATTGTGTTTCTAGTTTTCTTCGACCCTCTTATCTATATCGCCACTTCTATTAGCTTTGTTATTTCTGTAATCGTGCCTATCATTTTGGTATGTGCTTTGGGTCTTTTATTCAATTTTACTTTTTTGGTAGCCCTAAATTATTATATTTTCTTTTCTTTTCTTTGTGATTTGGGTTAGGTCGCAGAAAATGTGTTTGTGAGGATTTTAAGTTTCCATCTTAAAAGCTTGATGATGGTTGATTCATATATTTTCTTGTTTTTATGTACTGGGTTTATAGTTGTACATATCATGTGGCATATAACTTCTGTTTTTTTCGGATAGACAATCATAGTTATTGGTAAATGATTTTAGTTTTATGGACTGGGGGCTTAAGCTTGTACCATGGTACCTTGTTTTTTTAATAGGTAATAAAGAAAAGGGAAATACACAGAAATTAGTATAGAAATTATTTCTGGAGAATTTGAAAATACCATGGTACCATGTAATTGAGTCAGTAACCAGAAATAAATATAGATTACTTCTGCTTGCAGGTACGTCTCTCTGTTTTGTATTTTCTTAGAAATTATTCCTGTTCTGTTTGATTTAATTTCTAAAAGTTCATCAGAAGTTGGTGTTGCTTATTTTTATTGCCTGTCTTTTGTGATTGAGATTTAAGAATCTTAAAAATCATGTACATTGGTAATTTGTTTTCAATGACATTTCACAGGACGTTTGGAAAATATCGTGTTTGTTTGTAAAGGATGAGCTGCATTCAGGTGACCCCCTGCTTGGTACGGCCTAGCACTAGTGTATCGAGAAGTTCTCTGTCATCTCGATTACCTTCCAAGCCATGTCACGGACCATTCCGCTACAAAAAGCCTGTTTGGGCTTCATTGAGGATGGCTGCTGATGCGTCAAAGAAATCAAAATGCTCAACAATAGTGAAGAAGAACTACTGTGCACCCGTATGCTTATTTGCTGGCGGTGGAATGTCAAATAATAATAACCCTGAGGTTATTAGCATCTTCTATTTTTTCTCTCTCTAGTATACCATTGAAATTGCTTAACAAAAAAGAATGGGTCCAAAGCTCCGTTAAGTTAATTGACAGGAGTTGATTCACAACATATAATCAGTCTCATTAACAGCCTTACTAGGCAAAGTGTATAAATTATTTAAATAATTTTGGACCTTTTTGCTGTTGGTGAAAATTTATTGTGCCTATCAGAGTGTGTTCTTTTCACTGCGTACTATGTATGTTGAGACTTGAGAGAATGAATCTCTATGCTTATAGCTTCAGCTAGAGCTAGATCTTGAGTTTACATCAATTGTTCAAACACGGGACATGTGCTTACAGCCATGGTTTCTGTGGATCTTTTATTAAAATTTACAATTGATTGAGTATGATTTGATTGCTTATACCACATACTATGCGGGTAAACAATATTCACTAGATCATGAACCATTAAGCATAATTTTTCTAAATAAATTGCTGATTGCATCAGGGTTCTCAATGGAAACCTATTGAGAAAGCTGCAGAGAAGAAGTCAATAGAGGAAATATTACGGGAGCAAATTGAGAAGAAAGAATACGCCGCCGAACCTTCTGTTAGAGCTGGAGGAAAACCCCCAGGTGGTCGTGAAGGTGGCCGTGACCGTGGTCGTGGTTGGGGAGATGGTGATTCAGAGGGAAAAGACATGAGTGAAGCTTTGCAAGTGACTTTAGCCACTATTGGCTTTGTTCTGGTGGTAATAAGTTTATTTTGCCTGCCGAGTTCCATGATAATATGTGAAATGTTATTGCTGTTATATTTTGTATAATATGCTTTAGAGCAATGACGGGCGCATAAAATCTCTATTTTACTGGGATCTATGTATATTCCACATTCTTGATTATATATATTGTTTTCATTGCAGTATCTATCCACCATCCATGGTGAGGATGTTATCCTTCTGGCTAGGGACTACATCAGATTTCTGTCTACTGGAAATAGGACAGTTCGTCTAAGGAAAGTAATGGAGTGGTTTAGCCGGAGAAGGCCGTGGTCTCAAAAGAGGGTGGCAGCTCATGGTATTGACGGGGATGAAGACAATGACGAGGATGAGTATGCTTTTCAGTAAGGCTATTGTGGTTATTAGATCAATATGTTTGTTTTCCCAAGGTTGTTTTGTTTGCCAATTTAGAAGCACACTTGTATACAAGATTGAAGATTAAGATAAAGATAATGTTGCTTGATTATATGATTTTCCTTTCAATTATATGGACCACTGCCAAAAAAAGGTGATGACCCCGGAAAAGGACAAGTTGAGATATTGGGGACTGTATGTATTATACACTCTAAGGTGTGATATATAGATAGACAAAGGCTGTATCTATGATCCAATGGATGTGATTTATTTTTGGAACTATTCTTATTTCATTTTATACAGCAGCAACCACAAGTACCTTATCATCCACTATTGCTTTGCTTGGTTGCTGCAAGAAGAAAAGGAAGATGGCATCATCCGTCAAAACACTTGCTGAATCACCTGGTCTCAACTCCATCCCTCTTTCTTATGTCTTTAATAAAGTTGATGAGGAAGTTGTAGTTGACGAGGCAATCCCCACCATAGATTTCTCCCTCCTGACCTCTTCCTCTCCTGCTCAGAGGTCAGAAGCAATCCAAGAACTGGGCAGAGCGTGTGAAGAATGGGGATTTTTCATGGTTACTAATCATGGAGTCCCAGAGAGGGTGATTGAAGCCATGCTGAATGGTTGCAGGGAATTCTTCGACATGACAGAGGAGGAGAAGCAGGAATTTCAAGGGGAGCATGTGCTGGACCCTATCAGGTGTGGCACCAGCTTCAATTCCTCAGTGGAGGACACCTTCTTTTGGAGGGACTTTCTGAAAGTGATAGTCCACCCCCAGTTTCACTCACCTCATAAGCCCGCGGGGTTCAGGGAGATATGTGCCGAGTACAGCAAAAGAAGCCGGCAAGTGGGAATGGAGCTGCTGAAAGGAATATCAGAGAGCTTGGGATTGGAGGCTTTGGGCATACACAAGGCCTTGAATCTGGACTCGGGGTTGCAAATACTCACAGCCAACCTGTATCCACCGTGTCCGGAGCCACAGCTAGCCATCGGGATGCCTCCGCATTCGGATCATAGCCTCTTGACCCTCCTTGTTCAGAATGGAGTTGGGGGTCTTGAGGTGCAGCACAATGGGCACTGGGTCAACGTCGATGCCATCCCCAACGCCTTCCTGGTCAACACCGCCGATCACCTTGAGGTACTATTAATGTCAATGTCTGTAATGTTGGAGACATCTACTGAGGCATTTATTTACATAACATTCAGATAGTGAGTAATGGTCGGTACAAGAGTGTGGTGCATAGAGCGGTCGTGAACAAGAGAGCCACGAGGATGTCAATAGCAGTGACTCATGGGCCATCGCTGGACACTGTGGTTGAGCCTGCTCCTCAGCTTCTAAATGCTCAAACTAGCCCACCGGCTTACACTGGGATCAAGTATGAGGACTATTTGGTGCTGCAGCAGGGCAACAAGCTTCAACGCAAATCAGGATTGGATCGTCTTCGAATCACACCAACCCAAGATTAACTTATCTTATACTAGTTTGGGTTTGCTTCAACCAGAAACCCATGGATTCATATCACTATTAATTATCTATTACATATTTTAATTCATAAATACTCTACATTCCATGTTTATGAGGGTTAATCCCCGCTTTCATTCTATTTCTATTCCTAGTAGTAACTCTCAAGTATAAATTAGCTCCATGAATTATTATTTTTTGTAAATTAATTATTGAACTAATTTAGTAGCGATATCTAATAGGTATCAAGAGATTCAAAGTTCTTTATTTAATTGAGCGAGATTAGTAAATTCTCTCATTTATCAAACTCTCAAGCTATCCGCGTCATAGACCCATAACTTAATTCTAATTCGGGACCGTAACATCAAAAAGTTTCAATTTAACCTTTTGCACAACAAATTCAAGAAACTTACTGGCCACCCATCATTGTTGAGATGAGTGATGTCGGTTGTATAATTATTTGTTGTTGGGGTTGTTCTAAGGTTCGGTTTTGAGTCGTTTTGATTTTGAACAGAAGCGATCATTCAGTTTTAAAAAAAAACCGAAATCGAACTGACATAATTTAGTTTAGTTCAGTTTTGAACATGTCGACTTTCGGTTCAGTTTAGTTTGGTTTATTATGAACAAAATCTCATGTAATTCTCATATTTTAGACCGTTTTGACTTATTAGTTGACTTATTGATTTTCGATTAGATTTATCTTGAACCGATTTTCATGAAGTTCTCACATTTTGAGCCGATTTTGACTCATCAATTGACTTGTTTTTTGTTGGCCCAATATTTTTAGGCCCAATTAATAAGGATCGATGACTTAAAATGAGTCACGCATCCAAATAGATCGGTTTTTTGTTTTGCTCAATTTTTTTATCGGTTTTCATTTTGTAAACCAAAACTAAACCGTGGACTTTAGTTTGGTTTTAAATCGAATCAAACTGATTTCTTTTCGTTTAGTTTGAGCAGTTCAATTATTTCTGAACACCCATATTAGATGTTGACATAGTTGGCAAGAAATCTTATTAATTTATTGCCTTCCATACACTGGTGACTTCTTTTATGTAAATCAGTTGTAAAATATTTAATTTATTCTTTTGGATATTATTTGATTTAGTTTTCTTTTGAAGCTTCACACAATTGTGTACAAATTTAGAGGCTTATTTCACACATAAAATCAAAA
The DNA here is from genome assembly GCA_963920655.1 of Geranium rotundifolium. Classification (NCBI taxonomy): domain Eukaryota; kingdom Viridiplantae; phylum Streptophyta; class Magnoliopsida; order Geraniales; family Geraniaceae; genus Geranium; species Geranium rotundifolium. The sequence continues at coordinate 12,716,902 of OY987322.1, read as the reverse complement.
CAAGGAGTTCAATTCTTTTTCGGGAACTTTGTAATTACTAGAGTTTGAATGACACACAGTAACTCTTTGGGAAAATGATAAAATTGTTTTATATACTATATTAACACTTTTATAAGGTGTGTTGTGTATTTTGTTAATGACAAAAATATGTTGCGAACTTTGTTTTTCCATGTATACGTATGCATTTTATAGAAATGATGAAATTTCCCTAATAATTATGAATTAAGATTTTTATAAAAATGATAAAAGTGCACCATGTTGATACGGAACATTAAACCTCATATATATATATATATATATATAAAGTAGGTATCAAATACAAACTAGAGGAAAATGTCCAAACGTCCAAACTGTATAACATGCAGTGCAATGTTGTATAACCATGTGGAACATTGATAGCATTTGTGCCCTAGTTCAATTGCTATTAGCCTGTAAATGTCTATGTACAATATCATCGTTTGTAATATATATATAAAACAGCTTTGTATTACTTATGTGTTGAAGTAATATGTTAAGCATGATCTGATTTATGACCACTAAAGTAGTAGAACCATAATCTGTACGGATCACACTTAACGAGTCCCTGGTCAACCTATGCTTCCTTAAAGCGACCAGTATGAGGATGGTTCTTAACGACGTAGTTCTACTTGTCATAGGGATGAGGGATCCTGGAATCATATCATAGATATCATGAGGTGATTGATTTCGGACGACCCGCTTTGAATAATGTTTTCATAGATTAAGCCATGAACATATTCAAATGCGATAGCTTGTCACGACATCCTTAGACTAAGGAGTCTTTGTGATCACTATGCAATGAACGTGCGGCTTTAACTTGCGCCAAACGCTTTCTGTGATAGGATTGCTATAAAGGGCATGATTGGGTGGCGGAACGGGTTGCATGAGTGACACGAAAGACGGCTAAGGGATTTATCCCTCATACTACGGTATGGGAAAGATATCCGTTAAAAGGGCCTCTTGATGGAGACTGACTGAGAGTAAAAGCATGGCCATGCAAATGATACGGGTTATCAGTTCTCAGCCATCTCACATATCAAGTAACAATGATTGATTAAACAAGGGTGACGACTCTATGCCTTGTGATCGATCGGGATATCTAGAGATAATAGGATGGTGACTTGTACGCACAAGGTTAAGTCGAATCATCGATCGTCATGCACCTTGGGTAATCATAATGTCTTACTAGAGACCACTTATGATGGATCGGGCAAGAGAGATCTTTTGCGCCGATCTGCCAACGGTGGCATGAGCCTAAAGGGTCACACACATTCAAGACGGATAACTTGAGACAAGGAAACATTAACGTTTCTTGAGGAGCAATACATGGACAAAACTGGAGGTTTTGTGCCATAGGTTCGGTTTGAGAGAATAATTAGCGAATCGAGAAAACTGAGTTTTTTCGTCGATATCGCGTCGGACTTTGTTTGATAAGCGACGACAAAAAGGTCGGGCGACTTTTGGACACGGCATGAGACAACACGGGAGAGCCCATTGGGCTCGGCCCATTAAGGGCCCAACCATGCCTCTTGGCCGGCCCACATGGTTGGTCCATGTGTGGGGGCCACACAACACCATGCTTAGTTGGTGATTGTGGATTAAGAGGTGAGTGATTTAAGGGGAATGGGTTAAAGCACCTTTAAGCCCACACCAATCACTTTTAAGCCATACTTGTGAGTTGGATGATGAATTGAAATACAAGACTTTAATTCATTATTCATTTAATCACAAAAACTCACAATCTCTCTCTCTCTTCTAGCTTGGCCGGCCACCCCTCTCCCTCCTCTTGTTCTTGCTCTCTTGTTCTTCATTTAATTGTTCTAGTAGGCAATTAAGTGAGGGATCATCAAGATCATCCCCTTGGTGTGGACTTGCTTTAGAGAAGAAGATTCGAACGTTTTTCTTTATCGATTCATACAAGACTTAAAGGTAAATATCTTGTGGAATAGATTTTGCTTTGGGATTTAATGGTTTATGTTCTTGGACAAGGTTTGGAGTAGATTTTCTTATATTGCTTCCGCTATCTCGACGATCTTGAACGCTCTAAAACCCTACAGTGGTATCAGAGGGTGGTTACCCTCTTAATCTTTGTCTTGTTGAATTTATTTCGGTTTTGTGATTATTTGCATGCCAAATTGTTGATAACATGATTTTAATGCTTTTTGGGATATTTGCATGAAATATGTTATTTTTGAAAATATATTGAATTTGGAATTTTTCGGAAATTGTTGGATTTGTCGGGTCCGAGAAGAGACTCTCGGGGAGCTGGATCGGAGGTACCGGACGGAGGTCACCGGAGGCCGGTGAGGCCGGCGGTGACCGGGCCCGTCCCCACTCTTGGCCAAGGCCGAGAGTGGCGGCAAGCCGGGTTTGGGCCTTCCAAGGCCCAAACCGGGCCGTGTATAGTTGGGCTCGGCCCAATGGGCCCTCGGCCCATTGGCTTGGCCCGACTTGGTTCGTGCGTGGTGTTTGATCCATGTCATGAACCCGCGATCCAATATTTCGAAAACTTTCAAAATTTAATCGGTTTCGATAAACCGTTTTTCGAAAAGGTCTAGTTTCGATAAACCCGACCAAGCAACTTGGCAAAATTAAAACGGGAATTATTGCATATTATTTGATAACATGTTTATGTGATAACATGTTGGATGATGTGATGAAATGTATGATGCATTAGTAGCCCATTAGATTTTATCGCTTTCACGGTTTGCATACCGTTAGTGTTAGCGTGTAATTATTCTTTTATTTGAGCCCATAAAGTGTAATTATTTTTTATCCGGTCTACGAACCGAGTATTAATTGTAGTTATTACTCAAAGACGAGAAGGATGAAAAATCGAGCACAATGACGGTCTTGGAGGAAGTCCAAGAGCTAGTGGGAGCCCGAATGAGAAAGACGAGAAGATGTGAAGACTCGTAGAATCCTAAGATTAGGATGGGCTATTAAATGCATATTTAACGCTTTATGAATGCTTGCTTGAATTATTTTATTAATAACATGCTTGCATGATTAGCTTATAAGTTTATAAGCCATCACCTCACATGCAAAGATTAAAATCGACTTTAATTGTTTGCATGTTTAAAGCGTTGTGAACTATCATCGCACGGGTTGTGATGGATGAGTTCAAATTTGAAACGTGTTTGCACGGGTTGCAAATGACGGTTTCAAATGAAGATAGTATGTGATACAATTAGAAACGTCACAACACGGGTTGTTGATGACGGATTCGTAATTGTGCCAAATACTTTCGAATTATTAAGCACAACCAATTTACAAGCGAATTTGAGTCAAGTGAGATGCCACCCAAATTCACACCCATGTAGAAACATTTTATCGGTGTCGTGCGCCTTAGCGGAGCATCGATCGAATGGGTTCTAGATAGGGAACGGTAAACTTTCTGGGATGTCGTGCGCCTTAGCGGAGCATCTGCACAAAGTTTGCTCGTTAGTGAAGGTTGGTTGACTCGACCACGATTCTTGGCCTGAGGTCGAGCTGGGGCATCGGAAGGGTAAGCCGTGTGCTTTTGCACATACCCTTACTAAGAGTTACACGGGTTGTAATTGGACGGACGTCCTACCTAAATAAGTCAATTGGAGCGGTGCGCCTTAGCGTACTTCAAATGACGAATAAGGGATCTTGGTTTAAGATTCTAAAACCTTAGAATCTTATGGTTGGTGTTTAATTCGGATCTTCGTAAATTTATTCAACTATTATGATTAAATTTACTTTCTTCGTGTAGAAATGGCTAGTAATTCAACGAATTCGTCTAATTTGTCGTTGAGGACTATACTCGAAAAGTGTAAACTCAATGGGACAAATTATCTGGATTGGGACAGAAATTTACGACTTGTGTTAAAGTTGGAACGCAGGGAGTACGTCCTTGATAATGCTATCCCGATGGAGCCGACTTCCAACGCAACGAGGGTCGTTAAGGATGCGTACCAGAAACACCTTAGCGACTCTATCAACGTTGCGCGTGTCATGCTGGGCTGCATGGAGGCGGACCTCCAGAAGCAGTTTATGGAGCTATCCCATGATCCGTTTGCAATGTTTGCACAGATCAAGGATATGTTCAAGGAGATAGTACGTATTGAAAAATATACTGTTCTCCGAGAACTAATTGCCTGCAAGATGTCAGCAGGCAGCTCCGTAGGTCTACACGTCCTACGTATGAAGGGACATTTTGACCATATGACTAGCATCGGTATGTCTATGGAAAAGGAAATGGCTGCGGATTTTATTCTGCAATCCCTTCCTCATGCATATGGTGGGTTCGTGATGAACTATCACATGCATGATATGGACAAGACCGCGTCGGAGTTGCACATCATGCTAGTGACTGCCAAGAAGAGCATAAGGGGCAGTTCGCCCAAAAATGTCTTTATGGTCAAGAAGGGACCCAGCTTCAAAACTGGTGGTGGCAAGGGTAAAGGCCCAAAGCACCTGGCAGGAAAGAACAGACGACCATTTGTTCCTAGACCTTCCATGCCCGTACAAGGCAAAGGGAAGGCAAAGGAGTCGGTCTGTTTCTACTGTCAAAAGCCTGGTCATTGGAAGAAAGACTGTCAGCAGCTGAAAGAGGATCAGAAGAAGGGCGGTGGGGCCGCTACTTCATCAGGTATTCCATTAGAGCTATATCTTTCTACAATAAATACCTGGGTACTAGACACTGGAGCTGAGTCTCATGTCTGTGCGGATGTGCAGGTGTTACACAGTAGAAGAGATATGGGGGAAAGCGAGGTGGACCTAAGAGTTGGGAACAATACCAGAGTTGCCGCAACTGCCGTGGGTTCTGTGAACCTTACTTTGCCCAGTGGGCTTGTAATTGAACTTAATGATGTATTTTGCGTACCTGCTTTCAGCAGGAATATTATCTCAATTTCTCTTCTTGAGAAAGAAGGTTATTATTTCAATATTAAAGACGGGTTTTTTAATATTATGCGCAACAACATGATTTATGAAAATGCTCACACTGTTGGAGGTTTATACATATTGAATATGCAAAACCCGAAAGCCAACATGCTCTATAATATAAATGCTAAGAGGTTTAAAGCTAATGATTTAGACCAAACTCTTATCTGGCATTGTCGTCTAGGGCACATAAATGAGAAACGCATCTCAGCGCTTCATAAGCGCGGACTTCTAAGTCAATTCGAATTCCAACCGATTGAAAGATGCGAAGCTTGTTTAATGGGCAAGATGACTAAAGCGCCCTTCGCTGGTTTAGGCGAAAGGGCAGGTGATCTATTGGGTCTAATACATTCAGACGTATGTGGACCAATGAGTACACCAGCCAGAGGTGGTTTAGGCTACTTTATCACATTTACTAACGATTTCAGTAGATATGGTTATGTCTATCTCATGAGACATAAGTCCGAAGCTTTTGATAAATTCAAAGAGTTTAGGACTGAAGTAGAAAACCAACTCGGAAAAAGTATCAAGGCACTCCGTTCTGATCGGGGTGGAGAATACTTATTTTCGAGGAGTTTCTTAGTTATCTTACTGAAGGTGGAATACTATCTCAGTGGACTCCGCCAGGAACACCGCAACTTAATGGTGTGTCCGAGCGGAGGAATCGGACATTGTTGGATATGGTTCGATCGATGTTAAGTCTCACTGATCTCCCGATCTCCTTCTGGGGTTATGCTCTGCAAACGGCCGCATTCATAATAAACAGGGCTCCGTCGAAAGCAGTGGAAGGGACATCATTCGAGAAATGGTACGGGAAGGAACCCGTTTTGTCCTTCCTAAAAATCTGGGGTTGCGAGGCTTATGTAAAACGGTTGCTTGCAACCAAGCTCGAACCGAGATCAGATAAATGCACTTTCGTCGGATATCCAAAAGAAACAAAAGGATACTACTTCTACAAACCGAGCGAAAATAAAGTTTTTGTCGCTCGAGGTGGGACATTCTTGGAAAAAGAGTTCATTTCCAAAACAGTCAGTGGGAGGGCTGTTCATCTTGATGAAGTTCTAGATGAGATGGTCACTCGGGAACCACTAGACAACCCACTAGAAGAAGTAGAGCCAGAAGTGGTCGTTGAGCAAGAACAAATAGCTACAGTTAATGAGGACGGTCCGAGGCGGTCTGAAAGGATAAGTCATGCACCTGTCAGATACGGTTTCTTAGTAACTGAAGGTGATGGTTTAGTACTAATGGACAATGATCCAGCTACCTTTCGAGAGGCCTTGGACCGAACCGACTCTGAGAAATGGCTGGAAGCCATGAGGGAAGAAATGCAATCCATGTCAGATAATCAAGTGTGGGACTTGGTGGATCATACCCCTGACGTAAAAGTCATTGGGTGTAAATGGATCTTTAAAATAAAGATAGACATGGATGGCAAACCTCAGACCTATAAAGCAAGACTGGTAGCAAAAGGTTATAGGCAAATCCACAGAATTGACTATGAAGAGACCTTTTCTCCAGTAGCTATGGTCAAATCTATCCGCATTCTACTTGCCGTAGCAGTGTATCACAACTATGAGATATGGAAAATGGATGTCAAAACCGCCTTCCTCAACGGGAGGTTAGCTGAGGACGTTTATATGTCCCAGCCTGAGGGTTTTGAGGATCCAAAGAATAAGGGAAAGATTTGCAAGTTGCTCAAATCAATCTATGGTTTGAAGCAAGCATCTCGGAGTTGGAATCAGGGTTTTGATGAAGTAGTGAAACAGTTTGGCTTCGTCAAAAACGATGATGAACCTTGCGTGTATAAAAAGGCAAATGGGAGCAATGTAGTCTTCTTGGTGCTTTATGTTGATGACATACTACTCATTGGAAACGACGTCCCTACCTTGCTCTTAACAAAGACTTGGTTAGGTGAGTGTTTCGCAATGAAGGACTTAGGTGAGGCCTCTTACATCTTGGGGATCAAGATATATAGAGACCGTGCCAAGCGGGTCTTGGGCTTAAGTTAAAGCACCTACATAGACAAAGTGTTGAGACGATTCTCAATGCAAGATTCAAAGAAAGGATTGCTGCCCATGCGTCATGGCCTGAAGCTTAGCAAGAAGCAGTGTGCTGAGACACCTGCAGAGCTAGCAAGAATGAATGAGATCACATATGCTTCGGCTATAGGGTCCATAATGTATGCCATGATATGTACGAGACCGGATGTCTCGTTTGCCCTAAGCTGTACCAGTAGACATCAATAGGATTGGTACCACTACGTTGCAACTGATGATAACACAGCCGACCCCTTGACCAAGGCTCTTCCACAAGCAAAACATGACAAACATGTGAGGTCAATGGGTATACACTGGGACTTAGATTGGAACTAGGGGCAAGTAGGAGATTGATAGCATTTGTGCCCTAGTCCAATTGCTATTAGCCTGTAAATGTCTATGTACAATATCATCGTTTGTAGTATATATATAAAACGGCTTTGTATTACTTATGTGTTGAAGTAATATGTTAAGCATGATCTGATTTATGACCACTAAAGTAGTAGAACCATAAATCTGTACGGATCACAATTAACAAGTCCCTGGTCAACCTATGCTTCCTTAAAGCGACCAGTATGAGGATGATTCTTAATGACGTAGTTCTACTTGTCATAGGGATGAGGGATCCTGGAATCATATCATAGATATCATGAGGTGATTGATATCGGACGACCCGCTTTGAATAGTGTTTTCATAGATTAAGCCATGAACATATTCAAATGCGATAGCTTGTCACGACATCCTTAGACCAAGGAGTCTTTATGATCACTATGCAATGAACGTGCGGCTTTAACTTCCACCAAACGCTTTCTGTGATAGGATTGCTATAAAGGGCATGATTGGGTGGCGGAACGGGTTGCATGAGTGACACGAAAGACGGCTAAGGGATTTATCCCTCATACTACGGTATGGGAAAGATATCCGTTAAAAGGGCCTCTTGATGGAGACTGACTGAGAGTAAAAGCATGGCCATGCAAATGATACGGGTTATCACATATCAAGTAACAATGATTGATTAAACAAGGGTGACGACTCTATGCCTTGTGATCGATCGGGATATCTAGAGATAATAGCTTGGTGACTTGTACGCACAAGGTTAAGTCGAATCATCGATCGTCATGCACCTTGGGTAATCATAATGTCTTACTAGAGACCACTTATGATGGATCGGGCAAGAGAGATCTTTTGCGCCGATCTGCCAACGGTGGCATGAGCCTAAAGGGTCACACACATTCAAGACGGATAACTTGAGACAAGGAAACATTAACGTTTCTTGAGGAGCAATACATGGACAAAACTGGAGGTTTTGTGCCATAGGTTTGGTTTGAGAGAATAATTAGCGAATCGAGAAAACTGAGTTTTTTCGTCGATATCGCGTCGGACTTTGTTTGATAAGCGACGACAAAAGGGTCGGGCGACTTTTGGACACGGCATGAGACAACACGGGAGGGCCCATTGGGCTCGGCCCATGAAGCCTCATGGCCGGCCCATTAAGGGCCCAACAATGCCTCTTGGCCGGCCCACATGGTGGGTCCATGTGTGGGGGCCACACAACACCATGCTTAGTTGGTGATTGTGGATTAAGAGGTGAGTGATTTAAGGGGAATGAGTTAAAGCACCTTTAAGCCCATACCAATCACTTTTAACCCATACTTGTGAGTTGGATGATGAATTGAAATACAAGACTTTAATTCATTATTCATTTAATCACAAAAACTCACAATCTCTCTCTCTCTCTTCTAGCTTGGCCGGCCACCCCTCTCCCTCCTCTTGTTCTTGCTCTCTTGTTCTTCATTTAATTGTTCTAGTAGGCAATTAAGTGAGGGATCATCAAGATCATCCCCTTGGTGTGGACTTGCTTTAGAGAAGAAGATCCGAACGTTCTTCTTTATCGATTCATACAAGACTTAAAGGTAAATATCTTGTGGAATAGATTTTGCTTTGGGATTTAATGGTTTATGTTCTTGGACAAGGTTTGGAGTAGATTTTCTTATATTGCTTCCGCTATCTCGACTATCTTGAACGCTCCAAAACCCTACAAACATGTAGTGCAATGTTGTATAACATGTTGGACCTGTGCAAAATTGAAGCAATGTATAACATGTAGTGCAACGTTGTATAACTGCCACGTGTTGCAATCTAAGATAACGCGCGTCTCAGATCCGACGGTTATACATTGATTTGGACGTTTGGACATTTTGGGTTAGTTTGTATTGGAGTGCATCCCTATATATGGATGGGTTCGGTTGAGAACCCACAAATTGATGGGAACATGAGAAAATCCATCAACCGTGAAATCAGATATGAAATCAATGGTTTGCGTGGAAGTGATGTGAAGAAACTAACAGAACATATAATGCATCACATAGAGGCGTTGAGGGTGTTTCGGGTAAATCATCTAAATCATAACTCGTGAAACAAAGAGGGATTTACGGTTGGTTTTAAAATTCGAGTCGTGTATATCATGTGAAAATCATGGTTGGACTATGATCCGATCGAGGCAGTTACAACCTGACATTGTTATATATACGATTTGGATTTGGGAAGTTATACAGAGAGCACATGCGAAAAAACATATACGATCGGCAGGAATTTGTTGAAAATGGATGTTGATCATGAAGTTGTTGAATTCGAGTGGCCAATCGCAAATGGTAAGCCCCATGTTGCATATGGTTTAAGTTCTTCATGGTAACAAAGTGTGCAATTGATGTAATCTATGTACTGTTCATGTTGTAACAGAAGATGCAATGGTTGAAGGTACGTGACTGGATGATATAAAGTTGCCCATAGAATGGTCCACTGGCAGAAGCGTTGGAACAAGTACAAACATCATAAGTTATGCATTGCAAATAATGTGAACCATCTTCATGACAAAAACTGTGTATGTAGTAATCGTGAATATGTTTGTGGGTATTGTGGTTGCAAAGTAATAGAGTGACTACTGTGACAAGGCGTGTGTACACCCAATATCATATGTTGGAATAAGGAAAATAGTTTACAATTACATTTTGGTGTGTTCCATGAGTTTACATTTTGGTGTAGCCATCATTGAAATGGATTGTCTGTGTTTACAGTACGCGTGTGGAATACACAATGTCCTTCCAAAAGATTACTATGTCCAAATTATGTAATATACGACAGATAGTTCAAATTTGTACATATTATCGAGAATGATAGTGTGAATATGATTTAGGAGAAAGTTGTATGTCCAACGTCATTATTTGTGTGTGCAGTTTAGAATGACAATGTCCATATTCGTGTGTGAATGAAATTGTATGGCCATTAGGTTGGAATAAGTAAAATAGTTTACAATTATATTTGGGTGTGTTCCATGGGTGTATGGCCATCATTGGAATGGATTGTCCGTGTTTACAGTACGAGTGTGCAATACACAATGTCCTTCCAAAAGGTTAATATGTCCAAATTAGGTAATATACGATGGCTAGTTCAAATTTGTACATATTACCGAGTAGGATAGTGTGAATATGATTTAGGAGAAAGTTGTATGTCCAACGTCATTATTTGTGTGTGCAGTTTAGAATGACAATGTTCATGTTCGTGTGTGAATGAAATTGTATGGCCATTATGGAACTAGATTGTTCGCAACATTATTGTGATTGTGCGATTGATATGTGTGTCATGACAAAACGGGCGTGTGTTCGATGTAAGTGTGCGTGTAAAGAAAGTGTTTTGTTGGGAAACTAATTCCCATACAACTATATAAAGAAATACATACTACCAGTTAGGGTGTATGTCCACCGCATTAATTGGTGGTGAAAATAGAACTGTACATTAAATGCATACATGTTTGACCAATAAGGTGGAAATGTGTCCATGAAATGTTGGTGTTACGTGTACTTGCGAATAGCAGTATAACTTAATCACATAAATTACGTCGTGGGCACCACATGATGATTTCTATTCTCACGATTATCTTTGTGTGTGATTGACGTCAACAGGTCTATCATTGCATTAATCCCAGAATGTGATAGTATACTGAAGCCACATGTTGGGCAAAATTTCCCTCTGCTAGAAGACGGTGTGAATTTCTACAAGAAGTACGCACATGCCTATGGGTTCTCCATGCGTTTGAGCACACAAAAGGGTCCCAAGGGTGACATCCAACTCAAATACATCACTTACAGCAATGCGGGGTTCTCCGAGAAGAAGAACAAACCAACTAGAGGTGGAGGAAAGAAGAGACGGATGAAAACTACAAGAACAGGGTGTCTCGCAATGGTGTGTTTCAAGAGAAACCAGTGGCATGGCAGACATAGTGACAGACCAAGACCAGGGGCTTAAAAAGGCAGTTGAGGACGTTCTCACAAACACAAGACATCGTGTAACGCCCCAAAATCCGGTTTCCCGAATTAAAGTCGTTACCCGAAGAATTAAAACCTTTGAAATAACACGATGCGATATAGTTATGAAATAACTCGAGCGTCCTGAAATTACAACATAACTATTCTCGCACGAGGCCATCACATTTTGATTTAGGCGTCCCTAGTTCAAAATGGGATTGCACGAGTCAAATAAAGAAACCTGTTTACAAAAACACATCAATACCATTTCTCCTTTTAAAATCTGTATTAAACCAACAAGTGACGCGTACAAAAGTGAGGCACGACATGGCCAGTCAATCAAATATTTACATCAAAATATTTTATACAAGTTGCGATACAGAAATATACATGGCAAATAACTCAGACCAGAGTCTACAAAAGCCAACAACAACAAAAATACACAGTGCGTCGACACGACACGCCCCCAAAAGCTCCCACCAAAAGTGTACTCAGGATCACCAACCTGCACAACTACAAGTAGGGGTGAACACGCTACCCAGAGACTAAAACAAACAGCAAGGATGAGAAAAACATACATGTAAGCATAAAGAAGTCAGTAAAGTACGAATCACAACACTTCCACTACTCATCCACCAACCACGTCACAATTCCCGAGGTAACCGATTACGACCGGCGAGGGGTACCACCCTTGGTCGGTTCAACCTCCGAACGGGAATCGATTATGGCCAGGAGGGGTACCGCTCCTGCCTCGATTGCCCATCCAAACACAACCACACAATTGAGGTAACCGATCACGGCCAAGGGATACCACCCTTGACTCGGTTCAACCCCCGAATGGAAATCGATCACGGCCAGGAGGGGTACCGCCCCTGACTCGATTATCCATCCAACCACACCGCCAAACAATTGAGGTAACCGATCACGGCCAAGGGGTACCACCCTTGACTCGGTTCAACCTCCGAATGGAAATCGATCACGGCCAGGAGGGGCACCGCTCCTGACTCGATTATCCATCCAACCACACAGCCTCCCATCACCTTTCCACCCTTCCACATCACAACACCCTTACCAACCACATCCCAACACCCTTCGATACATTCACAGAAAACAAACCAAGTGCAAGAAACTAGTTCACAGAGAGGCATTTACATCCACACAAACAAGACAAGTGCAAGACGGAATAAGTCATCGTCTGAAAAGCAATAATATAACCATGCACAACTAGGTGCTCACAAGCAATTCAAGTTTTGTACTCAACTAATTCACAGCGAGGCATCTATATCAACACATCAACATGCTACTTAATTCACAACATCGAGCAAAAGGTGTTCAAACATTTCATTTTATCTCAACTAAATACTCAAATAAATTCAATCAATGCATCAAGAGAATGGGTCTAGGTAAGCTATGTCCCCCTACCTCAAATTTCCAACGTAAGCTCCTAAGATTCTCGCGACGCCAAGCTATGCCTTTCCTTTCCCGCGGTCGTCAAAGGAATCTAAAAGTGACAAAATCACAAGTTTTAATAACTAACCGAAATCCGGATTTTCATGAAATTAAACCCAAGTGCCACCCCGACAAGTATCGCTCACTCCAACACTTCTTAATTAACCTAAGTTGTCAAAATGGGCCCGGAACGGCCCATTTTGCCCGTGAAGTCGAATCTGCCCGCTTGTGTGAAATTGTCCCTCGGGCCTCCGAAAATTCCCAAATTTGTGTCTAAATTCCTAATTATATTCGAGAGGACCAAAGCAATTGACGGAATCGAATTCCGACACCCGAGCGATTTAATCGCGCAATTTAAAGTTTCGACACACATTTTCCAATTTTCGTAATTTAAATCCAAAAATCACCAAGGGTGTCAACTATTGATTCGAGGGTTACCCGAGACCTCCCGAAACTCACAAACCCGAATTCCGGGCTCGTGGGACCACCCGGGCCACTCACGGCCCGAGAGGCCCAAACGGCCCACGGTCGTCCATAGGCCGCCATGGCCAGCCATGGCAGGGCGCTGGCCACTGCCGGGCCACCTCCGGCGCGCCACCACACTGGCCGGAGCTCTGGTGACCGGCCGGAGCTCCGGCGAACCCTCCGGCCGCCGGAAAATTCCAAAAACGTCCCAAAATGCTCCAAAACACCCCTACAACTCCACTCCATCATCATTTCACTCATTTCTCATCAACCCACAACTCAAAAAATAATGAGTTGCTTACCGTAGCCAATGATGTGAGGAACCCGAATACGCAAGAAAATGGTCGATCACGCGGTCGGATCGTCGGGAAATCGCCAAAATCCCTTCTCCTCTTCTTCCTTCTTCTCTTCTTGGCCAGCCCTCCTTTCTCTCTCTCCTTCTCTTGGGTTCTGCCGAGTATGGCTCCCCCTCCCCCTCTTTTATCACCTAAACTATAATATTTAAACACTAAACTAATTAAATATACATATTTATCATTTTCTTTTAAATCTAAATTAACCCATTTAATTTTTAACCACTCAAAAAATCTCCCCCCTCTAGAATCATGCCAAGTGTAAAGTAGGGGGGTCCCACAAGCCACTTTTGTCATTTCGGACCCGAAATCGTCCGAAACGGACACGTTTTTCGAAACCGTCGGAACCGTGATGTTTCGCTAAATTTTAGCTTCCATATGAACCTAATATCCATAATATTACAATTTCAACTTAAAATGGCTCAAATAGTAGTCCTCGGTGACTCTCGGGTCAAAATTTGGTCAAATCGCGAATTTTTAAAATTTTATCCAGTTTTCACAAAATTGACCCAAATTGACCGGGAGCGGTCCTTACAACCTTCCCTCCTTAAAGAATTTCGTCCGCGAAATTAAAACGTACCTCAATTCTCGAAAAGGCGGGGATACTTAGCACGAATCTCATCTGCCCGCTCCCACGTCGACTCTTCGACACCGTGATGTTGCCAAAGCACTCGCACTAGTGGGATGGTCATGCCCCTCAATATCTGATCTCGTGAGTTTAAGATCTGAACTGGCCTTTCCTCATACGAGGCATCTGGGGTCAACTCCAACTCAGCCCACTCTATCACGTGCGACGGGTCAAGGTGATATTTTCTCAGCATCGATACATGGAATACGTTGTGAACCGCTGCAAGGGATGGCGGCAATGCGAGCCTGTAAGCCACCGCTCCAATCCTGGCGATGATCTCGAAGGGGCCAATGTACCTCGGGGCCAACTTATCGTCGCTTCTTGCCTTCTTAAACCTTATTAGCCCTTTCTTCGGGCTCACTCGCAAGAAGACGTGGTCGCCTACCTCAAACTCGAGAGGTCGACGTCTCCGGTCCGCATAACTCTTCTGTCTACTCTGCGCCGTTTTCAGTCGCTCTCGAATCAAGGCTACCTTCTCAGTAGTCTCCCTTACCAGCTCGGGTCCCAGTAGACTCTTATCTCCCACCTCAGCCCAACAAACTGGTGATCGGCACGGTCTACCATACAAGGCCTCAAATGGTGCCATCCCGATGCTAGCCTGGTAACTGTTGTTATACGCAAACTCTGCCAACGGTAAATGATCCTCCCACGCTCCGTGGAAATCCAGTATACACGCTCGGAGCATGTCCTCTAATATCTGAATTACCCGCTCTGACTGACCGTCCGTCTGTGGGTGGTAAGCCGTACTCAGACGAATATCCGTACCCAACGCGCCCTGTAGGCTATCCCAGAATCGGGATGTAAAGCGAGGATCTCGGTCCGATACTATCGACACCGGCACTCCGTGTAACCTCACGATCTCGCGTACATATAGCCTGCTCAACTTATCTACCGAGTCTGTCATCCTCATTGGCAAGAAATGCGCGGACTTAGTCAGTCAATCAACTATCACCCACACCGCATCGTTACCCCTTGCTGACCTCGGCAGTCCGCATACGAAATCCATCGTAATATGCTCCCATTTCCACTCGGCTATCTCCAACGGTTGTAGAGGTCCCGCTGGTCTCTGGTGTTCTATCTTCACCTGCTGACAAGTGAGACATCGAGCTACGAACCCTGCTATCTCCCGCTTCATCCCATTCCACCAAAAATGGCGCCTGATGTCGTGGTACATCTTAGTCCTACCAGGATGCACAACGAGTCGTGAGTTGTGTGACTCGCGTAGTACTTCCTCACGGAGACCCTTGGGCACAAACAATCTGTTCCGGAAACGAAGGCCCTGATCGTTGCCCATCGACCACCCCTCGGACTCAACTCCGCTAGCCATTTTCATCCGGAACGTTGCTGTCTCTGAGTCATCAATCTGAGCCTCAATCACCCGACTCACCAGTGTAGGCTGCGCCACCAATGAACACAGTGCGACTCGTCCCGTAACTTCCTCCAACTCAACCCTGAACTCGCTGAGCTCTCCCATCATCTTCCATTCCCGAACTGCTACAGAGACAAGGCTATGGAGTGACTTTCTGCTGAGGGCA
The DNA here is from genome assembly GCA_963920655.1 of Geranium rotundifolium. Lineage (NCBI taxonomy): Eukaryota > Viridiplantae > Streptophyta > Magnoliopsida > Geraniales > Geraniaceae > Geranium > Geranium rotundifolium. Next base: position 12,701,206 of record OY987322.1, on the reverse strand, counting down.
TCGGCGACCACATTCGCCTTGCCCGGGTGGTATAGCAGATCGAAGTCATAATCCTCAATCAGCTCCATCCAGCGCCGTTGTCGCATGTTCAAGTCTTTCTGGGTAAAGAGATATTTCAGGCTCTTGTGATCCGAAAAGACTTGAAACTTCTCACCGTAGAGGTAGTGACGCCAAAGCTTTAGTGCGAACACGACCGCTGCAAGTTCTAGATCGTGTGTCGGATAGTTTCTCTCGTGCACTTTAAGCTGTCGGGACCCAAAAGCCACCACCTTACTCTGCTGCATCAGAACACTCCCCAGTCCTTCTCCGGATGCGTCGCAGTAAACGTCATAGCCTATCCCTCGCTCAGGTACTATCAAAACCGGAGCCGTGGTCAACCGAGTCTTCAACTCCGCGAATGAGTGCTCGCAAGCCTCATCCCAATCGAACTTAACTCCTTTCCGCGTGAGGCGAGTCAAAGGTGCTGCGAGGCGCGCAAAGTCTTTGACGAACCTCCGATAGTACCCTGCCAATCCCAGGAAGCTGCGGATCTCGAAAACGCTTGTCGGTCGCGCCCATTTCGAAACCACGCCGATCTTCGACGGATCGACAAACACGCCGTCACCAGATACGACATGTCCGAGGAATCTCTCCTCGGTAAGCCAGAACTCGCATTTTTCCAACTTCGCGTAAAGTTGGTGCGATCGCAGTAACTGGAGTACAGTCCTCAAATGCGTTTCATGAGTCCCCTCGTCCGGCGAGTAGATGAGAATATCGTCGACAAATACGATGACGAATCGATCGAGGTAAGGTCGGAAGATGCGAGTCATAAGATCTATGAACGCCGCTGGGGCGTTGGTCAAGCCAAACGGCATCACTAGGAATTCGAAATGACCATACCGCGTTCGGAACGCAGTCTTCGGGATGTCTTCCTCCCGTACTCGCAACTGATGATATCCAGACCGCAAGTCGATCTTGGAGAAGCACCTCGATCCCCTGAGCTGATCAAAGAGATCGTCTATCCGCGGCATCGGATAACGATTCTTCACTGTCACCCTGTTCAGCTTCCGGTAATCTATGCACATCTGGAGCGAACCCTCTTTCTTCTTTACGAACAACGCCGGAGCGCCCCACGGCGAGGTGCTCGGCCGTATGAACCCCTTCTCCTGCAGTTCCTGGAGTTGACTCTTCAACTCCTCGAGTTCCGCGGGGGCGAAACGATATGGTGCCATAGAGATCGGCGAGGTTCCCGGCATCAACTCGATAGTGAACTCCACCTCGTGCACTGGCGGTAATCCACTAAGATCACCTGGAAAGACGTCTGGAAACTCGTCGACAACTCGTGGTAGCCCTCTGCCTCCGTCCTTCGGTCCGTCACCCGTAGCGGACAACGCCGCAAGAAGAACTCCACCCCGGCTACCCAATGAACATGAAATCATAGAGTCCCCACTCGATACGGTCACCCTCCTCCGATAACAATCGATGTTAGCCCTGTATCGCCTCAACCAGTCCATGCCGAGGATCACGTCGAAAGTAGTCATGTCTAGCACGATAAGGTCCCACACAAGAGAGTGGTCTGCTACTCTAACTTCGCAGGTCCTGCAGATTCTACTTAGAACAGTGCCGTCCCCTAAAGGCGTATCGACGCACAAGGGCGGACTCAGCGACTCGACTACCAACCCCAATGCTCGTGCAAACTGTGCGGAGATAAAAGAGTTCGATGCACCCGTGTCGATAAGAACGGACGCCCACAAATTAAAAACAAGGAACGTACCCTGAGCTGCTCTCTGGTCCTCTGACTGTGGAGGCTCGGTATGACCCAACCTTGGACCTGCTGTCCATCTGCCCTCGGCTGCCCCCGACTAGTACTTGGTCCTGTCGACTGGGCTGGTCCGGCCCCTTGTCGGGGTCGGGAATCCTGTCGTGCTGCTGACGACCGTGCAGATGGTGCAGAGTGCTGTCGTGGGCCCTGACTCCCGATTCTGCTAGAGTAACAACCCGAGCGAGATGTCCTGGACGTCCACACCCAAAGCACGTGAGTGGTCCAGAGTTAGGCCTGCCTGCCTGGCCTGGCCGACCGCTCGGTCTCTCTACTAGTGCTCTGAACTGACCGCTCTGAGCTCCCCCCGAAAGCTGCCTCGTAGGTGCACGGTTTCGAGGGCAATCCCTGCAGAGGTGACCTGGCTGATGACACTCATAGCATACCGGTGGTGACCTTGGGCCTACTGGGCTGGATCCCACGGTATCCAGCGATGCTAGCGGTCTCTGCACCATTCTCCCCGACGACTGCGGAGGAAAGCTTGAAATTCGAGGCCTCTTGAAGTCCCTTGACTCCGTCTGCCTAGTGAAGCTGCTTGGCCTGGGTCTCTGCTCCCTGAGCCTCTGTGCCTCTGCCATCCCTTCCTCGATGGCCGCTGCAGTGTCGACCATCACCGAGTACACCCTGATCCGGTGAGAGAGGATCCTGTCGAAGATCTCTGGTCGTAGTCCCCTCTCGAACCTCTTACATCGGCTCGCCTCGAACCTCACTAGGTCTGGCGCAAATCTCGACAGGGCTGTGAACTGTGCCTCGTACTCTAGCACCGTCATCGCACCATGTCGCAGTTCTAGGAACTGCTGCTGACGGCTATCCCGTGCCGACTCGGGAAAATAGCTCTCAAGGAAAATCTCCTTGAAATCCTCATAGTCCTCTCCCACTCTGGTCCGAACTCGCTCCCACCAGTAGTATGCATCGTCCCTGAGCTGATGGACGACAAAGGTGATTCTGGTCCTCCCATCTGTAACCCCCGACGTATCAAGGTCGCGGGTGATCTGTCGCAGCCACTGCTCAGCTCGCGTAGGGTCTGGCTCTCCATGGAAAGCTGGGGGGTTCAAACGTAGGAAGTCTCGGAGTGCGTGCACTGTAGGTACCTCTGGCGGCACTGGTGATATCTCAGGAGCCGTGGGCACGGTCTCCCTCTGTCCCAACATGGTCGCTAATGACTGTATCGACCGTAGTATCTCGCCCACTACCTGATCACTGGGAGGAGTGGTAGCGGGGATCCCTGGAGTGGATGGGGGCACCTCAGCCGCGGTCCCTGCCTGTCTTGCTCTACCCGACGCAGTCTCTGTGGATGGCGTCTCCACCCTTGTAGACCACTCCCCGGGTTCGGCCCTGGGAGGCTCATGCGTCGCTCGATGTGCTCCCCTCCCCCTCAAGGCGCCACCTCGCCTAGTTCTCGGAGCCATGTGCACTACTGCACGAAAGACGGTTCATAATTAGGATTTCTTTTCAAAAGAACACCGCGCAAAAGGGCGACGAGAACTTCTCACATTTTCCACATTTACTCTACGTACTAAATGATTGTTATCCTAGTACAATCCAATCCTAACAAACAAGATTCACACTTACGTGCCAACACTCATTTTCATGCTGCAACGTTTCACTATCAACATTTCACAACCTTAACACAGGTACTTCTCCACCCGTCACCATGTCATTTTATTGTCACTACACGCACACAAGTCGTCATTTAACTCACACTAACAACCAATTCACGCACCACAAGACCAAATTGACCAAAATCACACAAACTTTCCTACAACTGACTCTACCCGACGTGTCGACGTAAGGCACAGGTGTTGAACCTGAGACCTCTGATACCAAACTGTAACGCCCCAAAATCCGGTTTCCCGAATTAAAGTCGTTACCCGAAGAATTAAAACCTTTGAAATAACACGATGCGATATAGTTATGAAATAACTCGAGCGTCCTGAAATTACAACATAACTACTCTCGCACGAGGCCATCACATTTTGATTTAGGCGTCCCTAGTTCAAAATGGGATTGCACGAGTCAAATAAAGAAACCTGTTTACAAAAATACATCAATACCATTTCTCCTTTTAAAATCTGTATTAAACCAACAAGTGACGCGTACAAAAGTGAGGCACGACATGGCCAGTCAATCAAATATTTACATCAAAATATTTTATACAAGTTGCGATACAGAAATATACATGGCAAATAACTCAGACCAAAGTCTACAAAAGCCAACAACAACAAAAATACATAGTGCATCGACACGACACGCCCCCAAAAGCTCCCACCAAAAGTGTACTCAGGATCACCAACCTGCACAACTACAAGTAGGGGTGAACACGCTACCCAGAGACTAAAACAAACAGCAAGGATGAGAAAAACATACATGTAAGCATAAAGAAGTCAGTAAAGTACGAATCACAACACTTCCACTACTCATCCACCAACCACGTCACAACTCCCGAGGTAACCGATTACGACCGGCGAGGGGTACCACCCTTGGTCGGTTCAACCTCCGAACGGGAATCGATTATGGCCAGGAGGGGTACCGCTCCTGCCTCGATTGCCCATCCAAACACAACCACACAATTGAGGTAACCGATCACGGCCAAGGGATACCACCCTTGACTCGGTTCAACCCCCGAATGGAAATCGATCACGGCCAAGAGGGGTACCGCCCCTGACTCGATTATCCATCCAACCACACCGCCAAACAATTGAGGTAACCGATCACGGCCAAGGGGTACCACCCTTGACTCGGTTCAACCTCCGAATGGAAATCGATCACAGCCAGGAGGGGCACCGCTCCTGACTCGATTATCCATCCAACCACACAGCCTCCCATCACCTTTCCACCCTTCCACATCACAACACCCTTACCAACCACATCCCAACACCCTTCGATACATTCACAGAAAACAAACCAAGTGCAAGAAACTAGTTCACAGAGAGGCATTTACATCCACACAAACAAGACAAGTGCAAGACGGAATAAGTCATCGTCTGAAAAGCAATAATATAACCATGCACAACTAGGTGCTCACAAGCAGTTCAAGTTTGGTACTCAACTAATTCACAGCGAGGCATGTATATCAACACATCAACATGCTACTTAATTCACAACATCGAGCAAAAGGTGTTCAAACATTTCATTTTATCTCAACTAAATACTCAAATAAATTCAATCAATGCATCAAGAGAATGGGTCTAGGTAAGCTATGTCCCCCTACCTCAAATTTCCAACGTAAGCTCCTAAGATTCTCGCGACGCCAAGCTATGCCTTTCCTTTCCCGCGGTCGTCAAAGGAATCTAAAAGTGACAAAATCACAAGTTTTAATAACTAACCGAAATCCGGATTTTCATGAAATTAAACCCAAGTGCCACCCCGACAAGTATCGCTCACTCCAACACTTCTTAATTAACCTAAGTTGTCAAAATGGGCCCGGAACGGCCCATTTTGCCCGTGAAGTCGAATCTGCCCGCTTGTGTGAAATTGTCCCTCGGGCCTCCGAAAATTCCCAAATTTGTGTCTAAATTCCTAATTATATTCGAGAGGACCAACGTAATTGACGGAATCGAATTCCGACACCCGAGCGATTTAATCGCGCAATTTAAAGTTTCGACACACATTTTCCAATTTTCGTAATTTAAATCCAAAAATCACCAAGGGTGTCAACTATTGATTCGAGGGTTACCCGAGACCTCCCGAAACTCACAAATCCGAATTCCGGGCTCGTGGGACCACCCGGGCCACTCACGGCCCGAGAGGCCCAAACGGCCCACGGTCGTCCATAGGCCGCCACGGCCAGCCATGGCAGGGCGCTGGCCACTGCCGGGCCACCTCTGGCGCGCCACCACACTGGCCGGAGCTTCGGTGACCGGCGGGAGCTCCGGCGAACCCTACGGCCGCCGGAAAATTCCAAAAACGTCCCAAAATGCTCCAAAACACCCCTACAACTCCACTCCATCATCATTTCACTCATTTCTCATCAACCCACAACTCAAACTCATCACGATGAGAAAAAAATGAGTTGCTTACTGTAGCCAATGATGTGAGGAACCCGAATACGCAAGAAAATGGTCGATCACGCGGTCGGATCGTCGGGAAATCGCCAAAATCCCTTCTCCTCTTCTTCCTTCTTCTCTTCTTGGCCAGCCCTTTTTTCTCTCTCTCCTTCTCCTGGGTTATGCCGAGTATGGCTCCCCCTCCCCCTCTTTTATCACCTAAACTATAATATTTAAACACTAAACTAATTAAATATACATATTTATCATTTTCTTTTAAATCTAAATTAACCCATTTAATTTTTAACCACTCAAAAAGTCTCCCCCCCTCTAGAATCATGCCAAGTGTAAAGTAGGCGGTCCCACAAGCCACTTTTGTCATTTCGGACCCGAAATCGTCCGAAACGGACACGTTTTTCGAAACCATCGGAACCGGGATGTTTCGCTAAATTTTAGCTTCCATATGAACCTAATATCCATAATATTACAATTTCAACTTAAAATGGCTCAAATAGTAGTCCTCGGTGACTCTCGGGTCAAAATTTGGTCAAATCGCGAATTTTTAAAATTTTATCCAGTTTTCACAAAATTGACCCAAATTGACCGGGAGCGGTCCTTACACATCGACTATGCATGTGGCACATCATGCAAAAGCTAACAAAAAGTGAGCTACACTATATTACATTTAAATTACATGAGGGCAATTCTTTGTTTCTAACATCTTATATTATATATGTATGTAGGTGTCACACAAAGCTGTCAAGGATACAAATTTCTTCACAAGATTCCATGCGCTATCGTGGTCAACAACATTGGAGAAATGTGAGTTCGAGGCTGGATGGAACAACCTACTGATGGAGTACGGATTAGAAGGAAACAAATGGCTTAACACAATGTACAACATGAGGGAGACCGGGATACCATCTTACTACAATGTGATCCCGATGGGATTGCTCATCAAGACAACATCTATATTCGAAAGTCAAAACAGCACCTATGGATGGTCTATGAGCAAGACGTACAACCTTGTGCAGCTAATGTGGTCATTTGATGACGTGTTGTACGAGCAATGACATGAGCACGTCAGGTTGGCCATAGAGTACTCAACAACAATAAAGCCTACAGACTTCAGATTGAGTTTGAGGACCACACATGGGATTTATATACATGAAGGGTTTTCTACACCGTTCAGGCTGACATCCATGAAGGACTAACAAAATGTGGGGCACGAAATATAATCGACGGGGAGGAAAATTGATCTGCATTAGTTACAGATCAAAATGGAGGCGTGTTCACAGTCACTATCGACAAGGCAACCAAGCATGGATCTTGCAGCTGCATGAGATTTGAAGGGTACGGGCTTATCTGTTCCCATATTTTCCTCTGCCTACACCTTTGCGGTGTTCGTAAAATCCCCTTGTCAATGGTGAATGAGCGGTGGTGTCGTGAACCATCTAACATGGGGCGACTCCCAGGGAATACAAACAAGGGGACATCTGTTGGGGTGCTTAAGATACAACTATGGAGAACGGTTCAAGGAATAATGTCCAGCGCTGACATAAGCGCAAAAACACTAAGCACAATGATTTATGGCCTGAAATAGCATCAATCAATAGATGGGACGGAAGAGGCAACAACAATGGAGGCAGTGATAAGTATACATCTACCTCCTGATATTATGGTAAAAATACCTAACGTTTGTAGGAACAAGGGTGCTCAAAAGAGGATGGTGGGAGAGCTGGAACGAGCAACATCACCAAAGGTATTAAAGGCTAAAAGGGTTTGTGGATATTGCAAGACGGAAGGTTGGCATGATATAAGAAACTGTCCAGTGCGAGAAAGAGACGAGACAATACTGGAAGAGGGATTCGAGGAGCAATCCGTACCGAAGAATACAACAACCACAAGAAAGCCAAAACTTGGGAAAAAGAACAGAGGACCGAGGAAAGCTGCGTAGGACTAGCATTTATTTAATTATTTACAATTGGGGTAATTACAGATCAGTGCACCCGTCGAAACCTCATTCCAGGATTGGTACCCCAAGTTTGAAACATTTTTTCTCGGTCCCCCAGGTTTAGAAAGTTAACACTTAAGTCTAAATTCTGTTAAATCTAACATAAGTTTTTGTAAAAATTCTAAAATACCCTTGACCATTTCACCCTCAAATAAATAAAAATTTCAACTAATGGAATAAGGGCATATTAGTAATTTCATATGAATAAAACAAAAATTACAAAAATAAAAAATTGTGAAAACCCTAAACTACGCCCTCATCTCCTCATCTTCTCCATGCACTGTCTCGGACATGGACGACGGAGGGCGAGGTTGTCGACGGCGGAGGCTCGGACGTCGACGGCAGAGGCTCTAACGGAAAACCCAAAACCCATACGTTGTCGATTGGGCTTCAGACGATGGCGAGCTCCGAAGGAGAACCCATACGCCGTCGGCGACTGTGTCAACGCCCCTATATCGATGCTCTTCGCGGTGGGTTCATTTCGATTCGCAACGGATTGGGAAAATTATTGGGACCCAGATCTGGCGATCAACCCGCGCCGCCACGCACCTTGGCGCATCTCAGAACCCCCACCAGATCAGCCACCACCCCGCGTTGAAGTAGCATGATCTCCGGCCGTCGAGCCCTTCTCTCTACCGCCACCTCCTCGACCACTCCAGCTTCGACGATTCAATCCCAATTTGAGATTTTTGTTTTGATTTCGAAGATTCAATCTTAATTTCCAATTTTAGATTTTGGTTTTGGTGGGTTTGGGTTATTGTGGTGGTGGGTTTGGGAGAGGCTTGAATTCACAGAGTAAAAAGGAGAGAGAAAGAGGAGAGAGGGGAGGAGGTTGAAGACGAGGGCAAAACATTCATTTTAAAACAAAATTTTAATTTAATTAATTTTTAATTTTGTTATCTGAAAAGACAAAAATACCCTAACAACATAAGTTCAACTTTGTATTCTAATTGAGGGTAAAATGGTCATTTCATATTTAGAGAATAATTAACCCATTTATAAATTATACCCACTTAAGGGCATTTTGGGTATTAAAAGAAAATTTAACAGAATTTGGACTGAAGTGTTAACTTTTTAAACCTCGGGGACCGAGAAAAAAAGTTTCAAACTTGGGTACCAATTCTGGAATGAGGTTTCGACGGGTGTACTGATCTGTAATTACCCCTTTACAATTCATGTTTTTAGTTTGGACTTGGTTTTTGGGTTTTATTTCTGATTTTTAGATTGTTGCATAAAAGTTAGACATGATCAGTGTTTGATTTGGTTTACTATAATGATTTAATGAGTGCATTTAGAAGAACTATTGTCACAACTACGCAATTAGTATAACGAATATCCATGTTTATGGAAATGGGAGCAGTTTGAAACCTGTGGTATTAGTTCGTAGTAATCAGCATGGCACCGAGTTAGTCTAACATTGTGGTAATATGTGTGTTTAACTTGATTTGATTGCTTTCAAATTTTAAAAACGGTCAAAGACACAACAATTTTGGCTAAATTCCATGTTGTCGATTGAATGCAACATAAAAGATGGATTAAAGCAGCAAAAACACTGACAAACCACAACAAACAAGGACACAATTACTCGAGTGAATAATAATAAGTGGCACTAACTGCAGAACAAACAAAATTTATCACCCAACATAACAACACACTAACTTCAACCACCGGAGCAACAAAAACTTGAGACAACAAGGTGGTTAATATTAAGACACACAATAGGAACAACAGAAACATATTGAAGGTAGACATATGACATAAGAAAAGAAACTACTACCACCACTGTTAATCATTCACCATCACTATGACCTTCACCATTTGAATCATCACCAGAAACACGGTCGGATCCCTCTTCTGTATCATCACCACTGTCGTTGCCCTCCGAGAATGAGTCGTCATTAGAACTGTTAAGGGGAGAATGGTCGGGTGATGAGTACTCCTTATCAGAGTCATCGACATCAGACCTAGGCTCCTCTTGAGCGTGTGGCGGGGAGTCATGGATGGAAGCGAGGTCATCATCTGTGTGGTACTCAGTTTCAGGCCATCCTCCCCACTCCTCCAATTGTTCAGCCTCACGACGAACTATCTTAGCTTCTCGACGTGCACCCTGACGGGTCAGTCGTTTTGTGGTGCGCTTCTGCTCGTGCAACATCCTCACCCACAAAGGTTTGGTTTCTTCGGGAGGTGACTCTGCCTTGGTAGGAGATGGCTGTTAGGATCGTGCCCTAGTCCAATGTAATAAGTTAATCTACATTGTAATGTTTTATCATTTTTCGAATTAATAAAACGACATTATATTGCTAATGTGTTGTAGTAATATATTAGATATAATTTGATATATATCATTATGTGTGTCATCACTAATAGTAGAACTGTAGATCAGAAAGAATTACATTTAATGCGTCCCTGATCAGTCAAGCTTCATTAAGAAGCGATCAGTATGAGGCTAACTCCTTATGATCACGCTCTATTGATCATGGCAAGGTAGTGCCGGAGTTAGATCATAGTATCATCAGGGAGATGGTATTGGACAACTAGATGGTGAGTATGCAGCATAGATACTGTCATGAGCATACTCACATATCATAGCTTGTCATTATATCTTAAGACCAAGGAGTCTTTGTGATCATTGTGTGATGAATCTCTAAGTTTGACCTAGTCTAACGTTACCTGTAAAAGAGTAGCCATAATGGCTGTGATTGGTTTAGTTATGAATTACATGAGTGAACTCGAAAGACTGCTGAGGGATTTATCACTCATACTCCGATATGGGAAAGATACATGTTTAAGCCACTTGATGAGTATGACTGAAGAAATACCATAGCCATGTAGGAGATATTTAGTATCAGTTTTCAGTCATCTCAGATATCAAGAAACAGTGATTGATAAATTTGGATGACAGTTAAAAGCCTTTAGATCAATCTAGATATCGGTATGATAAAATGATAGTGACATGTACGATAAGAGGTTAAATCGAATCACCGATATTCATGGACGTTGGGTAATCATAATGTCTTGCTAGAGGCCACTTATGATGGAAAGGGAAAAATGGTAATTTTGCTAGTCTGCCAACGGGTCGTGAGCCTAGAGGGTCACACACTCTAAGTAAGGTACATAGCAAAGAGACCTAGATATAAGATTGAGAGAATTTGCCTTTCAATTGAGTTAAATTGAAAGCGAACCGATTGATTTCCGGCCTAGGTTTATAAACCGGATGGTTGGGGAAATCAGAATAAAGGAACTTAATTGGTTTAGCTAAACCGTTTAATTATAACTCAATTTAAATGGGTTTAGTTAAACATTAACTAAGTGGGCTCCAAGCCTAGTCTTAATATTAACTTAATTTATTATTGTATTAAGATAAATGGGCCTCTAGCCTATTCTTAATATAATTATAATTCCTAATTATATTAAAATTAGGAAAAGGATAATTACAAGTAATTAGAATTAAGGAAAATCAAATATATGATTTGATTTTCAGATTTTAATAACACACGTAATTTTTTCTGTTGAACTAGAGTTGGCTGATTCCTATCCCTACCCTAGCCGTTCCTCTCTCTTCCTCCATAGCTAGGGTTTGCTTCTTCTACTCTCAAAACTAGTATAGTTGAGTGTAGGATCCTAAAAGTAATTAGGTGTCTTGCTTGTGTGGACGATCTAGAGAACACATAAATTTGTGTTTGAGCGAATCGAAAAGGTATTTTTCAGATTTAATTTTCTTGTTTATGTGCTAAAATTATTCACATGAAGATCATATTTCGAAATCCATGGTTAATTTAATGTCCGCTGCATGAAATTGATTTTTTGGAACCCATGAATTTCCTTCAATGGATTCTTCTGTGCATCATCATTCTTGGCTGGGACGGACGGAACCAGCATGTGGGAGGGATTAGTGTTGGCGGTGCAAGCCGATTGCCCGCTCCCCTCAGCCGGGACGGGCACAAGGATATCTTCCACCGGGTTGTCATCCATGGTTGAGGGGTGAGACGGTGATGCCTGGTGTGCATGTGGGGAAGATGCCATTGTTGTTGGTATCGATAGTGTGATGAAATGTTGTACTGATAGATTGAACAGAGTTAGGGATTTAATGTAGAGTTAGGATGGGGAAGATCAACAGCCTGTAACTGCAATGATGACATGCATGGGTAAAACAATAGTCAAATACATAACCTTTCTTCTCAGAGGATTGAGTTGAAATAAAAAATTATGGCACTATTTATGGCTGCTACCGCGGGCGACCATTGCTGCTGCCGCAGGCGACCAGGGTTAGCCCCGCGGGCGACCATGGCAGCCCTCGCGGGTGACCATGGCTGTTGCCTCGGGTGACCAAGATCAGCCCCACGGGCGACCATGACAGTCCTCGCAGGCGACCATGGTTGCGGCCGCGGGCGACCAAGGTCGGGCTGGTTTGGTCTGACTAGTCTCGAGCTTGAACCGGTCTAAATCTTAACGGTTCGCGAGAAAATTTTAAACCCTAAAATTTTAATTTTCAGATCCGGTTCGGTTTCGTTAAACCAAGGTAAACCAGTTCAATTTCAATTAATTAATTTAAACCATCCGGTTTCTATAAACCGAAATTTTTTTCCACACTTAGGAAAGATAAAATTTGGAATTAATTTGTTGTTTGATAAACAGGATGTGTGATCACATGATGTTTGACAACATATTGTTTTCCACGTGATGTATAGCTAATCCCTCTAGACTTGTATGATTTTAATTTCATTTTTGCAACCTGCGAGTTGCTAAGTTTTGTTGTTGTGATAAATATGACATGCGTGTCGTGGTTATTTGTATTTATTTATTTTAAATATGTAATTACAAAGACCGACACAAGATACAAGTTAGGAGGGAGATTCAAAGGCTGGAGGGGACTCGAAGCTAGTGGAAGTCCACAAGGATGGAGCAAGCATGGATCTTGATGACCTAGTCTTTAGGATCAGTTTTGCTAGAATCCTAGGATTTTTAGGATGGGGCTTAGCTATACATGTTCTATTTACATTTATATATTGTGAATGTATGAATGTATGGATAGTTTTATATGCATTAGTTTATGCATGTTTAGTTATCACCCCCATGCGAAGATTAAAACTGAAATTTAATCAGACTTGCATGTAATTGGTTAAGGAATAATCTTTGCATGGATTTGCAATTGATGATTCTAGTTAAGATTGTATCGATATACAATCAGGCAGTAATAATTCACTTATTCGCAAATAATTACAAGTCAATCGTGATACCATTCAAGTTTGGACACTCAAAAGGACTTTGAGCCTATGGATGTCGGTACGCATCCGTGTAACATTCATAGAGGAGAAGTCTGAATGAGTTGGGTAGTTCTATGTGGATGTGTGTGCCTCCGCGTAGTAGCCACACTAGTTCTGACCATAGTTGAAACTTGGTTGACTTGTCTACGATTGTCATTTAGGGCTGACCTAGGGTATCATTATAGGGTATACCGTTTATTTTTAAGTACAAACCCTAGCCAAGAATTACATGGACTTGTAATTGGATGTATTTTTACCTTGGTTCTCTCAGTTGGAGCGGTGAGCCTTCGTTCACTTCAATTGAGGGTATGCGAGGATCCTGGTTCAGATTCTAAGTTTAGAATCAGACAAGTGTTTTATAACTAAATCTCCAACTTGAATTTTAATTAAATACTGCTTAAAGTTTTGTTTTACTCTGTAGATATGATGGCAAACACGAATCACTCTGGCAACAACGCACTTAGGTCTTTGATCGATCAAGATAAGCTTAACGGCATTAACTTTCTCGATTCGGACCAGCATCTGAGACTAGTTCTAAAGCACGAACGTAAGGATTATATCCTTACCCAGTAACCGCCTGCTGAGCCAGCACTGAACGCTGCAAGGGCGCTAAGGGATGCTTGCCAAAAGTTTCTTAGCAACCAGATCGACGTGCAGTGCATCATGATGGGCAGTATGGTGCCTGACTTGCAGAAACAGTTCTTCGACATTTCTGAAGATCCCAAGGCCTTGATGGTAGAGATCGAGAAAATGTTCAAAGAGAAAGAGCATGTCGAAAGATATGACACTTTCAGTTAACTGATGTCCTACAAGCTCAAGGCTGGAGCTCCTGTTAGTCCCCATGTCCTTAGGATGAAACGTCGTATGGAACACTTGACTAGACTCAGTCATGCTGTGGATAAGGAAATGGCTGCAGACTTTTTATTGCATACACTTCCAGATACATATCGTGATTTCGTTGGAAATTACAATATGCATGACGTGGACAAGACAGTGACGGAGCTCCATGGGATGCTCGTGACTGTGGAAAAGAATCTCAAGGGCAAGTCCAAGGAGGTTCTTATGGCTAACAAGCAAGTAAGCTTCAAGAGAGCTAGCATGGGCAAGGATAAGGCCCCTATGCATCTGGCAGGGAAGATTAGACATCCTAAGGGTCCGAAGAATCAAACAGCTCCCAAGGCTGTTGTGAATCCTATGAAGGATGTCGTTTGCTTCCATTTCTAAGAGCAGGGGCACTGGAAGAAGGATTGCAAGAAACATAAGGAGTTTCTAAGGAAGAGTTGATCTTCCACATCTTCAGGACCAGGTATATTTGTTATTGAGCTTAATATCAGTTTATCTACTTCAGATTCTTGGGTACTTGATACCGGTGCAGAATCTCACATTTGTATTAATGTGCAGGCTCTGGAAAGTAGAAGAGATATGGGCAGGGGCGAGGCAGACCTACGAGTTGGTGATGACAATCAAGTCTCAACAATTGCAGTAGGAAAGATTAGTGTCAGTTTGCCCACTTGGCTTGTTTTATGTTTAAACAATGTTCATTGCGTACCTGCATTTCGCAGAAATATTATTTCTATTTCCTTGCTTGACAAGAAAAGATATTATTTTTCTATTGATAATGGATTATTCAATATTTATAAGAATGATGTTTATTTTTCCAATGCTTCATTGGTTGGTGGTTT